>JAOTOL010001433.1:630000-1023125 GCA_034440575.1 Imbricaverruca yamaguchii
AGGGTTGTCCGGACCGTGACCCACCCACCCACCCCCACACACACACACACCACACTGCATCTCTGAAACTATCGCGCGGTATTTTGGAAAATACCCTGGGCAGGTGTTTCCGACCGCATCATATGCACACCGTCTATGGAATGCAATGTCTTCCGGGAAAAGTTGGCTATGTTGGAAACGAGCAGAAATTGATCACGGTCAGCGTAGGGTAGTTCAGGTACGTAAATTTCACGCGTCTTCAAACGTGTAATCACTTTTGGCTTCATCACTTCATCACGCCTAATTTCCTTCAGTCGTTCACGGTGCCATAAGTTCGAAAAATGCACCCAATACAATTCCCCTGCAATGTGCAACGTATATGCGAGTACCATAAGGGTCATTCCACGTCAAATCGCACAAGAAATTCCCCGACCCCCTCCGATTTTGATGAAAATTGGTACACCTGTAGTACCAAGTGAAAGAACCCCACACGCCAACGTTTAGCCCAGAGTGACCTCTGGGGTCAGATCTAGAGGTCATCCTAGGTCACGATTTTTTACCGACTTGACATCAATAAATTGCAAATATCTCATGTGTTATTTAACTTAGCGGAATGAAATTGGTGTCAAAGTGCGCAGAAGCCCTGGGCCATTCAGAAATATGGCAAAAGTTGCACGTGACCTCCCCGTGACCTTTGACCTAACCAGGTCAAAGTATACAAATATATTTTTATATATGTTTGCCTGCCCCTAATTCGACGAAACTGTGCTATTTTAATGGTCGTGATATTATCTAAGAACCTGCAAAAAAGAAAGGCGGAGACTTGAAAACTTTTTGAGATATCGGCCTTTGAGTATTGTCATAGGACCAAATGGATGCATGCCCCGAGGCTATTTACCATATCATCGATGATAACTCTGGTTACCTTCGTCCGGTAACCAGGGACGGAAAGGGACCGTGTGATGGCATTGGTGGGACGTTGAAAAGGTTAGCTAAAAAGGCAAGTCCGCAAGGAACTCTGATTGAGACCCCGGACCAGTTTTATCGGTTTGTAAAAAACCATGCCACCGGCACGTGCGTGGAGTATTTTCCCAAAACCGAGTGGGTCAAAGAAACCAAAGCGTTGAATGACAGATTCGCAGCTGCTCGCACAATACCGGGAACAAGGAATGTCCATCGTGTTACTCCGTCTCCACGTAATGGTATGGTGGTTGTGAGATGGTTTTCCGGCAGCGAGACGGGCCGTGAGGTACTTGTGGCGAAAAAGGTTGGTAGTTCTTCGTGAATATACTGTACTGCTGTTCAACTTGTTTTATGGTCGCGGCTATTTGCATCTCAGAAAAATTTACTGGCCCTCCCGATAAAATGTTAGTACGAAACGCACGCGAGCTGAAACAATATATTCAGGCTATAAAAACCGAGGAAACATATATTTTTGCGACTAACTTTTGCCAAAATAAAGATAGAAATATAATTTTGTTACAATCGTATTTTCCTCGTCAGGCCGCGTTGATTGATGTATCACATGACTTAGCTAGCTGAACATTTGATCCTGACCCCAGTTGACCTCCAGGTCACCCTAAACCGAGGTCAAGTGATGACCTAGCTAGATAATATTATACATCATGATTAACCAGAGGATCTCGGTGGCATTAAAATTATTTCTCTATCTTGATTCTATATAAAGTTATTGACGAAAGTGTGACATGACCTCATAGTGACCTCACGTGACCTTGCAGAGGACACTTGTTCAAAATCAAACTTGGCTCGTTTGGAGTAGCCTAACCTAAAACTAGGTAATATAGCCTGTACGAGCCAAATTCAGCGTTTTTTGTTCAGGAAAATATTTTTGTTTCCCTGTTGGCTTGTAATGGAGAGGTCACTGCCAGGTCATGTGAGGTCAGGTCAACTTGAAAATCTGGAAAATAGTTCAGCTTGCCACCGATGATTTGCCCACCGAATTTGACGATAATCGGACCAAGGAAACCAGAGTTATCATCGATGATATGGTAAATAGCCTCGGGGCATGCTTCGATTTGGTCCTATGACAATACCTACTCAAAGGCCGATATCTCAAAAAGTTTTAGAGTCACCGCCTTTCTTTTTTGCACTTTCTTAGATAATATCACGACCATTAATTCAGCCATGTTTAGTCGAATTAGGGGCAGGCAAACATATAGAAAAATTCATTTTTATACTTTGACCTCGTTAGGTCAAGGGTCACGGAGAGGTCACGTGCAACTTTTGCCATATTTCTGAATGGCCAAGGGTTTCTGCGCACTTTAACACCAATGTCGTTCCGCTAAGTTAATTAACATCTAAGATATATGCATTTGATTGTTGTCAAGTCGGTAAAAATAGGCGACCTAGGATGACCTCTAAATCTGACCCCAGAGGTCACCCAGGGCTGAAAGTTGGCGTGTGAGGTTCGTTCACTTGGCACTACAGGTGTATCAATTTTCATCAAAATCGGAGGGGGTCGGGTTCAAAATAGCCAATTCTTGTGCGATTTGACGTGGAATGCCCCATAATGAACACAGACTCTCAGTCGCTCAGGCAAAGACGACAACCCAACGGGTAAACAGTTTCGACTTAGTCGAGGTCGCACGTCGCTGACCTGGGGCAGGGAGCATTCTTGACCCGAGACTGACCTGAGTGAGGGCGGAACACTCGACGTATTTGACGGCGCGCAGCTCCCTGGCCAGCTTGTCGCCGTACTCGAGCGAGATGGGCCGCTGCTTGTTCTTGGCCAGCTTCTCGTTGGTGGCCGCGTCGTCCCGCAGGTCGATCTGGGTGCCCACCAGCAGGAACGGCGTCTTGTGGCAGTGGTGAGTGATCTCGGGCACCCACTGTGGCGAGCCACCGGCCGGGTCAGCTACACAAGTCAGGCAGGCACGCCGACAAAGACAAGCGAGGTCATTTACAGCCGCTGCGGACAAATCGAGATAAACGCACGCAGACGCTGGCAGGTTAGTTAGTTCTTTGGGTTTTAGGACGTTTCGACCAGTTTTTATCATCCGCGCCGGTAACATTTGATTATGTTTCCCTGCTGACATGAATATTACCTCGGTATATACGTGGTCTTAAATCCGATCGCTGAAAGGTAACGGAACAATTTCACCGAAAGTACCAATTTTGAACTGCGTAATTCGACCGGAAGTCAGGGCGCCGATCGGACTAGCAAATGTATGACACAGACCTCAAGCGGACACAAGGGGTTGGTTGGTTATTGGAGTTTAAGGGCGCATCGACTACATCGGTCATGCAGCGCCCATGGACACCAGGGGGCACGTTCTGATTCGTGCATTGGTGTTTCTTTTCACGCATTTGGCCTTCCGCTCCCGCGGACCTTCGGCCAGCAACAAAACAAGATTTTGATGAGGCGACGGCAGCGGGCGGGCGCGACCCGACCCCCGGCGCCGCCACCGGGCGCACCTTCTCCTTGACGTTCTCGAAGGAGGACGGCGAGACGACCGAGAAGCAGACGAGGAACACGTCCGTCTGCGGGTAGGAGAGCGGCCGCAGCCGGTCGTAGTCCTCCTGGCCGGCCGTGTCGAACAGGCCGAGCGTGTACGGCTCGCCGCCGATCATCACCGTCACGGCGTAGTTGTCGAACACCTGGCCACGGAGAGCGACTGTCAGCAGGACTGGAAATGTCGGGGGAGATGATGTCGGGGAGACGCTGTCAGGGGAGACGATATCGGGAAGACGCTGTCAGGGGAGATGATGTCGGGGAGACGCTGTCAGGGGAGACGATATCGGGGAGACGCTGTCAGTGGAGACGATATCGGGGAGACGCTGTCAGAGGAGATGTTGGGAGACGATGTCAGGGGAGGAGATGTCGGGGGAGATGTGGGGAGACAATGTCGGGGAGACGCTGCCGGGGAAACGCTGTCAGGGGAGACGATGTCGGGGAGACGCTTTCAGGGGAGATGATGTCGGGAGAGACGATGTCAGGGGAGATGTTGGGAGACGATGTCGGGGGAGATGTTGGGAGGGGGGACAATGTCGGGGAGACGACGTCGGGGAGACGCTGTCGAGCGATCAGGAAGCCGTGAGTCGATCATCACCGTCACGGCGTAGTTGTCGAACACCTGGCGGCGCGGTCAGCACTCAGCGGCCGCGGCTCTCGGTCGGTAGGGCGTTGGACTCTTAATCGCCAGATCGCGGGTTCGAACCCAGCCGCCGGTGGGACTATCGAGAACGCTCGAGATCGATCGGCGGGAGAGGTTGGCGACGCTGTATGACCAAGCAGGTATAGGTAGTTCTTGGTTTTACGACACATCGACTGTTGAATCATGTAGCGTCGCCAATCACTCACGCCGATTGGCCGCGGGCGAAGAGTGGCGACAGGTGACTCGAGCCAACGATCGTTCGATTGTGAGGCAGGTAACTTACCTCTAGACTACTCGTCCCCTGACCAAGCAGTTGAACGCGTCATAAAAACGCTACACATTGTTAAAATTAATTTCCTTTCAATTATAAGAAAGTAAGATTAAGCGTGTTAAATTTCTGATATAACCCATGGTCACATCCACTCAAACAAATGGCATTATACGACGCGTTGAACAATTGCCAGAGTATATATACACACATGTAAAGAATACACAAAATCGCTACCATGAATAGCAATAGATATTTATCGAACGCGAAAGCTATTACGAACACAGCTTACTATCACAATACTCCACTCCGCACACTACCTCCCCAAACACCGAATAGTAACTATTTAACCTGGGTCTAAACTCGTGGATGTACATTGACTTAGTGATATTTGTGAAGGTGCTAATTGAAACGAAGGCGAGCAGGGCAAGACGTCTCCCCAATGTAGTTGACATGTTGGTCACTGTCCGTGCAAATGCTGAAACTAATTCGATACACCAGTCCAGATAGGTGACACTGCCAGCCACTGCCATTCTGAATACGCGGAACATTGCCGGATTCTCGCGGGGCATTGGGGTTAGGAGATATCTAACCTAACTATCAAACTTTTTATGATTGTGGTGCCTCCCCAGACGACACGTACGCTTGAGTTTGGAGATATGATGACTGAGATAATTTTTGCTGAGTTTTTCGTTGACGTATTGAAGAATCAGAAATTAATCTATATCTTGAGGTATTCTGGTTGTGTTCTTCGGTTGTCGATGTTCGCATGGTCTGTTAGTCGACCGGAATAGCAGCAAAAATAACCAATCTATTATATTTAGCTGCTTGCACCAATACCAATATTGGGGCTTCGACCTGGCTCGTATTTATTAGGGATGCACCGGATAGTTAATTCTGATATCCGGCCGAATAGTATATCCGGCCAGATCGTGAGTAATATCCGGCCCGGATACTGAACCTTTTAGGTTCCTACCATTCCACCTTTTTTCTCATGTGCATGCATTAAAAATGCAGGTGATTGCAGGCCCCCAAAACTCCTCTTCATTAAGCAAGCAAGCAATGGCATGCTTTATCCCAAGCTGGCGGATCCAGGGGGCAAAATGGGCATTTGCCCCCCAAACAAAAATGGTGCGGGAAAAACCACGTTTTCGCCCCCCCCCCCCCCCCAAACGGCGGGAAACTGAAATTTTTGCCGCATTACAGACTGGCCAACATCGCTCCCCCGTCCCCCGTGGACACGACAAATACCACACCAACAATTACTTCCCTCCCCCGCCGGGCCGACCCACCCCCAACCCGGTCGACGACAAACAAACACCATGCAACATCGCTCTCTCCCCCCCCCCCCCCCCCAGATCGACGACACAACACCACGCCAACATCGCTCCCTACACCCCCGCCCTCGGTCGACAAGTGCTGGTTAATTTTTGCACTCCCCCAAACTGGAGCGCCCCAGGTCCCAAACCTTAGCTCAGTATAGAAGATTTTTATTTGCCGGCGCTTGGCATTTCGCTCACATCCGAAGTCCGTCGGAGCGGTATGCCGGGGATGGAGGCGCCAGGGAAACATTTTGCACGCGCGCGCATAGCTTTTTAACAAAATTTGCTGGCCTGCTGCGGCATTTGCGTTGGCATTCATTCACCTGGAACGCAAGGAGTCGGGGGTGTCCGTCTTCACAATTGTTTCAGGTTTAATCTTCTAGGTTGTTGGCCTGCGGCTTAGGTGGCATGGCAGAGCACTCGCGTTCCTCATTCGTTTGGGCTATATTCAAACTGCGACGACAGCGATACCTATGCAGAATGCAAAATCTGCAAAAGACTTATCAAGAGAGGCCACGAAAGCGCGGGAAAGAAAACCTTCAGCACAACTCCGCTCCAGAATTACGCGAAAATGAAACATCCGGACGAGTACGAAACGGCCAAGCAAGCGAATCGCGGCTGTTTTGCGTCTGTCTCAACCTTTGGAGAGGAAGGTACGCCAAAAGATCGGAAGATTTCCGCTATTAAGAAGCAGCTATCGATCCAAGAATCATTTGAGTCAAGGAAGATCTGGGACATTAACGACAGCCGCGCCAAGGACATTAACAGGGCCGTGATGATAATGCTGGCCGTGAACAACCAGCCGTTCTCAATCGTAGAAGACGACGGCTTCATCGACCTCGGCGCCAAACTTCAGCCGCGGTATCTCCTGCCCAGCCGGCGCTACTTTTCCTACGACATGCTGCCGAGGCTGTACGACGAAGTGAAGGGCGAGGTTCTGTCTGAGCTAGAGAGCTGTGACGACAGCTACGTCTCCTTCACGTCCGACATCTGGACATGCTCATCGTCGCAGGAAACGTTCGTCAGCCTTTCTGGCCACTGGATCAAGAGCAATTTCCAGCGTCGATAATTCCTGAAAGCGGCCCACTTTCTGGCATCACACAGTGGCACCAACATCTCGGAGATGCTGACGAAGATGTGGGACGAGTGAAACCTAATCAGAAGTCGGCGGCATCTACTGATCGGTGACGGGGCCTCCAACATGACTCTGGGTTGCGAGCTGGCCGATATTCCGGCCGTCCACTGCACTATCCACCGTCTTCAGTTGGTGGTCGGCGACGCCATCCGGTCGCAGCCGGCTGTGAACGCGCACCTGACCAAGTGTCGGCGGCTGGTGACTCACTTCGGCCACTCGTCAGTGCCCTGCACTACCCTCAAGGAGCTCCAGCGAGCTAAAGGCCTGCAACCGCGACTTCTGGTGCAGGACGTTCCGACGTGGTGGAACAGCTCGTACTTGATAGTGCAGACTGGTGGAGCTGAAGCGGCCAGTTCTTCTCTACCTGGCAGACCACGAAGATCTGCCGCAGATGACTGCGAGCGATTGGCAGCTGTGCGGAAGCTTCCTGCACGTGCTGAAACCATTATTCGATGGAGATGAGCTCGGACAACGCCACGTTGTCCAGCGTCATTCCCAACATCACCTGCCTGGAGCTATGCCTGACAAGGATTGATCAGAAGGCGGCCGGCGCCCAGAAACAACGCCGTGGCGGCCAGGGTGACCTGAAGACTGCAGCGGAAGAAGTGCAGAACTTCTTCACGCTCCCCCTCTCAACTCGCGAGACGGACCCAGTCCAGTGGCGGGGCGAAACAGGGCGAGCAAGTTCGTGCCCTCGCCTGCGCGCTCTCTCGCGTAAACTCCTGTCCGCCCCGTCGTCCTCCGTGTTCTCCGAGAGAATGTTCTCGGAGTACGGAGCAATCTTCGAGGACAGGAGCAGGCTTCTGCTGCGCCGTGGGGAGCAGCTCCTGTTTATTCACCACAATGTGAAGCATTTCTGAACCAGGTCGTGTTTTGATTGACGTCACTCAGTGTAACTCAGCGTCACAGCGTCACTGAATGCTGAGTACGCACTTACAATCTTCGAAGGGACAATAAAGATCATACGCTTGGTCGTTTTTTATCGTCTGCTTGTTGCGTTAGGGGACACCAAAGTGGTGAACACTAACTGGAAATAATTGCAAGCAATGGAAAATATCCGGTATCCGGCCGGATAGCAAGAAATATCCGGCCGGATAACGAATAGTCGAAAATTCGTGATATCCGGCCGGATAGTCTATCCAGTGCATCCCTAGTATTTATCAGAGGCAACATGGAACCAGCCCAGCCAGCGCTCAGCCGGACCCACCCACACAATCAGACGACCCCGCAAACCATGCCCAGCGGACAGCACGCCTCGTCACCCAAACTCACTACCTGGCCGCGAGTGGGCGCCGAGTTGAGCGTCGACTCGCAACGCTGCGCTCGGCACACGCGTCCGACACCACCGGACGAGAGCATCTCCCGCGAGGAGGTGCCCTCGGCGGCCGGTCTCACTCACCGTGGGCACGTACTCCGACGGGAATCGGTTGGTCGTGTAGGAGATGAGCAGGCACGTCTTGCCGACGGCGCCGTCGCCGACCACGACGCACTTGATGGTCTGCATCGTGCGCTCTCAGCTGTCTCTGGGAACAGAGCGAAGCGCCGTCAGCCGGACGTCACCGGTAAACCTGCGCTCCAGTGAACTAAACGCGACACGGGACACAATACGCATCGGAAATGTAGTAGTGGTGGTTGATTGGTTTTACGACACATCGACCGTTGAGTCATATAGCGTCGCCAATCTCTCGCGCTGATTGGTCGTGGGCGAGGAGTAGCGAGGTGAGACTCGAACCCACAATCTTTTGATTGTGAGGCGGGCAGCTTACCCATAGACTACTCGTCCCCTGGTTGATTGGTGTTTCAGGGAGTGTCAGCCACTTGGGTCACTTTGCACCCAAGTAGCATATGGCTGCTTGGATTACAATGTATGTTTCAAGAATGGTGACCCAACAACTACTTACTTGTTTCAGCTATGGTCTGGTCATGCTGCAACGTTATAGTTAGACTAAAAGAAACCTACCTTTCTCTGTAAAGTTATTGTTGAACACATCTGAGTGAATATCAGAAAAAAACCACGGGTAAAAATAAGTTAGTTGGTACCTCTGATACTGTAGAGCTGACATACATCAAGGGTAATGCATGCTACTTGGGAAATGCCAGGGCTATCTGGCAGGTTAGGTAGCAGTAGCACAGTTATAAATTATCTGTGAAATTCGGTGCAATATATCGCCTAGTGAACACTGAAGAGACATCCATCCCCAAAGAAGTATTGACACCGTGTTTCTTGATATGGGTTCATGAAGTATCCATGCCTCACCTCTAATGATGGCAAGTGTGTATCGTGCTCATGATCACCATTGTAGATTGCTGATGCATAAGGATCTCATACCGAACGCTATTTCGAGTGAAGATATTGCCTATGATGTGATCTGTTGCTCAATACAAGCTGATGCTAGCATGGTATTCTGATAAACGACATTCTAAGCAATATTGTCTCCATAGTGAAGTTCTCAAGACATCTTATTGGACTTCTTTCAACATCTCACACCTAACAAAAAACAAATATTTAATGCTGCGGTAGCATGACGCCTGGTTGCTAGTTATTTAGTTATTGGGGCTTTATGGCGCGCGCACTGCTGTGGTCATATTGCGCCATGCCTCGCTGCTCATTGCACCACGATAGCCATTGCTTGTGTATGTACCACATGCAACCATTATAATATTATCTGATAATGCATCCAGGACACTACATATCCCAGGCAGATACCATGGCTATCCAACTGGAACCAGCGATCTGACATCTAACAATTTTCAATGGAGTGTAATGCGTATCTTTGGGGCACCACATATCCATAATGCACACAAGTTATGCAATGAAGTATGCTTAATGCCATCGGCCACAAACAGCACGAGATGGCAAATACTGATACACATCTTCCCGAAATTGCAATCAGGATGCCAAACATTTCGGTTTACAATGGGAAGTAGGGAACTGGATGTCACTGAAGAGTCATAAAGTCATAAAGTGTTCAGACTTGATAAGAGCCACAATGATCAATCCAGGCTGTCTGTCAATGGAGCATACAACAAACCTGGGCAAAGACACTCATCACCCAAACCAACACCTCATCCCAAATTCCAAACAAACCATCCACCGACATACCACACACCCATCAATGCCTACCTACCTGACCCATTAAGCACTATTCTACTCAATCCCACAGAACACACATGTGGACTGAGTGCCCATCCAATAATTATTGACCTCCACCCATGCCTGCTTAAGGTGGCATATACCATGTTGATATACTTAGCATAAATCTCACCCCATCCACCATTTGCTAGAACTAAAAACAATATTTTTTTCAAACCTAAACAACTTCCCCCATCCTATTTTAAAATGCATTCAATGTAGGACTCCCCACAACATATCCAAGAGACTATTCCATTGATCAACAACCCTTTGCCTGAAGCCCTGTTGTTGCTTAACTGTCCTACACTTGACTTATCTAACCTGATTGATGACCTCTATATGATATGTGCAGGGCCATCAATTCATGTTAGACAAGTCAAATGTAGGACAGTTAAGCAACAATAGGCCTTCAGTCAAAGGGTTGTTGATCAATGGAATAGGCTGTTTGTATATGTTGTGGGGATTCTCTCACTGAATGCATCTTAAAATGTGGTGGGAAAGTTGTGTCAGTTGAAACAAAAAATATTGCCTTTTAGTTATAATTAGTGGTGGATGGGGTGAGATTTATGCTATCTATATGTGCATGATACATGCCCCTTTACGCAGGCATGGATGGAACTGGATAAATATTGGTGGGGCATGCATTCCATATTTGTGTTCTATGGGATTGAGTAGAATAGTGCTGGATGGGTTCAGTGTAAAATAATTGACGATGTGACCTGGAAATTCACAGTTAATGGAATTGTGCTATTTCATCCTTGTCTTAGGTTTTTACGAGTTTGCCACATGATGTATGGGCAGTCATCATGCACACGACTGCGAAATACTGTAAAATGCATCTGACTGAAGTGAGTCATTCCACTTTTTAAATCCTTAAGTGGTGATCCTTTGTTTTCTTCCAATCTTTCACTATACCAAAGCAACTTCTTTCTTCATCCACACAGTTAATGGTGAAGTAATTTTAGGATACTGGATGGGTTAGGTAGATAGGCACTGGTTAGTGTGTGGTATGTTGGTTGATGGTTTGTTTGGAATTCTGGATGAGGTGTTAGTACAGCAAGAACAGCACAAAGCCACTGGACTCGTTAGTGGACTTGGTAACCTATAAGGTAAAGGTATTAGGTCAGCGCTCACTCAAGGGTAGAGATAGTGGCTGATGTGAGTCACATCAGCCACTATCTCTACCCTTGAGTGACTGAAATGTATAAAATTGTTAAACAGGTAGAGGTCAATTTGAATGATGTGCTTCTATTTAGACCATAGCATGTGGGTCATTAATTCAGGTTGGACAAATCAAGGAATAGGAAAGTCAAGCACCAGCAGGCTTTCAGTCAGAGTGATTGCTCAATGGAATACATAGGCTGTCTGCTGATGTTGTGTGGAGTCCTTCATGGAATGCACATACAAAGGGCAGACAAATGTATTTGAAAATCTTGTTTTGAGTTCCAATAAGTGGTGGATGAGGTGAATTTATGATTGTACATATACATATTAGAGGCCTCTTTAATCAAGTATGGATAGAGTTGGCAATGATTCATGAGCCACTTGAACCACAAATGTCATTGAGTAAACTTATGTTATTGGGTGACTAGGGCTAGACAGATATTGGTTGGTGTATACAATGTTGGTGGATTGGATAACTGGAATTTGGGATGCAACATTTGAAGGGGTGCTCTCACTTGCTTGGTAAATTGCTTGTCCAGGCTTATACTACCCCCCCCCCTTTGCAGACATAACCCAGGTGGGACCCTGTGGGACCCTGTTAAGTATGAACATTACAATTGTGAGATTTCATAGATACAAATGCATCTATATTCCAAAGAAATGAGAAGTGAAATGAAGCATTTCATACTTAACTTAACATAACCTTCCATGTAAGAAAAGTAATTTAAAAAATCGAAAAATTCTCATGTTTTTCCCGAAAATTTTTTAACTTTTAAAAACTAAACTTATCCCAGCATAATCTTTTTTGAAGAAAAAAAAACAAATTTATTGAAATTTCACAAACATTTTGAAAATGTTTCCTCATTAGAGGAAATCCTAACCTGGCACCAAAAATGGTTCAGTTAAGATAGGGTGTCTCTACCTGGCTAGGAGAGGGCTATATGGTGCATGAAAGATTATGATTTTCCAAAGGCATTTGATGTTAATTATGTGCTGTTACTAACAAAACTGAGAACTCTGGGAATTTCAATGACATCCTGTATGTGGATCTAAAATTGCATCTGTGGGAGGGAAATGAAAGTGCTAGTTGCCTGTTTAAAAAAAAAAAAAATTGATCCGAGTTGTTGCTGGAGTGGCTTGAGGAGCCAGGGTTCTATTGCTAAGCAGAGCTTGTTGCATGAACCCTGGCCCCACCACCTGATCCATGAGCTCCGGTTCAACTGCAGAATTTAGACCGAAAGTTTAATGTGCTGCCAATGCACTGACACGGCTGTCCGGTAGCTCGTCCCCGGTCTTATCGGACCAGCTGCCAACTGACACTCCCAGCTGGGGGCTAAATGCGATCGCGCGAAGCGACTCAAACCCTGTGTTGCCAATACAGGGGAGACCAGTGCATGCCAGCACTCTAACCAACTGAGCTACCAGGGCGGCACCAAGCCAAAAGATGTTCTGAGCGGAGTACCTCAGGACTCTGCATTAGGTCCTGTTTTTCTTGATTTATGTTAATTATATACCTCATTTTTAGATACACAATTATCTTCATGGTTTTTGCAGATGATCCAAAGATATGTAAAACTGGAGTAGAAATGTGCCACAGACCTGCTAGCTGGCATTTCGTTGGGCCAAAAATATATAGATACTCTGGTCAGTACTGCAGTCACGGGGACTAGCAATGAACTCCAACAGATGTACAGTTCTCAAAGCACACAGTGCCTCATATGATAGGGGAAAATATTGGCCCTCATGCACATCAATACCTAAATGGATTTCAGGTGAGCTTTGTTGAGATGCATACAGATGTAGGCATCACAGTAGACAAAAACTTTCCATCAATGCACTGCTGTGTGCAAATCCTGTTATGTTGAACCCTTAAAATGTAATAATACCCATGATTCTTCTGACCATGAATTTGCTACACTGGCATCTAGGTAGTTCATACTTTCCTTCTAGAATCACAAGACACAAGATGCCAACTTTATCCATCAGATATGCATTGATTCACATGCAGCTGTCAGGCAAATTGTGAGTTGCAAATCCTATGCCTAATCAAATCTTGATGTTATAGCAACTATCTTGCCTGAAATAAAATAGGTTGGTACCTAGGTACATACCTACATAGCTACCTGCATGCATTTATCAAACTGAGGACTGCAACCCATATAAAATTCACACATGTTTTGGCCCAGCTGAGCTGATTGAGTTGCTCTTAGTATGATATAGCATAGCCAGTTAAATGTAGCAAATAGAATGCATAACTAAATGATCTGTAAGGAGATGTGTCTTAAACTATTATCATGAACCCATCAAAATAATTCAAATTGAGCCATTTCGAATTGAACTGCAATGGTATTACAGTTGTTTCCAGGTTGTTCTAAGGTCGTTTCCAGCATTGGTCTCAACTTCATCAAAAATAAAAACAAGGTACAAGCATACAAATGTCAAGAACTAGTAAGGACAAATGCGCATATCAACACCATTCCATATACCCACCACAAACCCGATATCCACAATCGATTGAAAATGATAATCAATAACTTGTGCAATATGCACACACCTCCCAGAAATCCGGATGTTTGATGCGTCATACACGAAGCATGTGGAGACAATATAGTGCTACCAAATACTAAAATGAACCAGATTTTCTCTATCAAAAAATGTTGTACTGCCCGCCAGGTGCCCGTATTGGCATGGCATGTATTGGCCGCTCAACTCACAGAAATGCAGAGGCACAGCCAGGATTTTCTTGAAGGGGGTCAGACCCAAAAAAATGTAATGCAAAAGAGACCGCTTTCTGCGTACTGAACATTTCTAGCCGTCGACCATGGTCCCCACCCTTTTGTAAAACAATCGCCAGTCCTGCCAATCGTGCCTGTCGCAAAGTTTTCGTGGTGGGGTGGAATGGGAGGGAAGGGATAGGCTGGGGAATCAAGCTTCTTGTCAAAACTTGCGGGGAAAAGTACGAACATATCCCAACGTTAAGCCACAATGCTTTGGGGTGACAGAGCAAGAAGCAGGGGACAGGGCCAAGGGGCATAGGACAAGGGAAGGAGACAATGGACAGGCGACAGGTGGCAAGGATTGGGGCAGGAGACGTGGGAGCAGGAGACAGGGGCAGGGGGCGAGGACAGGGGGAGGCATGACGGTCTTTAGCGAGCTCATTGCAATAGACATCCCGAAATGTTTCCATCTCTCAGGACAGCATGTTTGCTCTAATAAAAACGAATTGCATTTATGTGCTGTGCATAATCAATAACAGCAAATTCGAATATGGAACCATTGTGAAAATTATAGAAATTTACTTTTTCTTGGAACGTTGCTGACGTCAGAGTTTCAAATGTACCTGTTTGGCTGACATAAACATGCAAATTAAAACCTTAAAACAAAGTGTTCCGGTAATGTGTGGTAGAAGGTGGATGATGGGAAGCATGTGATGGAAGTAATGCTTTCATGGGAGCGATAATGTGGCACAATTAGATACGTAGGTATGTCATACCGGTTCTACCTGCCAACAATTGCGGAGTTGTGCAAAGTTTATCAGCAGTTCTAGGGTTATAGGTGGTGTCTTCTGCTTTAGTTGTGCGATCAAATCATTATAGACCTGTTTGTAGTTCCTGTTTGTGATAGTCCCTGTGCGTATTCAAGTAACGTATTTGTATTCATATTTGTACAAGTATGCCTACTGTTTTCCAGTTTCTGCTCACTGGCAATTTGCCCATAGGCTAGATACATTTGTATCTTACTCTTGATGTAGCATTTAAAGCAAGGATTTTTTGTAATGCCCAAACACACAGGCAGTACCTAGTGGGTGTAGTGACCATGTATATGGTCTCTCATGTTTGTTATGGAGACCATCCACTACCAACACAGTTTGCAACCTTGCACCCTCAATAGCCTTTAATTAGTTGAATATTATATCCAGTGTATCTTACATGTTGTCAGATCTGTGAAGTGATAGAGTTGGAGTGTGGTGATTCTGATATTTATCCAATTGCATTGTGTGGCTATGGGGGTGGCTAGGGACATATGCACTCCCCTCCCTCATTGAATGGTGTCTCCCCTCCAGCCAGGAAAGTTGTCCTCTCAGGCTTCAGTTCACCATACCCCACCCCACCCCACCCCACCCCACCAATTTAACATATTTTTGTAGACAAATTTTGTACCCATTCATACAAAAGGCTGAGGATGCTCACACATATCCCCTTTTCCCCTGCTCAATGAATTGATTGTGCTGAATGCACCCTCCAGGGGAGGAAATACATTCCACCCCATGAACATTCCTAGTGGTCCACCCCATGAACAGGGAAGGAGTGGCCTAGGGGTAAGTTGCTCATCTCACAATCAAAAGGTTGTGGGTTCAAGTCTCACCTGTCGCTACTCTTTGCCCATGACCAATCAGTGTGAGAGACTGCTGATGCTACATGACTTAATGATCAATGTGTTGTAACCAATAACCAACCAACCACCCCATGAACAGCCTCTTTACCTACCCAACTACTCTCCATTTCACACTTGCATGCCTATATGAACACTGAATGGATGGTAATGCAACTTACCAGCAAAGCCAGCAATCAAACTGGGAGCAATACCAATGCATTGGCAATATGTTGCTTTCCAGTGCATCATGCAACCAGTTAAGTTATGCATGTTCTTAAAATGGCTATAGATGGGTTATATCCCAGTTCTGGCTTCTAAATCAGAATTGCTTATTTGGTGCATCCTGTAGTTACTGGCTGATATCATGCAATTTGGAAGGTTGATCAACATCAAATGAGAGCTGCCATATCATAAAAACTGTTTTTGTTGTAATTTTCTATGAATATCTATAGTACTTATTATCAATATGGACATTTTTGCACTTCAACACATGACAATTACCTTGATACAAGCAAACCAAGAAGCTTGGAATATATGTAAGAACAAGTTGAGCAGGTGTCAATTTATACCAAATGGAATTTGAGAGCATCAGTCACTTCTCGTTTCCAGAGTTTTGCACCTGGAACACTTCAGCTGTGCCTGATCGCCCACCACCACCATTCCGGGACGTGAGCACGCGCCTGTCGGCCGGGCACGTGACGGACTAGCGTGATGCCACGCCAGAAGCAGGCGGCGCCGTCGCGCACCAGCGAGGGCGAGCGGGCCGCCGCCAGCTGGACGCTGCAGGACCTGCAGCTGCCCGCCGGCCAATCGGCGGCCGACGTCCAGCTCGGCGACCAATCAGCGGCTGACGTCCGAGCGGCTGACGACCAATCAGCGGTCGGTCTGCGCGGCCCCGACCAATCGGCCGCCAGCTGTGCTCGGCGCGCTCTCGGCGGGCTCCTGCCGGCCCGGCGGAAGCCGCTCTGCCGCGACGAAGGCGACACCAGGACTGGTGTGACCAGGCCGGGCGTCGGACTGGTCACGCTGAGTGACGACAGTGACGGCGACGACCGGAAGCCGTGCTCCGCCGTGGTGACCCTCAGCGACAGCGACGACTCCACAGCGGGCCCGGGCGTGGTCACGATCAGCGACAGCGACGAGACGAGCGCGAGCCCGGCAGCCGCGGTGGCCGTCAGCGACGACGACGAGGCAGGCCCGGGCACCAGCCTGTTGACCCCGAAGCACGACGACGACGTCGTCTCGGTCAGCTCCACCGGCACGCCACCGCCGGCCAGGCGGCGCGCCTCGGGCGTCGACCGCGCGTACGCGCGTCTGGCGGACATGCTCGCCAAGTTCGACTACTACGTGACGGTGCGGCGCGGCGGGCCGGCCGCGCAGCGCGTGGTCGGCTCCGTGGAGCTGACGTTGCGCGAGCCGCCGTCGGCGCTCCCCGACGCCACCGAGTTTTGGGTGTACGTGAGCGAGTCGCCGCGTCGCAGCGTCGTCTACTTCGAGTGGCGGGCCGTGCGGCCGGGCTCGTGTCGGCGCCGCGTGGAGCGCTTCCAGTGTCTCGACGCGGAGATGGTGCCGCGCGACGAGGTGTGGCGCGCGCTGTCGGGCGCCGCCGGCCACGCCGAGGCGGTGGTGCGCGACTACAGCGCCGCCACGGGCCTGCTGCGGCTGGACGTCCAGCTGACGGAGAAGGTGTTCGTGCGGCTGGACCACCCGAGCGAGGCGGCGCGGCGCGCCAACGCGTCGTTCCGCGCGCTGATGCGGCTGCTGCTCGGCCTGCCCGACCGCGAGCAGCAGCCGCAGCCGCTCGGCAAGTTCGACGCCGACGAGGTGTACGCGCGCGCGGCGGCGCTGCGGCGCGCCGAGCCGCCGCCGCCGCCGGCCGGCGACGAGCCGGAGCCGCAGCACGCGCACCTGCTGCCCCGGCTGCGCCAGTACCAGCGGCGCGCCGTGCTCTGGATGGTGCGGCAGGAGAGGCGGCCGCCGGCCGACCCCACCCGCCTGCACCCGCTGTACGTGCCGCTGACTCTGGACGGCGACACCGTCTACTACTGCCCGCTGGGCGGCTGGGCGGTCAGGCAGCGACCGTCGGCCGTCGCCGCACCGCCTGGCGGCATCCTGGCCGACGAGATGGGGCTCGGCAAGACGGTGGAGGTGCTCTCCCTGGTGCTGATCAATGCGCGAGAGGATCCCGACCGTGTCGAACCGTTGGAGCCGGTGGATCTGGACACGTTCGAGGTGCAGGCGAGGCGCGAGGAGGTCGAGAAGGTGCGCCTGAAGCGCGCCCACTCGCCGTCGTCGCCGGGCGAGAAGAGGCCGGCCGGGCCGCGCCGTCGGCCGCTCAGCAGCTCCCCTTCTCTGCCCGGGTCGGACTCGGAGAGCGACGCGTGCGAGTACAGCGGGCCGCGCCTGAGCCGCGCCGAGAGGCTGCAGCAGCGGCGGCGGCGGCTGTCGGGCGACGACGGCCCGCCCGAGCCGTCGTCCGACGACGCGCCTATGTCGGCCGTCGGCGCCGACGACACGGCCGCCAACTGCATCGAGGACGTGATCGTGCGCGAGTGCTACGGCGGCGTGCCGCCCGCCGACTACGTGCGCGGCCTGGGCGTGCTGCCCGCCTGGGACAGCTTCGCGCGCCGCCTGATGGCCGGCGACGGGGCCCGCCCGCGCAAGAGGCGGCGCGCCGCCTCGCCGCCGCCGGCCGCCGACTCCGTGGCGGAGGCCATCGAGGCGGTGATAGCGCGCGAGTGCTACAGCGGCCGTCCGCCGGCCAACTACCGGCGCACGGTGGCGCGCCGCTCGGCCGCGTCGTCGGCGCGCCGGCTGGCGCAGCTGCACTACGAGCGGGCGCTGGCGGCCATGTCGACGTGTCGGCCGGCGCCGCCGGCGGCGCCGCAGCCCGACGCCGACTTCTCGTGCCTGTGCGGCCGGTGGCAGGACCGGCGCCGCTACCGCGTGCGCTGCACCGACTGCGGCACGCGCCAGCACGCCGAGTGCGTGCAGTACGACGTGCGCGACCCGCTGCGCGGCGCGTACGTGTGTCCGCAGTGCTGGGCGGGCCGGCCGGCCGTGCGGTCGGGCGCCACGCTGATCGTGTCGCCGGCCGCCATCTGCGACCAGTGGGTGGCCGAGATCGAGAAGCACGTGCGGCGCGCCGGCCTGCGCGTGCTCGTGTACCGCGGCGTGCGCAGCGACCAGTACCTGCAGCCGCGCACGCTGGCCGCCGCCGACCTGGTGGTCACCACCTACACGGTGCTGCAGCGCGAGCTCAACTACGCCGGCGTCGGCCGTCCCGGCGGCGGCGAGGCCGGCAAGCGGCGCGCGCAGCGCTACCTGCCGCCGCCGACGCCGCTGCTCTGCGTCGACTGGTGGCGCGTCTGCCTGGACGAGGCGCAGATGGTCGAGTGCACCAGCACGCGCACGGCCGAGATGGCGCTCAGGCTGCGCTGCGTGAACCGCTGGTGCGTGACGGGCACGCCGCTGAGCCGCAGCGTGCAGGACCTGTACGGCCTGCTGCTGTTCCTGGGCGTCGAGCCGGTGTGGTCGGAGCTGTGGTGGCAGCAGCTGGTGTACTTCCCGTACCTGGCGGGCGACGCGGCGCCGCTGCACCGGCTCCTGCAGCGCTGCATGTGGCGCACCGCCAAGGCGGACGTGCTGCACCAGATCGGGCTGCCGGCGCAGGCCGAGCGCACCGAGCGGCTCGCCTTCTCGCCGGTCGAGGCCTACTTCTACCGGCGCCAGCACGACGAGTGCTCGCGCGCCGCCCTCGCCAAGCTGGCCACCTTCGACGCCGGCGACGGCGAGCTGCGGCTGCGCGACCTGGAGCGCTCCACCGTCAACCAGCTGCTGCGGCCGCTGCTGCGCCTGCGCCAGGCGTGCTGCCACCCGCAGGTGGGACGCGGCCAGCTGGTGCCGCTCAACAAGTCGACGCTGACGATGGAGCAGCTGCTGGAGCAGATGATCCGGCGCGTCACCAACGAGGCCGAGGAGGCGCACCGGCAGCGCACGGCGGCCATCAACGGGCTGGCTGCGCTGCACGTGGTGCGCGAGCGGCTGGACGAGGCGGTCGAGCTGTACCGCACCGTGCTGCGGCAGGCCGACGAGCTGCGCGACCGGCTCAAGACGGACATGCTGCAGCGGCTGCACGCGCTGCACAACCTGGCCGAGCTGCTGAGCTCGGGCCGGTCGCAGCTGGTCGCCGCGCCCACCACGCGCGACCACCGGCTGCGCGACGAGGCGGACGAGCTGCGCGCCGCCTACGTGGGCCGCCACTCGGCGCTGGTCGAGACGGCGCGCGCGGCGGCCGCCGAGCTGACGGCCGACGCTGACGGTCACGCGGCGAAGCTGGACGCGCACGGCGAGCTGTGGTTCGCCGCCGTGCTGGCGCACGCCGCCGACCCGCAGGAGCTGGTGGAGCGAGTCAGCCAGCAGCTGCGCGACCTCTCCGTCGCCAGCCAGAACACGGAGAAGCAGGCCGACACCGGCGTCACCAAGCGCACCAAGACGCTGCGCGTGCGCGCGCCGCACAACACCATGCTGGACCGGTTCAGCAGCCCGGCCGGCCTGCAGCTGCTGCTGGTGGAGCGTCTGACGCAGCTGGCCGAGCTGCGCGAGCTGACGCAGAAGGGGTTGGCCGGCCTGCGCGCCCAGGCGCCGGCGCAGCTCCTGCAGCCGGCCATGGACTGTCACCTGCGGCCCGGCGCCGCCGACACCGCCGCCGCCGACTGCCCGCTCTGCGCGGCACACACCCACTTCGAGCAGTACGAGCGCCAGCTGTTCTACATGCTGGAGCGGCGCGTGGACGGCGGCGAGCTGCGCGGCGTGGACGGCCAGGTGAGCGTGCTGGGCGAGCTGCGGCGCGGCAACTGGGGCGACAACGAGACGGAGCGCGTGCTCAAGACGCTGCTGGCGGGCGGCCGGGCGGCCGGCGCGCCGCAGCGCCTGCTCCAGCTGGGCGCGCACCACGTCGCCATGCTGGACGCCATGAAGAAGGAGTTCCGCGCGCTGCGCGTGCTGTGGGTGCGGCTGCGCGACCGCGTGTCGGCCGCCGACGAGCTGGAGATGGCCGTGCTGCGGCTGCGCACGCGCTACCCGGACGAGCCGGCGCCGGAGCCGGCCGCCGGCGTCACGCACGTCATCGAGCCGCACCAGGTGGACGAGCACGCGGTGCGGCTGACGGCCGACCGCGCCGCCGCCGAGGCCGACCTGCGCCGCCGGCTGGGCCAGCGGCTCTACCTCTGCAACCTGCAGCGGTCCGGCGCCGACTTCCGACACGGCAACGTCGAGTCGTGCCCCATCTGCGAGACGGCGCTCGGCGCCAACTGGGCCGTGCTGCAGTGCGGCCACTGCTTCTGCATGCAGTGCGTGCAGCGGCTGATGGACGAGTGCTGCCTGGGCGGGCGGCGCGGCCGGCTGCGCTGCGCCATCTGCCGCGACGTGACGCGCCACGCGGACATCGCCTACGTGGGCACCGGGCGCGCCGAGGACGCCGCCCCGGCCGTCGAGGTGCTGGGCAGCCACAGCACCAAGGTGGAGGCGGTCGTGCGCTGCGTGCTCACCATCCTGCGCGGAGAGCCGGCCGCCAAGGCGCTCGTGTTCGCCACCTGGACGGACGCGCTCGACGTGATCGCCGGCGCGCTGTGCCAGAACGGCGTCGAGGCGCGCTGCCTGCACGCGCCCGGCCGGCGCCAGCAGGCGCTGCGCGAGTTCCGCACGGGCGCGCACGTGTCCGTGCTGCTGCTGCCCGTCAACTCGGGCGCCAACGGGCTCAACCTGACCGAGGCGACGCACGTGATCCTGACCAACCCGGAGCTGGACCCGGGCGCCGAGCGGCAGGCGGTGGGCCGCGTGCACCGGATCGGCCAGCGGCGCGCCACCACCGTGCACCGGCTGGTGGTGCGCGACACCATCGAGGAGCGCGTGCTGGCGCTCAACGCCCACCGCGCGCCGACGGCGGCCGCCGGCGGCGACGGCGCGCGCGCGCTCACGCTGGCAGACCTGCGCCAGCTGTTCGTCGACGAGCCGCACGACGATGCGGCGCAGGCGTCGGAACAGGAGCAGGTCACTGTCGCGAGCTGACTCACGGAACAGGAACAGGTCGCTGCGAGCTGACTCGCGACGGACGGCGCTGCGGCTGAACGGAGCAGGTCACTCGCGAGCTGACTCACGGAACGGAACAGGTCCTGCGAGCTGAGGAGGTCGCTCACGGACGGAACAGGTCTGCAAGCTGACTCACGGAACAGGAACAGGTCGCTGCGAGCTGACTCACGGAACAGGAGCAGGTCACTGTCGCGAGCTGACTCACGGAACAGGAACAGGTCACTGCGAGCTGACTCACGGAACAGGAACAGGTCACTGCAAGCTGACTCACGGAACAGGAACAGGTCACTGCGAGCTGACTCACGGAACAGGAACAGGTCACTGCAAGCTGACTCACGGAACAGGAACAGGTCACTGCGAGCTGACTCACGGAACAGGAACAGGTCACTGCGAGCTGACTCACGGAACAGGAACAGGTCACTGCGAGCTGACTCACGGAACAGGAACAGGTCACTGCGAGCTGACTCACGACCCAACTCCACGGCGACGGATTCGAGAAGGGATGAAGGAGGCGTCTTGCTGGTTGTTTGCCGAGTGTCATCTTGAGGCACCAGCGTCATCTGACGAGCTCTGGCGTCATCTTGAAGCGCCAGCGGAACGGGCGGAGTGCTGACCGGGAGCGGCGGCAGTCCAGATTGTGACAGACTGTCGTGGCTGAGCGTCTCGACGGAGAGCCCCCTGACCTGGTGGCGAACGTCAGGCGGATATGGACGCACCGTCTGCGACGAGGCAGTGAGCCGGGCTTCAGGAAGTGCGCTGTGGAACACTCGAAGGCGAGCAGTGAAACAAGTGGAATTGAAGTGCACCCGGGAACGACTTGCCGTCGTACTTTGGCAGTTTGCCGATGTGGAAGGAAATGAGTGGCGTGGAAATGTCGGTCTAATAACAAATTGGCTACGTTGATTCAGGTACTTCACTGCACTGCCACGCTCACAAACATCTGGATAACTGCATATTCTGTTCTGGGGTTGCTGATGGAACATGCGCCGGGCTGATGCGATATTCAGGTCGACAACATTCATAGTGGATCTCGTAGGTTTGTGGTCAATGTAGTGTGCACATCTGATCTGAGCTCCCAAGGCGTTTCGCGTATCACCCGAAGTATCATTCTGTAATATTGTATCGGCGATGTGTCCACGACTCCAGTTTACATCGGAACGTTCCTCCTGTACGTCAGCGCGCGGCTACACAGTCATACATCCTGTGTGTGGTTCGTATATTTTTGTAGTCTTATATTTGTTACAGCTGCCTGGATCAGATCCGGTATGCCGTTTATGACATCCTGATCCACTAGCAAGTGTATAGTAATTGTCTCTTGGTTTGTTCCGCTCGTTTATGCATGGACGCGTGTGGAATGTCTTGATCGTGCTGCTGTTGTATGCGTATGCGTGAGTACGCATATCGACCCTCACCTCTCATGACCATTTGTACGACTCATCTCATTCGTCGCGATGGTCTCGGGATGACTCAGGCGTTCATTTGGTACAAATGAAATACATTCGATTCGGTGTAGCATGAGCATGAGCGAGGCCTGGCAAATTTCATCTCTTCCGACTCTCCGTCTTGTGTGAGCTCCAGTGCGACTTGGCACAGTTAGTTAGTTAGTTATTTGGGGTTTAGGGCGCATCAACTGCAGTGGTTATACAGCGCCCATAACTCAACTATTTACACTGTTAATCCTAAACAATCGTACCGTGCGGACTTGCTCACGTACAAGGGATTAGACAGGAGAATATATAGAATTGAAGTTTACCTCCGAAAGAAAGTGGAACAATTTACCAGAATTGATCGCGACCGAATAATCCCCAAGAACATCACGAATTGATAGTGCCTGCGATCGACCAAAGTAGTGCTTGTAAACATCAGAAAGCCGAGAACATGAGGTTAAGATATGACGCCCTGAAAGACGTCCCTGGCATCTGGGGCACATGGGCATATCATCACCACAAAGAAGGTATCTGTGAGTTGCGTAAGTATGGCCAATACGTAGGCGGCACAGTGTCACCTCGTCTCGCCTAGTCCTACGCGAGCACGAGGACCACTGGCCGATGCTAGGCTTAATTGTCCTAAGCTTGTTTTCACCGACCGCGTCCCAGAGCACCTGCCACTCACGAAAAACATAATTGTTAATGACTGGATATATATCTCTAGCAGGAATAGCTTTGCAGCCGCGACTTGGCACAGGTCGACGCCATCTTTGCGGTCTAGATTGGTTGATGACTTGGTGCTGATGGATCAAGTCGGAAAGCGTCCAGCCTGTCGCCTACAGAATATCAGACCCACCGGGCTGTTGCATGTTGATGGCTCACATGCAGTACACTTTTTATACTTTAGTTGGCTTTAGTTGGTTGGGGTACATTCCTCACACCGTAACAGTACTTTTGAAGTGGCAAGAGCCCCCCTTAATGTTGACGTTGACCCCCCCCCACCCCCCAATAATTTAAACTTCTAATATGGGACCCTGTCGAGTATGTCCCACTCGCCTGCATTGGGGCCGCCCATTGCCTTCATTGGTTGTCCCCCTCAATGATTTTCCGAAATCAACACCAGTGACCGTGGGCTCCGGAGTACAACTTGTCTGCTGCCAGAGTTTTGGCTTTCACGATCTTTCGAAGCGGTCGACTTCGTTGCAGCAGCTCTGCGGGAAAGCGCGTCGTGCAGTGTCCCGAGGATTTTTTGTGTAGCGGCGCTGGTGTCTGGCTGATAACGACGAGGCGCAGATAGAAACCGTGATAATCCTGGCCGGCATCCAGCGTGTATTTGCGATGGGATAGTCGAACCCTGGTCAGCTCAGCCAGCCGGAGACATGCGTCCGTGAAATGTATACCACTATATTTTCGATGGCTTAGAAGTGGTAAACGAATGGTAGCTGTATACCGGCGTTAGCTGTAGTTGTGCCGTTTGAAGAGGGTGCCTGAAGCCCGTTCAGCGTGATGCAAGTGTTGGCTTACGGCAAGAATGTGCACCATCAGACATTGGCATCAGAGCGGTACAAATATTGTGGAGGGGGAAATCCGATTGTTGAGTAAATTGTTCCCAGTCAACACCATGACGCTAGTGGATAGCATCGGAGAATATTGGGGGGTGGGGCGGCATGGCCCTTACACCCCTATTCCTACGCCCAGGTAATCAGAAACAATGCGCCGCCTACGGACGCCATACTATAATCGCCGTGGGATCGATACTTGGTTGCCTTCGTTAAAATTTAATTATCGACGGCCAGACGCTTCGCATCGTTCTGAACTGCCGTGATGATTTGAAGGGTTGAAAGCATGCGGTTCGCTTCAACTGCCAGCACTTCAACGCGTCAGTACGTGTGCGCCAGCGTAGGTACACACATGATGAGAAAGTAGCTGCCGAGGATGCCGACATCCGTATCAGTGGAGTTTAGAGTAATTCACCACCAACGCCAGGCGGTGTTTATGCAAAAAATGCGCACTTCCTGTCCATCGCCATACGTCTAGTTGGTGGGTGATTTTTAAAGTCGTACCGGACGGAAAAAGGGTCATTTGCGCCGCCTTCATGCGCCTAGAGCTGGTTGGTTCCTCGGTTATTGGTTTTACGACACATCGACCGCTGAGTCATGTAGCGTCGCCAATCTCTCACGTCGACTGGTCGCGGGCTAATAGTAGCGACAGGTGAGACTTAAACCCACAACCTTTCGATTGTGACACGAGCAACTTACCCCTAGGCCACTTGCCCCCGCACCTAGAGCTGAATTTCCGAAGCGCGCCATATAATGAACCCATAGAAGTAGACTGATTGGCGTCCATATTTTGCATTGACATTTTGCAAGTGTCCACAAAGTGTCAGCCAAAGATCGGAGAAATGGGGCACGCATCCAGGGCGGCACTGGTCGAGAACAAAAGTCCAACGGGAGGCACTCAGTTCTTCTCAACGGGTGTTCTTCTCAGAGGCGTCTTTAACTAAAGTCCAGGTGGTGGACCGCAGCCGAACATTCCGGAGGAGTGACTTTGGCTGGATTATTCCACGTGTGATGTAGTTTGGTTTTCCCATCAATGCACTGTTATCCGGTTGGGAGGATGCGATAAATTTCCTCCTTCTCAGTGTCCACTAGAGGCCGATTGACGCGATATTTAGCACTGTGAGGCACCCAGAAACCTGTTGCCATTATTTTCCCCGAATCATCATGAGATTACAGCTTTGCAGGTGCACTTAAGGCCTCTGTGTTAAACTCAATCAAGCTCGAAGGAACACCGTTGAAGCTATGTGATCAATGACGTCGACGCGTCTCAAAGGCCAAATAACCAGCAAACGAGTTCCAGGAAACACGGCACAACATCGACCGTTAGCGCTACAGCACACCAACTCGCTAGCCGTTGCATGGCTCTGCCATATCCCGCAACACTGAAAGGCGATTCCCGCGGTAACGATCCGGCGGTGCCAGCCTCCGGTAGCCACGCGCTAAGCGGTCCAACCGACGCCGCCGCCCATCAGCCGACTGCAGCCAGTGTCCAATTACGACTGACATTATCGCTGATGACTTCCCGATTCCGGCCAGTGAACAAGAGCCCTGGGAGCCGACGCCGCATGCTATCTATCGTGCGGAGGGCCGCGGCCTGCGATATCGGCAGCACTAGACCGAACACGCCGACACGGCTACAATTTACGGGCTTGACAAGAGCCACGGCGCAGGGAGACTGGACGAAGCGGCTCGACTCTCAGTGTGTTTTGTCGTAGGAGTCCTTCTCCTTGTAGCCGGAGACGTAGCCGTCGCTGCGGTGGACGTCCTGCCTGCCGGCGATGCCCTTGCCGCGCCCCTCCTCGTCGAACCGCTGCTTGTGCTGGCCGGTGTACTTGGAGGTGTCGGTCAGGCGGTCGACCAAGCCGGACGCCGCTGCCTTCTGTCGGGCACAGTCAATGTTTTCGGTTGGTTATTAGTTTTTACGACACATAGACCGTTTTTTGTGTGTGTTTTTTTACCGCTACGTGACCGTTGAGTCACGTAGCGTCGTCAATCTCTCACGCCGATTGGTCGCGGGCGTAGGTGAGAAGAGTAGCGACAGGTGAGACTCGAACCCACAACCTTTCGATTGTGAGATGAGCAACTTACGCCTAGGCTACTCGTCCCAAACAGTCAATGTCAGAGCTCGGTACACACCCATACGTGTACACCATCAGGGCTCGGTACACACCCACACGTGTACACCATCAGAGCTCGGTACACACCCACACGTGTACACCATCAGAGCTCGGTACACACCCACACGTGTACACCATCAGAGCTCGGTACACACCCACACGTGTACACCATCAGAGCTCGGTACACACCCACACGTGTACACCATCAGGGCTCGGTACACACCCACACGTGTACACCATCAGGGCTCGGTACACACCCACACGTGTACACCATCAGAGCTCGGTACACACCCACACGTGTACACCATCAGAGCTCGGTACACACCCTCACGTGTACACCATCAGGCTCGGTACACACCCACACGTGTACACCATCAGAGCTCGGTACACACCCACACGTGTACACCATCAGAGCTCGGTACACACCCACACGTGTACACCATCAGAGCTCGGTACACATCCTCACGTGTACACCATCAGAGCTCGGTACACACCCACACGTGTACACCATCAGAGCTCGGTACACACCCACACGTGTACACCATCAGAGCTCGGTACACACCCACACGTGTACACCATCAGAGCTCGGTACACACCCACACGTGTTCACCATCAGAGCTCGGTACACATCCTCACCATCAGAGCTCGGTACACATCCACACGTGCACACCATCAGAGCTCGGTACACATCCTCACGTGTACACCATCAGAGCTCGGTACACACCCACACGTGTACACCATCAGAGCTCGGTACACACCCTCACGTGTACACCATCAGAGCTCGGTACACACCCACACGTGTACACCATCAGAGCTCGGTACATACCTGTTTATTTTGCTGGGTTTGAGAATGTCCTATTGGTGCCTAACACGAGTTCTAGGATTTCATCGAGGGGACGTAGTTTTCATGGATTATCATTTTATCGAGCGGACACAACCGATGAAAAATAATATCTCGGAATGCACTCCGGTGCCCCTGAAGGGGCTCCTTTTCTACTTCGAGGGTGACCTGGGCTGAAAAAGATCTAAGGTCGAGATGGGGTGCACTCGTCGATACCTTGCAGGAGCGCCGAACTTCCATGGGGGCCTTCGTGTTCCTAAGATGGTGGTCGTCCCTTTTCCCATTTGCTCTGCCTGTGCCTGAAAATCTTCTCCGAGCAAGTTTGCTTTCCGGTCTGGACCAACGATCATAGTTACGTGTCAATGGATAGACTGCACGTTGAACCCTTACTGTGGCACTTGTTGTTCCGGGATCCCCGCAGTTGGTTAGCTTTTCTTTGATGCTGGACGGATCGATCTTCTTTGCTGCTGACAGGTCGTCAATGAATTTGGAGAAATCCTTGAAATTGACTTTCTTCTGCCTGTGGATACCGGGACACGCCTTGTGATTAAGTGTATGCACAGAGGACACTACAAAGGAAGGAATATGCACCGATGGGTTTGATTGATTTATTATTTGGGCTTAAGGGCGCGCCGACTGCGAGGTCATTTAGCGCCCATGATGCACCGATGGATCATATCAGCGTATCACCACAGCATACTAGCGCCATCACAAGCAAAAATGTCCACTTAGGTGATCTCTGGAGCAATAATTCCCAAACACACGACCGCATAAAGCTGACGCCGTATCACGAGTAGGGCCGACGTCATGCCACACATCGGGCCGACGTCGAGCCACACATCGGGCCAACGTCGAGCCACACATCGGGCCGACGTCGAGCCACACATCGGGCCGACGTCGAACCACACGTCGGGCCGACGTCGAGCCACACATCGGGCCGACGTCGAGCCACACATCGGGCCGACGTCGAGCCACACATCGGGCCGACGTCGAGCCACACATCAGGTCAGCGACGTGTCACGCGTCCGATCGACCTCAAGCCACTCGGATCACTGCAACCCCTGCCCCCGGACAGTAACAGCACGTTCCTACATGTGCATTGCACTTGCCGGATAATGTACTCTCCAGAAGAATGCACATTCTTTGATCAGTGTTCCCCTACAGAAGAGGCCCTTCTACCTGCGTCCCAACAGCAGGGGTAGAACTTTGTTTAATCCTGGTCTTGCTGCTGTGCATCTGGTGTTGTATTTTGTGAGACCCAGTCAGTACATCAGTCGCTCCGTCCACAGCCGCCAGGCCTGGGCGGAGTGTGGGGTCAGTACGAGACCCGGTCAGTACATCAGTCGCTCCGTCCACCGCCGCCAAGACTGGGCTGAGTGTGGGGACAGTGCGAGACCCGGTCAGCACCTCAGTCGCTCCGTCCACCGCCGCCAAGACTGGGCGGAGTGTGGGGTCAGCACGAGACCGGTCAGTACCTCAGTCGCTCCGTCCACGCCGCCAGGCCTGGGCTGAGTGTGGGGCAGTGCGAGACCCGGTCAGTACTCAGTCGCTCCGTCCACCGCCGCCAGGCCTGGGCGGAGTGTGGGGTCAGTGCGAGACCCGGTCAGTACATCAGTCGCTCCGTCCACCGCCGCCAAGACTGGGCGGAGTGTGGGGTCAGTGCGAGACCCGGTCAGTACCTCAGTCGCTCCGTCCACCGCCGCCAAGACTGGGCGGAGTGTGGGGTCAGTGCGAGACCCGGTCAGTACCTCAGTCGCTCCGTCCACCGCCGCCAAGACTGGGCGGAGTGTGGGTAGTCCCGTCCACGCCGCCAGGCCTGGTGAGTGTGGGGTCAGTGCGAGACCGGTCAGTAAGTCCGTCCACAGCCGCCAGGCCTGGGCTGATTGACCCTGTCCGTCCACCGCCGCCAAGACTGGGCGAGTGTGGGGTCAGTGCGAGACCCGGTCAGTACCTCAGTCGCTCCGTCCACCGCCGCCAGGCCTGGGCTGAGTGTGGGGTCAGTGCGAGACCAGGTCAGTAAGCTCCGTCCACAGCCGCCAGGCCTGGGCGGAGTATGGGATTAGAGCGACACCCGGGCAGTAAGCTCCGTCCACCACCGCCAAGACTGGGCTGAGTGTGGGGTCAGTACGAGACCCGGTCAGTACATCAGTCGCTCCGTCCACCGCCGCCAAGACTGGGCGGAGTGTGGGGTCACCACGAGACCCGGTCAGTACCTCAGTCGCTCCGTCCACCGCCGCCAGGCCTGGGCTGAGTGTGGGGTCAGTGCGAGACCAGCTCAGTAAGCTCCGTCCACAGCCGCCAGGCCTGGGCGGAGTATGGGATTAATGCGACACCCGGTCCGTAAGCTCTGTCCACCACCGCCGAGCCTGGACGGACCCGATCGATTCCGGTGGCGCCGGCCGTCCGCCGCTCGGTGGCCAGGCTGTGACGCTGCTGTCCAGTGGCGGATCCAGGGGAACAACTGGGGCATGTGCCCCCTGTAGCAAGTGATGCCCCTCCAGGACACTTGAGTGCACCCCTACCCCCACCAAACTCAACGAGTTTGTCAGCAGATGGCGTCCCTCAAAGTAGAAGAGGTGCCCCTTTCAGGAGTAGTAGGTGCCCATTCAAGGCACCCGAGGGCAGCTCGCCCCGCTAAAGGAATATTTTCAACCGATGGCGACCCCTCCGAGGAAAATTGTGCCCCCTCTAGACCAAGTGCCTCCCCGATTAAAATTCCTGGATACGCCCTTGCTACTGCCACCGACGTGTCTCACTCGGGGAAGGTCAACGTGTGGTCTTGTGGCCGTCCGGCGCATCCGCACCATTTTGGCACGATGCTCGACAAACGATAGACCGAAGCATGGGTGTCAATTTGTATGCGCTAAGGGGAACTGGTCCGCCTACTAATCATTACTTTGTCCCCCCCTCCCCAATCAGATCGAATCCATGCCAACCAGTGAGTCCATGAAGGCGTCCCTTCAGAAGGCTCGAGTGCATCCAACCCCGTTCCCGTTGAACAAGCTATTTTTTCAGCTGATGGCGCTCCTCTCCGAAGAAAAAAGAATATCACCATACGCATCAATTGCCCCCCACCACCACCACCACCGCCACACACACACACAGACACTACATTTCACAAAGTGACACACACGGACAGAAGTACTACACCTAATCCGGCACCACAGCTATACTTCGTGACAGTGGCACGGCCAGGATTTTCTTTGGGTGGGGTGGGGGGACAAAACAATGACAAAAATAGAAAACGCCTTTGGCGCGATGCGATCCGAAAATGTTGGTTGCATGTGGTAAAAATCTGGACATTTATTGTTTGATCTAGTATCTTTTCGTTGTTAAACGGGGTGCGGGTCTCCATGACCACCCTGGCTGCGCCTCTGCTCCGTACCATTGGATATGTCCGTGCGGAGGGATGAAGAAACTTCTCCAAAGGCGGATCCCCAGGCACACACCTAGGTGTACGTAGCACACATGCGCACCGCCACGTGATTACTGAATCAATGTCGGTGTGCACGCGTGCATAGTGCACACACACACACCGACACGTGATGAACTGAATCAATATCGGTGTGCGTGGATGCATTGTTCATCACCGACCAGGGATGCATTGAAAATGTTGCGTGGGAAAGGAATAGCGACAAGCCGAAAAAAATCATTACCGCTTAAATTCGCATGACAAAACCTGAAAACCCCACACAACATCGGCGTCACTAGGTAGCCGAACCGGCAGCCGACTCACTTGAGCTTGCCGAAGGTGATGGCGGTGTCTGTCGTGGTGAGCGTCTTGCTGAACACGCCCGCCTGCTTGAACCACTTGTCGATGTTCGAGAGGGTGATCTGCGTGGCAGGGGACGCGGCTCCCTGGCCCTGGCGGGCGAGACCGAACGAGCAGAACTTCCCGAACTGGGTTTCCAGCGACGTCATGTTCGGAAGGATGGCAGTTCCTGACAGACCCTGAACGAATCGACCACCGGCAGTGTTGTTGACCAGTCTCGGGCGGGTCCACTGTGGTGGACGAGGGGAGGTGTGGCGTCGACGCTTCCTCGCCGGTGACCGGCGCTGGTACAGTCGATTGTGGTGGACGAGGTGATTATGACTTCGCGGTTGGCAGCCGCCGGGCGGATCCACTCGCCGCGGGCGGGGGAGGCTCGACGCGAGACCTCACGCCTGACCGGCGCCGGACGAGTCCACTGTGGTGGACGAGGTGAGGTCTCCAGTCTCCGGACTGGCTCCGTCGCTTGGCGACAGTGAACCCGACGCCAGCTAGCTGGTGAACCTGCAGTCCAGCGTGCCGCCTCAGCAGTGGTCGAAGCTCACGGTCCGGCCTCCCCGGCGCGGCGGCGACGGTCGCGGTCGGCGCGACCCCGCCCCCCGACTCGCTCGACCAATCGCGTGCGGCTACGGCCAAGCGGGCGAATTGGATACGTCAGCTGCAGTGATGTCACCGGCCACCGCAAAACGACCGTCGCGACAGCACAGACAATGCGACGTAATGCGTCCGCATGGCTATTGAGCACACGAGGTGATGTCAGCACCCGCCGAGAACACACTGCGGGGTGAGATCAGCCGAGGACCCAGCGACCGAAAGTCTCTCGATAGCGCACTCGAAACATTCCGACACGGTGCAAATACTCCTGCGTCCGCCCCAACGCCTCAGAAGGACAAATAACTCGGACAAATGTGGTTGGAGTTGTGGTGTGGTATTTGTGGTAGTTGTGGTGTGGCACACCCCTCAACCTTTGGTATCAACACGATGGAGCAGCAAATGACAGCCGACGACGCGCAAATGACCCCACGCGAGGCCCTCACCATGAAATTGGGTGAACGTGAACACCGTGAACTGCCAACGTTTAAACGAATAAACGCAGCAATTATCCACCACGTCTACTTGGCAGTTCAGGATATCCACCTAAGGACAGGCCCAGCGTTCGGCATGTGACCTGACCCCTCCTCCTGACCGTCACTGCCGTGACGAAATGTGGATATCAGTTGCCGCGAGTAAATGATCGCCTGATTTGCCGTGATCAAATGATGGCATAATTTGCCGCGATCAAATAATGCCATAATTTGCCGCGATCAAATGCCAGCATTTGCCGTGATCAAATGATGCCTTCATTTGCCGTGTTCACCTGACGACTTAATTTTGCGTGAACACCGACGACACCGATTGTGATCATTCAGCAGTGGGCGTGCTGAGAGATCATTGGCTGTCGGGGCGACCTTGCGACAAGCGACTCGACGACACAGCACGAAGGTGGCGAGTCGCTGCGCGTTGGCACGACGGGCGGGAGGCAAGTCGCGGCTTTCCCGCTGGTCAGTGTATACTTGCAGCGGTTTTTGCTCTCTCACGTGAGGTCGGCTGCAGTCGAGGCGTGGGAACAGAGCGCCCGGACGGCGAGTGAAAATGATACTGACGCTGTGGTTGGTTGGTTATTTGGGCGCAGGGGCGCATCGACCGCTTCGGTCATACAGCGCCCAGTATAATAACGCTGTGTATTTTGCGGTTACTACGGGGTGAAATTTTCACTGTACGGATACTTTCCACCACAACCTCCTGTCTTGCAAGTCGCCCTCCTTGTCCACAATCGAATTTATCGTTCTTCCAATTGCGAACTCAGCCCTCCATAACAAGCAGCTTCAGGACGCACCAGCTGCATTAATCATGGCAGACATACGCACGTGACAAGAGTGGAGATACTTTCCCGCCGCAATACCCCAGAGCCCGCCTATGTCCGCAGCTCTGAACACGCATAACTGAATGTAGCCTCACGCGTATTCAAATGACCCATACAAGACGGGTCGAAAGCTACGAATAAATCTGCAGTTGGCACGAAAAGATATCCAAGTTGCATTCTTGCACCACACCTGCGCGATTTGTTTTGTTGCTTTGGCTGAAGGGTACAGGGACTTCTTCACTATATTGCCACAAATATATCGAAGCAGGCGTGAAGTGTGAGAGACATCTAGGCTGGCTACAGTGGCATTACGATTGAATCACTGTAAATATAATCATTGCAATCAAAATAATAAAAAGTAACTGCTTGCAGTTACCGCGCAAGTGTTTCGGTTGGTTCCGATTAGTGCTTTCCGGCAGCATAATTTATATGGAATACACCTTACCATATACCTTCACAGACTAAATGTACACAATATATGTATTGTGAGAAAATCACATGGTGGATGAAAATATCACAGTACCTCAAGAAACCGCCGTGAAATATACACATGATTAAGCCAACACATGATATGTGCGCAGACGACTTCTGAATACGGGCGTAGCAACGTTGTAGATGAATGCAAAAGTAATCTTCAACATACTGAAGCAATTCATTAATCTGCACACGCTGGGTGTGCACAGGGAGCTCTCGGTTATCGGGAGAGATATTGGTTGGCTATTTGGGCTTGCGGGCGCATCGACTGCGTTGGTCATACAGCGCCCATATCGGGAGAGATGTGACAGCGAGGTGAACACACCGGGAGTGACGAACATAACGGGAGAAAGGACCAACTCATGATATGCAGCATGTGTGATGATGCATGTTCCGCGCAGGGGAACCGGATGTGTCTGGCTGCGAAGGCTACACCACGTCCACCGCTAGTGAGCGAACCCCTCTAGTGTACATGAAAGACGGGTCTCGCGAGCAATCTGCACACCAGTCGCGAGGGCGCATCGTCTCCTCGCCGGCTCGCCTTATTGCGCTCCAACCGTGACGGCCCACTTCACAGGCCGCGAGCTGGCCGACCGCGAGCCGAAGCGGCCGGCAGCCGGTGCAGACCGCACGGAGACACGGAGCGATGACGTCACAGCGATGACGTCACAGCGACGCGCGTCACACGTCGGCCAGCAGCTCGTGCAGGCCGGGCTGGCCGGCCGGAGAGTCGACACGCCGCACCTCGGGCGTGGCCGCCGTCGAGACCGCCTCCACGTCCACCTGCCGACGGACGCGCGCGCTCATGGTACGGCTCGGCACTGCTGGTTGGTTGGTGATTGGTTTTACGACACGTCGGCCGTTGAGTCATGTGGCGTCGCCAATCTCTCACGCCGATTGGTCGCGGGCGAAGAGTAGCGACAGGTGAGACTCGAACCCACGACTTTTCGACTGTGAGACGAGCAACTTACCCCTAGGCTACTCGTCCCCTAGCTCGTCACTGTTGTTGTTAATGGAGTTTAGGGGCGCACCGACTGCGTCGGTCATGCAGCGCCCACCTCGGCACTGTTCAAATAATGGTGTCTCGTCGGGTGTGAGATGTCGAAACGAGTGCAGCGGAGTGTCGAAATCCGCCACGGAAACGATGTCGCTGAACGTAACTTAAAATGAGTTCTTCAAATAAAGTTGTTTTCCAAATAAAATTATTAAAGTCAGTTCTTCAAATAAAGTAAAGTTTTTCACATAAAAGTTTGATCCAACAGTGCACGCATGAGTGCACCGTTTCCGTTTCTTTAGATACCTAAATTAGGGATAAGCATGTTAGCGACAACGATACAAAATACGCATCGTTACAAGCTGACATTATGTAACATAGCAAACCATGCGCTTACCTGAACTTGTGCTAAGAGATGTTGTCACAATAACAATCCGCAATGGCGAGTATACACATACTTATCGACAAGACACTGTGATAACTTAGATATGAAGACTTCATGAAGACACATCACAAAACATGGTGTCGATATGTCGTTGGGGGATGTGGACTCCGTGTTCAGAAAGTTGTGTATTGTACCCTATAGTGTAAAATAATTCACCATGTGGCCTAGAAATTCACAGTTAATGGAGTTGTGCTATTTCATCCTCATCTTAGGTTTTCACCATTTTGCCACATGCTGTATGGGCAGTCATCCTGGGCAGCCACCATTATGGGAAGTCATCCTGCACATGACTGCTAAATAATGTAAAATGCATATGACTGAAGTGAAAGGCATTCTGCTTTTTAATCCTTACGTGACAATCATTTATTTTCTTCCAATCTTTCACTATTCTCTAGCAACTTCTTCCTTCATCCACACAGTTAATAGTGAAGTAATTTTAGGACACTGACCCTATATCATGAATAACTTATCACTGCCGCTCGGTGGCGACAAGACAACAGCGCGCGGCTGTCCCGCCCCGTGGCGGCAGGTAAACAGAGCAGCTGACTGAGCTGACGGAGCAGCTGACAGCTGACTAGGCGCAGGGCCGGCCGGCTCCCCAGAGCGGTGTATCGTTTGCTGGGGTTGCGGGACCGTACCTCTTGACGTCAGTCAGTGGAACCGTGCGTCGTCGCGTGCATCATTGCGGGGACTGCACCCCTGGTGTGTGCTGGGATTGTCGGGGCAGTGCCTCCTCGGCGGGATTTGGGGCTATCGAGATCATACATCCTCTCTCGACAAGAGAGCTGTCGGGAGTGTACTTCCTAGTGCGAGCTGGGGCTGTCTAGATCAGCCTCCTCTCGTGAGAGGAGAGCTGCCGGGCCGTACCTCCTCGTGCGAGCTGGGGCTGTCCAGACCAGCCTCCTCTCGTGAGAGGAGAGCTGCCGGGGCCGTACCTCCTCGTGCGAGCTGGGGCTGTCTAGACCAGCCTCCTCTCGCGAGAGGAGAGCTGCCGGGGCCGTACCTCCTCGTGCGAGCTGGGGCTGTCCAGACCAGCCTCCTCTCGTGAGAGGAGAGCTGCCGGGGCCGTACCTCCTCGTGCGAGCTGGGGCTGTCTAGACCAGCCTCCTCTCGTGAGAGGAGAGCTGCCGGGGCCGTACCTCCTCGTGCGAGCTGGGGCTGTCCAGACCAGCCTCCTCTCGTGAGAGGAGAGCTGCCGGGGCCGTACCTCCTCGTGCGAGCTGGGGCTGTCTAGACCAGCCTCCTCTCGCGAGAGGAGAGCTGCCGGGGCCGTACCTCCTCGTGCGAGCTGGGGCTGTCTAGACCAGCCTCCTCTCGTGAGAGGAGAGCTGTCGGGGCCGTACCTCCTCGTGCGAGCTGGGGTTGTCGGGGCTGGAGGTGGCCAGGCCACAGCCGGGCGTCCGTCGCAATGTTGCCGCGTCGCCCAGCTGCGCGTGCCGTGCCGGGTCCGCCACACTGCCGGCCGCCGAGTCCACCACTGTGGGGCACACCGACGTCAGGACATACGTCACACTGTGGGACACACCGACGTCAGGACACACGTCACACTGTGGGACACACCGACGTCAGGACACACGTCACACTGTGGGACACACCGACGTCAGGACATACGTCACACTGTGGGACACACCGACGTCAGGACATACGTCACACTGTGGGACACACCGACGTCAGGACATACGTCACACTGTGGGACACACCGACGTCAGGACATACGTCACACTGTGGGACACACCGACGTCAGGACATACGTCACACTGTGGGGCACACCGACGTCAGGACATACGTCACACTGTGGGACACACCGACGTCAGGACACACGTCACACTGTGGGACACACCGACGTCAGGACATACGTCACACTGTGGGACACACGACGTCGGACGCACTGGGACACCGACGTCACACTGGGGGACACACCGACGTCAGGACATACGTCACACTGTGGGCACACCGACGTCAGGACACACGTCACACTGTGGGACACACCGACGTCAGGACACGTCACACTGTGGGGGCACACCGACGTCAGGACATACGTCACACTGTGGGGCACACCGACGTCAGGACACACGTCACACTGTGGGACACACCGACGTCAGGACACACGTCACACTGTGTGGGACACACCGACGTCAGGACGGACATACGTCACACTGTGGGACACACCGACGTCAGGATGTACGTCACACTGTGGGGCACACCGACGTCAGGACACACGTCACACTGTGGGACACACCGACGTCAGGACACACGTCACACTGTGGGACACACCGACGTCAGGACACACGTCACACTGTGGGACACACCGACGTCAGGACATACGTCACACTGTGGGACACACCGACGTCAGGACATACGTCACACTGTGGGACACACCGACGTCAGGACACACGTCACACTGGGGGACACACCGACGTCAGAACATACGTCACACTGTGGGACACACCGACGTCAGGACATACGTCACACTGTGGGACACACCGACGTCAGGACATACGTCACACTGTGGGACACACCGACGTCAGGACATACGTCACCACTGTGGGACACACCGACGTCAGGACATACGTCACACTGTGGGACACACCGACGTCAGGACACACCGACGTCAGGACATACGTCACACTGTGGGACACACTGACGTCAGGACATACGTCACACTGTGGGACACACCGACGTCAGGACATACGTCACACTGTGGGACACACGACGTCAGGACAACGTCACACTGTGGGACACACCGACGTCAGAACATACGTCACACTGTGGGACACACCGACGTCAGGACATACGTCACACTGTGGGACACACCGACGTCAGGACACACATCACCCTGTGGGACACACCGACGTCAGGACATACGCCACACTGTGGGACACACCGACGTCAGGACACACGTCACACTGTGGGACACACCGACGTCAGGACACACGTCACACTGTGGGGCACACCAACGTCAGGACACACGTCACACTGCCGCCCGCCGAGTCCACTGCTGCGGGGCACATCGACGTCAGGATATACATCACACCTATGCTAAGCCCCACCTCCTGACATCCCCGTCCACGGTTGGTTGGTTATTGGGGTTTAGGGGCGCATCGACTGCAGAGGTCATGCAGCGCCCATCCGTTCAAGGTACGAAATTCGTCGGACGTACGACATCCGAGACATACCAGGCTGATGTGTTGACCCATCAGCTGCACTGACCCCATGCACCATTGATCACGCAGACATGGCTTCATCAGCCGCCAGCAACAACGCCTGCTCGCTGCACGAAACAACTCACATGTGAGTTGTTTCACCACCCATCCCATGCCACGGATCGCGACGGACTAGACACCGAATATCTGTCAGACGCAAACTTAACACCGATACCCCATATTTCACGGCTGATAAAAGCCAGACAGTGAATGACAACTTGCAAGCACATACAGAAAATTGATTGCTTGGTTGATTATTTGGGCTGAAGGGCGCGCCGACTGCGAGGTCATTTAGGGTCCATCAACAGAAACAGAAAAAAAAGACACTGACTATCGCTTGGTCTCACGATAAGCCGGGGAAATTATAATACAACACGAAGGAAACACGATACCGCAGACATCGCACGAGGCCATCAGCCGTGTGCGACACACCAGCGTACCTGTGGTGCAACACAACTACCATTCAGCACCTCTTGTTGTGTTGCGGGTCGTGCCAGCCCGTCCCCAGACAGCTGGAACCTGCCCCTCCCCCTCTACCTACCTGACCGCGGGTCCTGCTGTGATACCTCACCAGACATCAGAAAACCTGTCTCTCTGTCTGTCTCTCTCTCTTCCTCCCTCCCCCTCTATGGGCGCTTAATGGCCTTGTAGTCGGCACGCCCTTAAGCCCAAATAATAAATCAATCCCTCTCTCTCTCTCTCGCTCCCCTGTGCCTAACTGAGGGTCCTGCTGTGATTCATCCCCAAACATCATGGAGTCGCCCCTGCCTCAGTCTTTGCCTTTGCCTACCTGACTGGTTGGTTGGTTGGTTATTTGGGCTTAGGGGCGCATCGACTGCTTCGGTCATACAGCGCCCAGCCTACCTGACTGGGGGTTCTGCTTTGGCATCATACATGTGGGAGTCTCTCATGTGGGACCTCCATTTGGGCAACTAACCGAGGGTTTTGCCGTGATTTATCCCTAAAAATCAGTACACCCCAAAACATTTGTCCTCAAGCACCAGTAAGTTGGCCCCTGCCTCTGCCTACCTGACTGCCGGTCCTGCTGTGATATCTCCCCAAACATCAGGAAGCTGGTTCCTCCCCCTGCTCACCTGACTGGGGGTCCTGCTGTGAGCCAGACAGTGCCAGGCCGGACTCGGCAGGCTGGCCGAGTCGGCGCCGCTGCGTCTCGCCCGCGCCGGTGACCGGGTCCGGCGTGGGCTCCAGCCGCGCCTGCGTCTCCTGTCTGCGCCGCTCCTCACTCTCTGCACGTCACAGGTCACATGTCAGCTGTCAAGGTCACGCTCAGGTCACAGGCCACCGCAGACCGACGTCACACATGGACTTCACATGGCACTAGAACAGGCCATCATCAGTCGACATTGCTGGAGGTGGGTGGAGGTGCCACGACTCATCACCAGAGACCACCTTTCTAATAATTTAAAGCTTGGTTCATTATAGATGATCACGCTTCGGTCGAGGCACCCTCAAACTCAAATAACTAAAGCTTGGTTCGTTCATGCTAACTAACGTCAAGAAAAAGGCGAAGTGAACACCATGTCAACGCTCTGAGATCCGAAGAAAATGCTGAATAAACCTTGGAACAAAACGATATAGCATTCACGTCAGCAATCACACACCGGTTTGACTTCAAGGATCAGGGCTGGAAGTCAAAAGATGCTGCAACATGCTCTGGCCACGCACACGCCATCAGTCAGCCGTCACAGTCACCAGGTGCTGTGCCACATCACATCCACAGGCCAATGTGAGGCGCAGAAGCACATCACAAGAAGAGAACGTGATCGGCGGGCATTTCTCCACGTAAAAATTGTGGAGTCGGGGAGTAGCCCAATCCAGCCCTTGGATGTCTTGTGCAGTTCACTTCGTATTTTTTTTATTGCCCAGAGTTCATTTCCATTGAAAGAAAGCTCGTGGAGATGCACTCGACGATACTCGCAATCCCGGTGGTCACAATTAGTGGATGGCCGACCATTCAGGGAAAGCCATGCCATACATCAGTGCAGACATATGTTTTTTCATGTGTGTGCACAGCTCGTGAGGTTCCAATGACGCTCGCGTGAGGTACGTGCAGAAAAAAGTTGCGGTTGGCTCAGAAAGCTGTTTTAGTGGGTCAAAAGTAGCATTGGAGATTGTTCGCTATCCTCTGCAGGGCTACCCAGTGTAGTTAATTGGGCTTTTGGGAGTATCAATCTCACCGGTCAGCAGATCCAGCCAACAATCTGGCAGCACAGAGCCGGAAGGTGGGATGCATAACCAGTAGTCTGTTGTTGTTATTGGGGTTTAGGTGCGCACCAACTTCGAGTCGAGTCCGTCCGTGAGACACACGACCGCCCACACTCACCGAGAGCATCCAGGAATCCAACGTCAATGCCGAGCGACGACAGCGACTTGAGCGACGCGAAGTCCACCTGTGGAGCGGCGGGCGCACTCGGAGTCGCGACGGCGGCCGCCAGGGCGGCGCTGACGACGCGCTCCTCGATGGCCAGCTGGCGGTGCTGTTCGAGCACGAGCTGGGCGCGCCGGTGCCGGCCGTCGGTGAGGATGTCCAGCAGGTTGTCCATCAGCTCGGTGGCCATGTGGCAGCCGTCGGCGAACTGGCGAACGCTGACGACGGGACAGGAGGCCCATCAGCGGAGGCGGACGTCGCGCCACCTCCCGGGTGGGTCTTTGACTCGACACCGCCGTTCGATCTGCACGTCTCGGCATCTCGGTTCTTTGCAACAACTCTGGTCCAACTGTGGCCTGCATCGCTACTCAGATCGGCGCACACGCACATTGCACGACAGATCAGCATCGGGTCCCTGCCTCATCTCGGCCATGCCCTCCGGCCAGGTCGCAGTGCCTATTGGGGTTTAGGGGCGCACCGACTACATCGGTCATGCAGCATGTCACATGACTGGAGCCGACCACGGGACACACAGGCTGAATCGCGGCACAGGTGAGGATGGATAGGTTCGCGGGATGCGGGAGGCAAAATGACCTTAGTAGCCCATGCGCCCTTAAGCCCAAATAATCAAGCGGGATGCGGCAGCTTACAGGAAACTTGGCGAAATCTTAGGTGTAGTGCTAGCCACAAAAGGGCAACATGTCTCACTACGCTCGTTTGTAGTGTACAGCTGATAGACAATAGCAGAGGGACAGACAATCCGAGGCCCGGTATCTCTCAAGACTTATCTGCAAAATATAATACTAATTGAGAACTCAGAATCCAAGCAGCACCGACATAAGTAGTGCAGCTGCAGATACCCCACAACGAAGTAAGTCTTCGAGTAATGGGAGAGCTGCTGACTATAATTACGATGGGGTTGATGCTATTCAACGAGTTGGGTAGACACCAGACGAAAGAGTGCTAATGCATAACACCCAGATCGCAACTATCATACGATCGCTTAACTCGCAACTCATCACCGCACTTCAGCAGTAATCCCATACTTCTTGATTTTGTCGGAAGTGGCGGCCGGCATTCTGAACAATCATCACACAATCCAGAATTATCTTATCTGATCCTCTGGTATCAAACACAATCTGTTGATTTCCACCTTACCTTCTTGATAATACTTTTTCATGCTTACCTTGCCCGGTAGGTTGGTGACAATACATCCAGACACTGCTGGCACGTTAGTGGCGGCACCTTTTAACTTTATTGGCAATTAGTTAATCAGTTATTTGGACCTGAGGCACACCAGCCCCATTGTCGTATGGCGCCCACTGAAAGTTATATACAACAGTATCTCTGTGCATCGCCGGCAGTTCATATGCGGTGGTGGTGGACTTGAGCTTGAGGGAGCATCGACTACATCGGTCATTTTGCGCCCATGTTCATAAGTGTGTGTCTACCCACTGGTGGTATTTTTTGCAGTCGTTCCTGCGGACATTACTGCCAGTTTGCTGACCGTTCCTCTGAATATTACTGCCAGTTTGCTGACCGTTCCTCGGGACACTGCTGCCAGTACGTACCTCTGGGCGTACTGCTGGCACGTGTCGTCGCCATACGTCTGCGCCAGCAGCTCCGACTCCTCCAGCGAGATGCTGGCGAACCCCGGGTCGTGGCCCGGCGCCAGCGAGCCGTACGGACCGTGCAGCGCGGGCCTCACTGCAGCAGAACCCACAGTTAATGGAATTGTGTTATTTCATCCGTCTTAGGTTTTTACCATTTTGCCACATGTGTGGGCAGTCATTATAAAGCACACAACTGCTAAAAAATGTAAAATGCATGTGACTGAAGTGAAAGGCATTCCGCTTTTTTAATCCTTAAGTGGCGATCCTTTATTTTCTTCCAATCTTTCACTATTCCTAAGCAACTTTTTCTTCATCCAGACAGTTAATGGTGAAGTAATTTTAGGACACTGGTGTGGTCAGGTGGTGAATTCAGGTGGCACCGTCAGGTGGCTCGGCTAGACAGCACAAGTCTTAAAATAATGATTTCTCGTTAGGTGCGAAATGTCCAAACGAGTAGAGCAGGATGTCTAAATTGCACAGAAATAATGCTATTAAAAATTGTGTTAAGTCCTACAAACACAGTTTTGGAAAAACTGGGTGCATGCCACTTCTCCTGCTTTGTGTGTTTTGAGAGGCACCTAATTTGGGGCACTGACATCAACGATAACAATGAGAAAACCTATGCTGTAAGATGGTATTGCACAACATAGCATATCAAGGGTCAGAGGACGAGCCAGTTCAGGAAGGTCATTTGTGCCCTACCCCGCGTCGTACCACCGTGTCGAGCTGCCACGCAGTAGCGACAATGGATGGGGGTCAGCACTTGATGTGGTGGTGGTGGATTGGAGTTTAGGGGCGCGTCGACATCTAGGGTCATTTTGCGGCCATAACTGAAATGTAATCAATCTACGGTGCTGCTATCATAGCTCACTATCCATCTTCACGGGTGGGGGCATATCACGTCAAGGCGAGCTTGTCGAATGAACATAAAAATATTCCCAGACGCTCAGCACTTGATGTGTATACCTGGCCTTGATGTTTGATTGATTATTTGGGCTTAAGGGCGCATCAACTGCTACTGGTTATGTAGCGCCCAGGCCTTGATGTTAATACCTGGCCTTGATGTGTATACCTGGCCTGGCCACGCTGCGTTTGTCGTCGCGCAGGCTGGCTGGGTGGGCGGCGCCTTGCGAGAGGCGCCCGGTGAGCACCCACGGCGCCACCGGCTTCTCCTCGTCCAGCTCCTCGTCTGCGTCCGACGTCAGGATCACCAGCGAGGTGCTGCCATCTGCCCGCTGCCGCAGGTACCCCAGCTGCCGAGCACAGATGCCAGGGTGACGGGCCGGACGGACAGGGAGCCTCGAGCGGGGAAGCAGACTCGCACAGTTAGGATTTCGGGCGCGTCGTCTGAAAGGAGAAGAAAAAAAAAAAAAAAAAAAAAAAAAAAATTTATTTTAAATTAAGCAAATAACGGAATGTTATGTTCGTATGATTTGACGCGATAGCATGACGACACGAATGATAAATCATCAAACATCCAGATATGAATAAATATCACCTACAAAATCAAGTGTAGGAATAATGAACATGCACCACATCATGTATTGCTTCATCAAACAGAGAATATTAACACCAACACCAAACAATTAATCATAACATAGATACCGGAGAATAGCATTCGTCCATGATCTAAAACCAAACTGAAAATTCTAGGAGTACTTTCATCACTTCTTTAATTGTCCCTTTGTTCCTTCAAGTGACCCACATTTTGTATGCAATAATAGTGTTTACAGGCGATACTTGTCGATACCTGAAAACCACAATGATTTACTGGAGCACTACCTACACCTTGGGAAGTCGGCGTCGTGCTCGAGGTGATGAATGCAAAAATTACTACAGGAGCAAAAACCTCATTTCGAATTGTTAACTAAACTTGGAAAACTCCACTCGCGGTCGACAAAAGAAAAATGGCGCGTGACTGGGAGGCACAAGTGTCTCCTGAAAACTAAACGGAAGCAACGGTGGGCGTGACGCCCGTTGAGAAGTAAACTAGATGCATATAATTGACCTAACTAATTCACTTTAACTTTGACAACCACCTAGGTTTTGAATAGGATGTGAGATTTAAGAGTTGTTAAGCTTCCCTGTATCAGTGAATGATCAATTCTGGTCGAGGCGCCCTAAAGCCAAAACAGCTAACTAAGCTTCCCTATGTCGTATTCAACATCGCCTCCGCCGTTAGCAGCCGATACTGGCCAAGATGATGAGTACCGACTCCAGCTGAACCCACCTTGGACGCGTTCTTCCGAGCCGCCAGTTTCTCGGCCGCACGCCGAGCCGCCGCCTGCGCCTGCTGCAGAATCTCCTCCGCCTCCGCCTCCTCGTCCACCGGCTCCGGCAGGCTGGCCAATCAGAGTGCAGCGCACGTCAGCGGGAGCCAATCACGACGGCGCCATGTCACCGACAAGCATTGACAGCGAAGCGCGCTAGCCAATCAGAGCTGCATAGAGACCAAGACGAGCCAATCGGAGACGGAATCCACGATAACACCAATTTATATAGACACACACGTTAGTTATTGGTTTTACGACACATCGACCGTTGAGTCATGTAGCGTCGCCAATCTCTACGCCGATTGGGGGGGAAGAGTAGCGACAGGTGAGGGCACACACGACTTACAGCTGATCAGAGGCTTACTCTAGCCCAATCACGGCTGGACACACGCCATCAGGAGACAATTACAAAGGCACGCACGTCGTCGATAGCCATACTAGACAGGACATTACAGCAGAAGACATACTATCAGGACTCAGTGAAAGAGCTTCGCACATGACCAGCAGCTTATTGCAGTCGCATAGTAGCGGAAACTGATAGAACAAGCTTGACCTCACATGTGCATGGTTGAGCCGTTGGCGTTGCCTTTCCTGGCACTGGGTCAAGCACACGTTCCTGCAGCCTGACCTGGTCTGACATGGATATACACCTGGTCGGGCCGTCGACAGCGTCCTCCCCGTCACAACGGGTCAGTCCCGGTTCCTCTGACCTGACCTGATGGCACCGCTAACCTCGGCAGGCCGTCGGTGGTGTCCGCCGGGTCCACTCTGACCTGACCTGACCGCACCACTAACCTCGGCAGGCCGTCGGCGGTGTCCGCTGGGTCCACTCTGACCTGACCTGACCGCACCGCTAACCTCGGCAGGCCGTCGATGGTATCCGCCTCGTCACAATGGGTCAGCCGCGGTTCCTCTGACCTGATCTGACCGCACCGCTAACCTCGGCAGGCCGTCGGCGGGGTCCGCCGGGTCCACTCTGACCTGACCTGACCGCACCACTAACCTCGGCAGGCCGTCGGGGTGTGTCTGACCTGACCTGACCGCACCACTAACCTCGGCAGGCCGTCGGTGGTGTCCGCCGGTCTCTACCTACTGACCCACCCTAACCTCGGAGGCGTGGTGTCGCGGGTCCCTCTGACCTGACCTGACCGCACCGCTAACCTCGGCAGGCCGTCGGCGGTGTCCGTCCCTACCTGACCTGACCGCACCACAACGGCAGGCCGTCGGGGTGCCGTCGTGGGTCAGCCGCGGTCCCTCTGACCTGACCTGACCGCACCGCTAACCTCGGCAGGCCGTCGGCGGTGTCCGCCGGGTCCACTCTGACCTGACCTGACCGCACCGCTAACCTCGGCAGGCCGTCGGCGGTGTCCGCCGGGTCCACTCTGACCTGACCTGACCGCACCGCTAACCTCGGCAGGCCGTCGGCGGTGTCCGCCGGGTCCACTCTGACCTGACCTGACCGCACCGCTAACCTCGGCAGGCCGTCGGTGGTGTCCGCCGGGTCCACTCTGACCTGACCTGACCGCACCACTAACCTCGGCAGGCCGTCGGTGGTGTCCGCCGGGTCCACTCTGACCTGACCTGACCGCACCGCTAACCTCGGCAGGCCGTCGGCGGTGTCCGCCGGGTCCACTCTGACCTGACCTGACCGCACCACTAACCTCGGCAGGCCGTCGGTGGTATCTGCCTCGTCACAATGGGTCAGCCGCGGTTCCTCTGACCTGACCTGACCGCACCGCTAACCTCGGCAGGCCGTCGGCGGTGTCCGCCGGGTCCACTCTGACCTGACCTGACCGCACCACTAACCTCGGCAGGCCGTCGGTGGTATCTGCCCCGTCACAATGGGTCAGCCGCGGTTCCTCTGACCTGACCTGACCGCACCGCTAACCTCGGCAGGCCGTCGGCGGTGTCCGCCGGGTCCACTCTGACCTGACCTGACCGCACCACTAACCTCGGCAGGCCGTCGGCGGTGTCCGCCCCGTCACAATGGGTCAGCCGCGTTCCTCTGACCTGACCTGACCGCACCGCTAACCTCGGCAGGCCGTCGGCGGTGTCCGGGTCACTCTGACCTGACCTGACCGCACCACTAACCTCGGCAGGCCGTCGGGTGTCCGCCTCGTACAATGGGTCAGCCGCGGTTCTCTGACCTGACCTGACCGCACCACTAACCTCGGCAGGCCGTCGGTGGTATCTGCCCCGTCACAATGGGTCAGCCGCGGTTCCTCTGACCTGACCTGACCGCACCGCTAACCTCGGCAGGCCGTCGGCGGTGTCCGCCTCGTCGCAATGGGTCAGCCGCGGTTCCTCTGACCTGACCTGACCGCACCACTAACCTCGGCAGGCCGTCGGCGGTGTCCGTCAATGGGTCCCGTTCCTCTGACCTGACCTGACCGCACCACTAACCTCGGCAGGCCGTCGGCGGTGTCCGCCGGTGTCCACTCTGACCTGACCTGACCGCACCACTAACCTCGGCAGGCCGTCGGCGGTGTCCGCCGGGTCCACTCTGACCTGACCTGACCGCACCGCTAACCTCGGCAGGCCGTCGGCGGTGTCCGCCGGGTCCACTCTGACCTGACCTGACCGCACCGCTAACCTCGGCAGGCCGTCGGCGGTGTCCGCTGGGTCCACTCTGACCTGACCTGACCGCACCACTAACCTCGGCAGGCCGTCGGCGGTGTCCGCTGGGTCCACGGAGGAGCCGCGCGGCGGCGCCGGAGTCACGTGGAAGCCGAGCACGTCGGGCCCCAGCTCGGCCATGGCCGGCACCACGGTGCGCAGACTGGCCAACTTGTCGGGACTCATCATCTGACGAACAGTTGGTTGGTTATTGGGGTTTAAGGGCGCATCGACTGCAGAGGTCATGCAGCGCCCATATCTGATGAACAGGCACATGCGGATTGGAGTGTTGCTTCACGACGCACTCAGCAGCTGAGGCCATACGGCGCCGCCTGCCTCTCACCCTGGCAGGAAGGGCGGGCATCGCGAGGAATCGAACTCCGTACCTCTGCCGTGCCAGACGTCCAGCTTAACCACTGAGCCGCTGACGCCCCAAACAGGCATATGCACAAACATGGTGAAAACCATTCGTTCCCGGGCTCATTTGGGTCTTACACACAAGACGCGTAATGATGGGCATGACGCCCTAGGAGTTTCAAGCCATTTCTCACCAGTATTCAAGAAAGTTTCGTCAGAATTAGTGTAAGATGGCCTGTAACTGTACTAGTTTTTTTAAAACCTTAATATGACAGTATTTATTACAATGCATGACGATTCGGTACCATACCTTCTTGAAGGGCAAGGAAAAGAAACATGTTTTGCAGTCAGATGGGTACAATGTGCACCATCGCATACCATAAAAATATGTTTGAATGAAAGGACATTACAAAACATTACACATTCCTACAAGACCAACCACGCAAAACAATGGTCAACCAAATGATTAACATCTGGGACTTACATCTGTGAAAATCAGCTCGCTCAATGGCTACAAAGCCATGTGACCTATGGGGAATGAGAGGGAGAGAGAGAGGAGAGCGCGAGGGGGTGAGAAAGAGAAAGAAGGTGGAGGTGGGTGGGGGGCTACCTTGGAGCCGATGTGGAGGAGCCGCCGGGCCGCCTTGTAGTAGATGGTGTCAGGTCGGTTGTACGCCATCGCGTTGGAGCACATGAGTCGGAAGTCCTCCTGCGGCCGGCGAATCACACCCGGTCAGCTGCGGCCAGGGCCAGAAGTCGAAAAGGCTCCCGCAAAGACGCTACTTCGGCATTTATTTCCGGATATCATGGGGAATGGTGCCGACGTGATCGGGCCTGAGTAGGTCTCTCAGCCGAGCGGAAGGCAAGGTACTAAGTCGTCCTGTCATGTTTGTTGCGCTTAGGGTCGTAGCTGTTCGCATAATTTGCCGAACGAAAGCAAATGTTACCTCCACTTATCATATTCTGTTTGTCTACTTTGCATTGATCTGAACAGCTATCTTTCTCCCATACCCGTGTGAAAGTGAGTGATCCATCACATCATTATTGTAGCCGAATGAAGAGCTCGGAGTTTAGGGGCGCATCGACTGCAGTGGTTATGCAGCTAGTTGGTTGGTTATTTGAGTTTTATGGCGGATCGACCAGGTTTGGTCATTTAGCGCCCAGGTTATGCAGCTAGCTGCATGATGAACTGAGTCAGTAGGCATTAGGCATTCTCCCTTGACTTTGGCTGCTCAGAGAAGTGCCTCACCCCCAATCACAGATAGCTGTCGTCGTACCTGGAAGTCGGCCAGGCTGGAGTAGCTGCCGGTGTCCACCTTGCGCAGCATGGTGCTGAAGTCCATCGGGTGGTGGATGACGGCCGAGTAGCCGGGCGCCAGCGCGTCCGTCACCGGCGCCACGAAGAAGCGCTGCGGGTCCTTCTTCTCGAGGCCGCGCAGCAGGTACTCGAGGAAGCGCTGCAGCGGCGTCTTGGTCGGCGGCGGCGGCGGCACCGTCACGCGGTCCAGCACGAGCGTCGGCGACATGACCGACAGCGCGGCCGCCGACGCCGGGTACACGGCGGCGGGGAGGCCGGTACTGCCGGCCGCTCTGCCGCCTCCGCCGGGGTCTCCTCTGTCGCCGCGGCCGCGCGCGGGGCCGAGGCCGAGACCGGCGCCGACACCGACACCGGAGCCGACACCGACACCGGCGCCTGACACAGACACCGGCGCCGACACCGCCGGCGGACGGTCCGGTGCGCGCGCGTCCGTGTCCGGCTCCGGGTCGGCCGGCGGCGGCGGCACGGACGCCGGCTCCGGCGACGAGCCGGTGCCCTGGCTGAGCGGCTCCGTGCCGGAGCTGAGGCGAGACGACTCCTCCAGGCCGCCGCTCCAGGCCGCCTCCAGGTGGCGCCGCTCCTGCCGCACGCACGCGAGGTTAGGTTAGGCTAGGCTAGGTTAGGTTAGGTTAGGTTAGGTTAGGTTAGGTTAGGTTAGGTTAGGTTAGGTTAGGTTAGGCTAGGCTAGGTTAGGTTAGGTTAGGGTCAATCAGAGCTGTCTCGCAGGGCAGCTGCACGACTCAACGGTCGACGAGTCGTGAAACCAGTAACCAATAACCTCGCAGGGCAGCTACACGACTCAACGGTCGATGTGTCGTGAGACCAGTAACCAATAACCTCGCTGGGCACCTACATTCATCAACGGTCGACGTGTCGTGAAACTGGTAAACAATAACCTCGCAACTACATGATTCAACGGCCGACGTGTCGTGAAACCAGTAAACAATAATCTCGCAACTACATGACTCAACAGTCGAAGTGTTGTGAAACCAGTAAACAATAACCTCGCAACTCAACATGACATCATGTCATCGATGGCAGACATGTTTCAACAGACAATCGATATTCGTCGACATAATCGACAGACAAAACATGGCTATTGATGTCACCAATTGTTCCCAATCTGACAATATCTTGCCAGAAACCAAGGCCAAAACACACCTTCAGTGATGTGGGTGGTGGGGTATGCCGGCATTGGATGAATGGACATTGATCTAACATAGACAAAATTCATGACTAAGTATTAATGACTGAATCCACAAACCAAGATATGGTACAAACAGTTGCCAACGATACTTGCTCGAGCTTTACGAATGGCCAAACATGAATGCTAGTTTGCATTCATAACATAAGCAAACATTGATAAGCTCAAACAGCACATCATGGACCAACAAGCAAAAAGCAGCCTAGATATCATGCCAAAACAACACCAAGCATCTACCTTTCTGTGCCTGTGTCGCTCCCTGTCCTTCTCCTTGTCCTTTTTCTTCTTCTTCTTGTGCTTCTTCTCCTTGCGGTGCGTTTCCGCCTCGGTGATGGCGGCCATGCTGAACCTGAGCGGAGCCACGGACGGCGGCGGGCTGACGGGGCGTGGCTCGTACTCGGGCGTGGTGGCCACGCCCACCTTCAGCACCAGCTTCAGACTGGAGGGGCGACTGGACGGCACATCTGAAACACGCCACACCACACGTGCAGGCCGGGCTCTCACACAGAGATGGATGGGTGGAACACTAAAACATGTCCCACTGAAAATGCATGTTAAAATTGACACAAATTAAAATGGAAATGTGGAAAAAAACGGTTTATATGCTTGGTCAGGCTAGGATAGGTTTCCTGAAGCATTTTGGAATCGAAGAACAACAATAGTTTTGTTCACACTTTTAGAAGAAAAATATTCAGAAAACATGGATAGATTAGACTAGGTTAGGTTTGGATAGGCTAGGTCAGGTTGGTTGGTTGGCTACTGGTTTTACGGCACGTCGATCATCGAGTCATGTAGCGTCACCAATCTCTCACGCCTACTGGCCGTGGGTGAAGAGTAGCGACAGGTGAGACCTAGACATAAAGACAAAAAGATTAGTGCAACTATGAGCCACAAGGGCCCTTCTTGGTTGCACTCTGTACACTGAACCAGTCACCACCAAATCTGTCAATCAGTCCTCCCTGTAATACTGAAAAGCAAGCCCTCTATTCTTATGATTGTCTATGCTGTTTTTAAGGATGTTCAATGTGCTGCTACAGACAATGTTTTATGGCAGCTGGTTCCAGTGTTCTACTACCCTGTTGGTGAAGAAAGTCTGCCTTAACCTTGTTCTGCTGTGGTTAACTTTAATTGTGAATTTATGACCTCTAATTGCATTATTTCTGTCAATTCAAACATTTCCACAAGATATCCCCTCTCCAGACCATGGACAAATTTAAAGACCTCGATGAGATCTCCTCTCAGCCTTCTATATCTAAGTGAAAACATATTCAATTTCTTCAATCTTTCCTCATATGCCAGGTTGCTTATGCCATTAACCATTTGTGTAGCCCTCTTTTGTACTCTCTCTAAAAGCCAACAATCTTTTTCATAGCTAGGAGACCAAGCTTGGATGCAGTATTCCAAATGTGGCCTGACATATGCACAGTATAGCTTCCTGATGACTTCCTCACTTCTGTATGATACATTCATATTTATTGCTGCTTACCTACATGCATGATTTTGCACTTATCAAAATGAAATTCCATTTGCCATTCTTCGGACCACTTCACAAGTTCGTTTGTCTTTTTGCAGCAAGATATGCTCATCTTGACCTATTATTGCCCTAAAGACCTTAAAATCATGCGCAAATTTCAAAACTTTACTGCTTAGGCAACTTTCAATGTTATTTACAAATATAATGAACAGTAGTGGCCCCAGTACTGACCCCTGGGGGACACCACTAAGAACATCTTGTCATGATGACTTTGTACCATTTAGCATCACTCTTTGCTGTCTATCTGAAAGCCACAACTCTATCCATTTTAAGATGCTACCTGCAATACCATGGGACTGAAGCTGTATCATTAACCATTTATGGGGTACCTTGTCAAAGGCCTTACTAAAGTCAAGATATGCTGCATATCTTTTTGAAACCACCTGAACCCACCTTTTAATTGTGAGATGGGTAATTCACCCCTAGACTACTCATCCCAGCTAAGTCAGGTTACATTTGGTTGAGTGATGTTATGCTATGCCCTTTCATTGAAAATTGATGAATAATTTTCATCATATAATATTCTCTCAATAAATACCCATTTTGGTAAACTGGCATTTCTGGTCGAAAACAGCATGCAGAGAACAAAATATTGTAGGTATATGACTATCAATATAATTAAGACAATATGACCATTCAATGTCATTGGAGATGTGACTGCAATGCAATGCAAATGTTAAGCAAAAAATCCCGATTTTTTGTATTGTTAAATATATATTTATTGAAAATAAAACTGTTCATTTCCTGAAGAAAAATCCTATGGTAGCCTCACATTATTTCTGGATAGAATAAAAATGAATAAAACCTAACCTAGCCAAACTACTTGCATACATAATAAGCATATCTAAATAGCACAATCTAACCTAACATCAATTCTTCAGAGCAAAAAGTTGTAACAAGAAATCTGAACATTAAAAACTAGACAACAAAAATAATCAACATATTTCCAGCTTGAATGGCACAGGGTATCAGTGGCTGTACAGTGATTGTTGATTGATTGATTATTTGGGCTTAAGGGCACGTGGACTACTAAGGTCATTTTGTACAGTGATTGTTACTAAATGTGTGCAGTATACAGTGAAACTGCATACCAGCCATTTCTCACAATGAGCATTCAATATACTTGTTAGGATGTCAGAGAAACACAAGACATTTCTATAGAAGCCTTGAGCACAAATCTGAAAAAGGGGGCTGAACATGTTGCTAGTCTGCCGAGCAATGTCAGCACTAGTATGCTTTAATGTACGTGCAATACACACTTTTACCTTCATAGCAAGGGCTAGGTTGGATTTGCTCCACTTTTCATTTTTGAGAATTTTGAAGAAAAAAATGGGGGTAAAAATCTGAAATAGTTATCTTCAAAAGCTGGCACAGCTTGATTAGGCTGTTTTTGTTGTAGAAGGAAAGAGTTTATGTAGAAGCTCCTGAGTGGAAGTTGGAAAATGAATGCCTAAACTGGAATTGCTGAAGTTTAACAACCTGTTCCATTCATTTCTTTTGAGAATCACTTCCCAAGAAAATTGCACTCACATATTTTTTATCAGTGAGGTTTAGCTAGACATAGCATATGACATGACATGACATAACCTAGTCAAACCTAGCCTAGCTGCCCATATCATAATTTTTAATTGGACAAATTTCATACATTTTACACCAATATTTATCAAATTAGAAAGCTTAACCTAGCTTGTTATGCTTTGTAAAAAATCGGAATTTGTATCACATAACATAAAAAGGGAATTTTCCTAAACATAAACACTTAGCATAACCTAGTGAAAAACCTAAGCTTTTTACTTCACTCACAGAGATGAAATATGTGTAAACATGAAGAGAGTAAAGTTCATGTATGGATACTTTGAAACATATTTTGTAACAAGTTGAAGCTACAAAAACACCTATTTTTGTAATTGTTTCACTCCCCAACTGAAAAGCAGGTACCTTTATTGGTAGGTAGGTACCTACTATGATATCAATTTAGGTCATTGTTATAATAATTATTTCTTGTTTGGTGCAAGGAGTCAAAATGAGTACAGTAGGATGACAAAATTCTTGTGAAAATGATGCTGTTTAAAATACTTGTGTTCTAAAAACCCAGTTTTGGCACAATTACATAATACCATAGAACATTCCATTTTGTACATCTTGAAAGGAGCCTAATTGGAGATACTGATATCAATGATAGCAATGTGAATACCTTTGATATAAAGTGGTATTCCATAACATAGCATATCATTGGCATTCCCTTTACCTGGAATTGCAGCATAGGATGTTCATTATCATGAGAAGCATATTATGATAAGCATAAGCATGACACATATAAATTGATAATGTTACAAATGGGGCATGACTACATAAGCATGCACCAAGAAGCACAATGTGAATATTTTTGGAATGATATAAACTCAGTGTTCATTATGTGGTTTATTCTGGCCTACCCACCTATTTCACAGATAATTTGTCACTGATTTGGTTACAATCAAAATTAGTTGGCACATCATTTTAATCGCATTCACAAACATGACATTGAAGGTATTTTTCATTTAGTCCAAAAATCTGATGAACACCTTAAAATGCAAATTGACCTACCTAGGTACCTAAGTAGGGCAAGAAGAGGGTTCCTAAACACAAGGCATGCAACAAATAGCTCCATTGCTGCTTCTGCATGGTTAAACCAGTCATTGTACTGTGTTTACTGAACACAAAAATGAGCAAGCTATCCATATTCAAACAGTTTCTTTCGATGAAAATCCTCTAACCACTTGCAAAGAGCAACTTTAAAACATATATTTTGTACTTTGATGAATAATTTATGAATATCCTCTATCTGTTATTTATCCATTGAACATGATGTAGGAGACGTCCAATGGTAGGTGTCGTGGAAATGGAACATGTTCATATACCCCCCACCCCCTCTTCCCCTGCCTACCCGCAAGATCCCAGTTTCGACTTACCTTCATATCGTTCCCTTCGGTCAGATTTGTGCCGCTTATGCTTCTTTTCCTTCCCCATTTTAGACAAGTCGTAACCGTCAAGTGCCAAACGCACACGTTGTGCAATATAACAATTGCAATCTTATTTGCTCCAGACCAAATAAATTACAAACCCCTTCAAACCAACCAGCACGCAGCAAAATGCGCGAAGCTCGAATAGTAACGCCAAGGTCTTGGAAATACTCAGCGCATAGAAATACATCTGGCAGCTTTCGCTCCTGAAACGGGCTAACATAAAAGTGAAGTAGTATGTTTCATAAAGCAGAATTTTGGAGCAAATAGACATAAAGACATAAAGACAAAGGATTAGTGCAACTATGAGCCACAAGGGCCCTTCTTGGTTGCACTCTGTGCACTCAACCAGTTGCCCACCAAATCTGTCAATCAGCCCTCCCTGTGATACTGAAAAGCAAGCACTCTATTCTTATAATGCCTGTCTATGCTGTTTTTAAAGATGTTCAATGTGCTGCTACTGACAATGGTTTCTGGCAGCTGGTTCCAGTGTTCTACTACCCTGTTGGTGAAGAAAGTCCTTGTTCTGCTGTGGTTAACTTTAATTTTGAATTTATGACCTCTAAAGGCATCATTTCTGTTAAATTCAAACATTTTCCCAAGATGTCCCCTCTCCAGACCATGGACAAATTTAAAGACCTCGATGAGATCTCCTCTCAGCCTTCTATATCTAAGTGAAAACATGTTCATTTTCTTCAATCTTTCCTCATATGCCAGGTTGCTTATACCATTAACCATTTTTGTAGCCCTCTTTTGTACTCTCTGTAAAAGCCAACAATCTTTTCCATAGCTTGGAGACCAAGCTTGGATGCAATATTCCAAATGTGGCCTGACATATGCACAGTAACGCTTCCTGATGACTTCCTCACTTCTGTATGATACATTCCTATGTATTGCCCAAAGCATTCTCAGTGCCTTCTTCCTGGCTTCCTTGGTCTGTTCTGATGCCCCCAATTTTGTGTTTAAATAATAAGTAGTAAGTAGTAAAAACGTATATGATATAGGCTGCTTGTGTTGTATTGTGTGTTTTTGAGGGGACAAGTGCTGCCCGAATATATTCGGGCAGCCAATCTATTTGCTTGGTCACCCGGAATAATTTACACTTTTATCATGGGGTCACATGGAGTGTGACCACAAATATATTTGGGCACATCCATAGCCTCCATGCTTTGTACCCCGAGTACTTTTCCGAATTCAACATCTGTGATTGTACGCCATGTTGTACGTACCTTACATAATCCATAATCCACGTATGTTCCATACATCATGAATGAAGATTCTTCTTATGGCTGTGTCCAGTCTCAAATATATTCATGAGATAAATAAGCTATTTGTGGTTGTTTTATTCTACATGCATGCTTTTCTTCAGACCACAGTGTTCACATATTCGCATTACCACACAAATCATTATAAAATGGAACGTAATATGCTATAACAGTAACATAGTACGTTCATACTATAACAGTAGTATGTTCATGATATATTCACAGGAAAAACCTATTTTGAGTAAACGCAAAGCGGATGACCAGCGGCATTTGTGGCGTGCGCCGCGTTTCCGCCCCTTGTGTTAAAGCAGAGTTAATGCTATTTGGCTAGTTACGTGACGTGGTTAGTTACGTGACTGATCAGGCGCAAATAATATTTTGAGAAAAGTGTGCTGAAGACCAAGCAGTGTTGCGTTGCTGGGCAATCGACCTTTAATGAATTGAAGGGATTAGATATCAGTACTTGCATGCATTTTGAAACGATTCTGGCTGAAAAATAAGACCATTTTCTCGCAGCAACCTGCACATCGTGAACTGAAAGGTAGGACTCTGATGTTGATCATGTGTAGGTATAACTGCCGATGCATATGGCTGGTGGGGGAGCAGCTGCCTATGTAGGCTGGGGAAGAGGGGGGTATCTAAACATGTTCCATTTCCTGTACCTTTGGACACCTCCCATTTCATGTTCAGCTCATTGACAACAAAAATATAGCAGTATTCATAAACGATAGACCTTTCTGTACCAAAATATGAAGGTCTGATCGCATAGGTCTACATTTTCCTTGTGCACTGAGAAAGCTCTGTGGGTCATTTTAGGCTTCCAAGAGAGGTTGGCTCTTAGGATGACTGTAAGAAAGTAACACAATATTTTTTTTTTGCAATTGCACTAGCATTTTTTAGTGGATACTAATAGCTTGCTACAGTGCAATCATCCTGCACAGCAACATTTTGATGTTCAGAATATGGCACATTACTATGAAATAATTATGTTTTACAAGTGCTTTTTGCAAGTGGATTTTCATGAAAAGAAGCTGTTGAATAGGGATTGCTTGGTCATTTTGTGTGCAGTGAATACTGTACAATTACTAGCTTTGCTATGCAGAAGCAACAGAAGAGCCATTTTGTTGCATGATGTCAAGTGTTCAGAAGCTAGGCAACTTCCCCTAACTATGTGTACCTATCTACCCACCCATCAAGTTAAGTACTCTACCAATGGCAAGCCATTTCAATTTGAATGTTTCATGTGCAGTAAGATAACTTTGTGGGAAAACTAGGTGATTATTACTTCATATTACTTTGACATCCTCAAACATAGTTTTAACCCAACCAAGCTTTTGTAAATTATTACTGCATTCAGTTATACTAGTTAGTTTAATTGTTTGTAATGCTCCCTTGATACATCCTACCCTGAAAGTGCTTTCCAATAGCATATTTTATAATTTAATCAGTTTCCATGTGTAATGTTGTCTTCTTTACACAAGTGGTTTTGATGCCTAAGGTGCTCTCTTTAAGGAGAAACACATTCCAGGACTTTGAGCTACATACATACATGATTGTTATTAAAGTGCCTGTGCATTGTGATATAGTTATAGATATATAACAAAGCATCATATCATGATGTGTAATATATGGATTTAGCCTCAGTTGCTGGCATAGGGTATTCCCTATCTGTATGCACACAGCATACAGATAGGGAATGCAGGATCAAAATTAAGCAAGTGTGTGATGCCATGCTAATAACCATAAGTGGATGACATTTTGTCAGTATGTCTGAAAAACATGAGCATGTTTTTGCCACTAATTTAGAGGTGATAATTTCCCTCACAAATGGATTCAACATTGTGATCAATTTTCATTGATGTTTGGAAAACAACATGCCTCCATGTCAGAACATACATCACCTGACCCCTGAGTCATCCTCTACTGGGCATATAGAAATCTATTGGCAACGTCAAATTTTTAGATGTCGGTGAAAATGAACCAAGTGCAGAAATAGAGTTCTTTTGATGTGTAGATGTCTGCATTCCTCTGTAATGTGAATGACCTAAGTTTAAAGAAGTATTGATAATTTTTAATTTATTGGCATTGTATGCTAAAATGACTAACCTGTACAACCTTTATTTTTAATAAAAGGTGTTTTTTTTTTTATGCATTTGCAAATGGTCAGGTGTATGAAGAAGAATCTTAAGAATTAAGAAGCAACTTATGAATAGCCTATGGTTGATTAAACATATTCCACATGTCAACAAACGGCATCTATCGAGCAATTACTTCCATGCAATATAAGCCGGCCTAGTCATCTTGTACTGATTTTGACTGGTTCTGACCAGTAGTTTGCACGATCCAAGCACGGGTCATTATCCCCAGTGCCTCACACCTGAGCCACAACAGCCCGTGCTTTCGCTACACTGACTTGAAATTGCTTATCGGCAGCATGATCCGGTTCATCCTGATCCAGAATCGCGCCGGCAAGACCCGCCTGGCCAAGTGGTACATGAACTTCGACGACGACGAGAAGCAGAAGCTGATCGAGGAGGTGCACGCCGTCGTCACCGTTCGTGACGCCAAGCACACCAACTTCGTCGAGTTCCGCAACTTCAAGATCGTCTACCGCCGCTACGCCGGACTCTACTTCTGCATCTGCGTCGACATCAACGACAACAACCTCTGCTACCTGGAGGCGATCCACAACTTCGTGGAGGTGCTCAACGAGTACTTCCACAACGTGTGCGAGCTGGATCTGGTGTTCAACTTCTACAAGGTGTACACGGTGGTCGACGAGATGTTCCTGGCCGGGGAGATTCGGGAGACCAGTCAGAACAAAGTGCTGCGCCAGCTGCTCATGCTCAACTCCTTGGAGTGAATCCACCAGAAGTCACCGTGAACGACCTGCGAGCGCGACCTGTGGTTCCGGTCGCCTGTCCGTGTGTGGCGTTGGCGCTGCGTCGCCCAGTTTGTTATTGCTCGTGAGATCTGAATCAATCAGCGAAAGGCTGCTGACCATGTGTCGCGCAGAGAAGTCCCCGGGCATCGTCAGTGTTGTTCCAACTATCACTTGTGATGCGTGAGAAGCTAGTTAGGTATTAGCTCATTTAGGTCTGGTATCAGTTATATAGTATTGGACGTACCTAGTGGCCACACGTTCTAGTTGGATCATGCACATGGCAAAATGGAAACAATCTGCGTCATTTCGGAGCTTATTGTACATATGCCGTGTTATAAAGTGCGCACCTCGAGTATACTGCCCAGTATACTGCTGTACATGAGTGTGTAGCAATGGAGGATGACCTTCGACCAGAATGCTGTTATTGGTTGTTCGCATTTACGCGCGATTCCTTATTTGTAATCATGCATATTTCTAGTAGATACGTATGTGAAGTTTGGCATCGCTAAGTGTGCTGTACCCCATGCACTGTTATTGGCACTATGAATCGTCACAAATAAGACATTGCCTTGCAACGTGCTTAGTCGTCGAGAAAACGGACAGTGCTACTCCATGCCTTGTCTGCTGTTTCAGTCACTATATACAGCATGTAAACTGATTAGTAAACTGATTCGATTCGACAATAGCTCCAACACATTTATTTCATGTTTTTTGTTCTCTTCATGAGTTAGCCCTGCATTTGCAGATTCAGTGTGGTTCTCTATATAGTCGACATCCCCATTATTTGGGAGCATCTTTGTGAGCCTTCTTCCTCTATCGTAACTATTTGCGTAAGGTATCTCCAGTGCACGGTATCAATTCAGGTATCCACTGAGCTGTTTTGTTATTCTGTATTGGTTTGCCTGGAAACATGTCTCATTGCGTGTATAGCTTCATTCAAAGTCCTCGTTGACAATTCGGCCTTGAAGAGTCGGGAGTTTGGTCTCGAACTAGAGACGCAGCCGAGGTTCCCGGGGCCCGCTCCACCCCCTCAACGCTACCACAAGTACACTAGAGCAAACAAGACTCGATTTACTACGCGAATCCAATAATTTGAGGCGCGTTAGAGCATTCTTTTTCGTAAACATTCTTGTTTTTGTCGAGCTCCCACAAGAAAATGTATACTGCCACTGCGTGCAACACGTCACCACAGCAAATTGTGGTGATGTGCAAAGCTGTGTATGTTCCAGCCGTCTGGGTGAGCTCTCGCATGCATGTGGAAGTGCTGCGATCGTGCTGCCGCTCGAGTCGCCCGTTCGTGGGGCACCAGCGTGCACTGATCAGTCGAGCGGATTGTGACCGGAGCGATCTCTGAATGTTTCGAGGAACGTGCCCACTTTTAGATACCTCTGATGACAGTACGAGAATATGCGGCCACGTTGCTGCAGCCAGGTGTACGCCGGAGTGGAGAGCGGCTCATCCCGAGCATACCCACACGAGAGCCTGTGATAGATATAAAAGAAAGGTAATCGTCCAGCCCACGCCAGAAACAGGCAGGCAATGAAAGGTCGGTCGCGTCGCCAGACAGAGAGAAAGCATATCCTCGTGCGGATAGAGTGCCGCATGGCCATTGCGGTTGATGCATCGTGAAGCCACGACAGCCAGTTCGTGCAGAGCATTGGGGGAGCACCGCGCAGCGGTTCCGGGACCGTTGCACCGGGGTCTCGTGGGCGGACACTGAACGCGGCATCCGCAGGTGCGACACCGTCTGAGCACGTCCAGGGTGCCTCCGGTCATGGCCAACGTCGCTGGGTCCTGTGCTCAACCCATACACGGACGTGCAGGTCACACCCACAAATATAGGACTTGGTTCAGGGAGAAAATCCTTGGGGAAAGACACCTTCGCACCCGGAGAAGGGCCTTCGGCTACATACGACTCCTTAAGCGGCGGGCGGTGCTCTCGACCTTCCCACAATGGCGCTTTTCCAACCAGCGGGGCACTCTATTTACGCAGGGGCGTTCGTCAATTTGGAGCGCACGTGGAGGAGCTGAAGGATGTCGTCACCCAGCGGTCAGACTGGGCGCAAAATATCAAGTGTTCAGCACGCCCTGAAACACCATACCGCCGCCGCCATCACCAGGCATGAAGGCAGTCAGCGAGTGTTGCGACCCGTGCGGTTAGTCTCGCCTTCCGCGATGCTCGAAGGCTGCGTCTCTGGGTGAAATACGGGACAAGCCGTACAACGGCTACTATCACCCAACACCACGCACATGCGATATAAAATGCAGACGTTTAGGTCGAATACTCGTTGGGTTGTGTTCGACAATCGCATTCCTTTTGTTTTTGGGACTAAATATAAACAGCTCCAAAACAGGTGATAGTCCCTTTCTGTTCCAATCAGCAATGTAACCAGGGACTAGCAGCATGCTGCTGAACGAACCGATCCTGGACAGTCAGCAAAATTGCGTTAGCTCAAACGTTTAGTTAACACCTGATGACACTTACCATATACATACGACCACGGGCGTTCACTTCTGAAAAATATTTGGTGCGGACGGTGCAATGCATGAATGCAATAGGCGGACTGCAATTGATTGGGGAGACACACTGGGGCACCGCGTAGAAAGCACAGATCATTTTTGGGGGGCAAGACCAACATTGAGGGGCACTTGCCCCCTCCAAAGTATACAAAATAACACCCATCCGAATGACCACATCTCTTTCGAGGAGGTTCCCATTGGCGACTATAGGATCACCGTCCGAGGAAACGAGACTCGCCCCCCGTCCTCCGGGTAATACTCGAGATGAGGAAAGGTCGCTGACTCACCGTGGATTCAGCGGGAAGGAGAGACTCACTCCAGCTAATATGTTAGAGGCCCTGCATACAATTGTTCTCTGAACAAGCGTTGTAGGTAACGCCCTGTGTGCCTCCTGTTCGTCGCATACCAGTATGCAACTTACAGAATCAAATTAAAAGGCACGCACATTTCATTATTTGTGACACTCTTTTTTGAGGAAAGAACCTTCACGTACTCCCATCGACACACGGTGAGCAACATGACCTTACTTGATGCTAAAAAACGAGCAAGCATACCAACGGACATACAACGCATTAGGTGCCCACACATAAACTATACGATGTATGGCTGCATGGCCTTCACAGGGGTTGCACCACCATATGAACAGTGCTATGCCATGGAATTCGTAGTTTTATATTCCTCCAACGGCTTGACAGCCACACTAATTGCTACATGCAATTGTGTGTAACAAACCAAGAACCTTAACCTGAAGCTGAAGCAAGCATGCTGGCAGTTGTTATTGATGCGAACCATTGATTGCTGCTTGAATTGTTTCCAACCGTGGTTTCGAGCGCAAACCGTATAATTAGCATACAAAAACGAACGCTTCGTTTAACAAATGCTACTTCGCAGAGCTCCACCTAGTCCACGACAAGCTTCGAGGTGTGATGACAGCACCGCACCCACCACCAAAAAAGCACCTACACACAGACAGCAATACAATTCCCCATACGGACATTTCCCAATCCCGCGGCCCACCGGCGAAACAGTGTGGGGGGCGCCATTAGCCGTGAATGTGCATAAAGTGTGTCGTGAACCAACCAATAAACAAACAAACAACTCCCCATGCCACCTTAGACACATGAACTGTTTCAGCAGACAGCGAACGCTCCGAACAACATAATCGTTATCACAGCAGCACGCCAGCAGGCCACCATCAATGGTATGCTTGACCACGAACCAAATAGCTTGCCTTTGGTTTCTCCACCCACCGAGACAATCAGATCCACAAGCATTCTTTCACAGGTATACAGGGGTCTCTCCAGCCACCTCCAAAAATATACAGCCACGCACGGCTCCCGCCACACACAGCAGCGGTGTCCCGTCAGGTAGCTTAGCGCCGCATGGCCTTTGTTGTCGGCGGGTTCCAATAGCTGTCAGTCCCGCCGGCGACTACCAGTCGGCGCGGTACTCGCCCGGCTCCAGCAGGGTCCGCTCCAGCGCCCAGCCCTCGGCGCTGAGCCGCTGCAGCAGGCGCGGCAGCAGGGCGCGCGCGGCCGCCTCGGCCGCCGCCTGCCAGTCGTCACCGCCGTCCCAGCTGCCGAGCTGGGCGCCGACCGGGCCGGCCGGCCGCCGGCCGCCCGCCTCCAGCACGACCGCGGCCACGGCGGCCGCCAGCGCCGCCGCCAGCTGGTCCTCGACGGCGGCGCCGCGCCGCAGGCACGCCAGCGCGCGCCGCCGCCGCCGCTGCAGCAGCAGCAGGTACGGCCGGCCGGCGTACAGCGCCGCCAGCCGGCGCAGCCGCGCGGCGCCCGCGCAGCCGGCCAGCCGCTGCGGCGCGGCGCCCAGCTCCAGCCGCCAGCCGGCCGGCCCGCCGCCCAGCAGCAGGCGCTCGCGCCGGTTCACGCCGCGCACGCTCATGTCGCCGCCGCCGGCGGGCGAGAGGAACGCGTCCAGCACCAGCCGCAGGCGCGGCCCGTTCAGGCCGGACATGCACACGGCGCGCACCGCCCGGTAGTTGGTGAACACGTGCAGCGCCGTGAACGCGGCGAACAGCAGCCACGAGACGGCGCCGCCCGTCTCCACCATCGGCAGCAGCGCCATGGTGGTCAGCAGGCCGGCCAGCCCCACCACCCGCTCCTGGCTGCCGTCCTGCGGATGTCAGAGGCCGGACACACTCGGGTCAGGCTCAGGTCGTCTGCCGGGTCAGGCTCCGGTCACCTGGCACACGCCAGACGCAGGCCATTTGTCACACGTCCAACCCAGATCATCCGGCATGTAACTTCTACCACTCAAGTCACCTGTCGTGTGACCTCCGTCAGACTCGCCACCAACAAACACCAGCTCTGTCTGGGCACGGGCGTGAAGGAGAAAAACCCGGAGAACAGCGCTCGTAGCCACGACAAACTATGCCACAAGTGACAACCAAAACGCCGATCTAAGACATGCTTACACACTGCAACACGTCTCGCACCACCGGCGTTCCCAATCCGTAATCACCACTGCGGTACTTATCTACATCTCCCGTTACCGTGCTCTCGGACTACACCCCTAAGTGATGCGAACTCGCCGTGGACCGCTGCGGCGTTTTTCTTTCGTGAAAATGGGTGGAAAATACAACTCATTGAAGACAGAATTGATACCCATTCTGGAGGGTCTTGACATCATGCTTCTAGGCGTGAGCTTGGGCAGTATGCCACATTTTAGACCGTGGACCAGCCGGGCAACTAAAAAAGACCGCTGGTCTACTATCAGTCCGAATTCCATTACCGCACACCTATTTTCAGCATCGCACAGCCAACGAAACAACATCCGTTTAACCCTGGCGGGCCGCCGCCAGTGCGGACAAAGACGCGCTGCACCCTGGTTCTGCCAGCGGTGCAGGGGTGTCTGCGACAGGCGACCGCCAGGGACACGATCGTGTCGGGTGAGGTCGGCTGACCTTGACGGAGAGGTCGGCCATGTTGTTGTGGCGCGCCTGGTGCTGCACTATGGCCGCCCGCGTGGCGCCTCCCGCCACACCCACCAGGCTCTTAGCCAGGCCCGACACCACCATGGCTCCCTGGCGGCCAAGGGCGGAACTGTCAGTGCCGTGATCCTACTGCGGCGCATGGTGGAACGGCGAGAAATATGCCAGGAAGGTAGACAAATGACTAAATATATTGAATGATTGCAATCATACTTCGCAGTTTATGGTATCAACGTACTACTAATGTATTTATGTACCGTGCGAGCTGACACTGTAGAAATAGTGCCAAGTAGGAGCATGTGAAATATAACAACCATTGAACAAATTCCCCACCATTCAAAGCAGGATAGTATCACCTTGCAGCAGTTCCACCCATCCACAAACCACTGCGACTTTGTTCTAGACGCCACCCAACATCTAATCTGTGATTCCACCGCGATCTTATTCTCATTCCCACCAGTCCTCCCCGTCGTGAATTCACATATGCCCACGTGAACTGTCGACCACCCAAACTACGTCGGTGACCTTCAGGCGCGCACCCAGGATTTTTCCATGGGGGGGGGGCGGACCGAAAAGAGCACTTGGCCGGCTCCAAAAGGGCACTTTGCGGCCCGGGCACACTGGAACGTTTGCTGACCGGGGGGAGCGTGAATTTTCCATGGGACACGTTATATCTGATAGCACCGAACCTGGGCAGGGCACGGAGCACTTTTAGATAAAAAGGCACCTAATTGGGACAGGCATAGGACAGCAAATGGCCCAGAGGAATTCCGTTTTTAGGCCGAAAGCGCAGTTTTGGGCCCAAAGGGCACCTTTAGCACAGGCGGGGCACATAAGGCAGGTGATTTTTGGGATAAATTTGGGACATTCCGGCCAAGAGGGCATTTCCCGTTCAAAAGAACACTTTGGTCTCATGGGGGGAGGGCCGGCCCCTGCCCCCCCTCCGGCGCGCCTATGGTGACCTTATCCCCCCAATCTTGCACGTAACCGTTCATGACCATCTCATACCAACCCGTAAACGATGCACGTCCACTGTTACCATTCATGACCCAATCAGCGATCATGCCCGCGAACTCATCAGGTCACCTGGGACCCCGTGAGCTGCAGCTCAGGGGTGTAACGACTACACAGGTCAAGCAGCGAGACCACGTGAGTGACGCCACTTATAACCCTCCCTCATGACCTGCCTATCACCACGTCCGTGGTCTCGCGTCACGGGCAGGCGTGACCTGCCCGTGACCTCGGTCGTGACCCACGGTGAAGTAGCGCCGCCCGAGGCTGGGTGCCGCCAGCTCCAGGCAGATGGCCGCGTCGTTCAGCACGTCGGCGAACAGGCGCCACTGCTTACAGCGCGCGTCCAGCGCCGCCGAGGAGCGCCACGCGAACACGATCTGTCCCACCATACTGGTGCCGTCCTGCCGGTCAGGGGAACACACTGTCCTGATGAGGGGAACACGACCTGTCACACCATACTGGTGCCGTCCTGCCGGTCAGATCACGATCTGTCCCACCATGCTGGTGCCGTCCTGCCGGTCAGAACACGATCTGTCCCACCATGCTGGTGCCGTCCTGCAGGTCAGGGGAACACGACCTGTCCCACCATACTGGTGTCGTCCTGCTGGTCAGGGAACACGATCTGTCCTGATGAGGGGAACACGATCTGTCCCACCATACTGGTGCCGTCCTGCCGGTCAGAACACGGTCTGTCCCGCCATACTGGTGCCGTCCTGCCGGTTAGGGGAACACGATCTGTCCCACCATACTGGTGTCGTCCTGCCGGTCAGGGGAACACGATCTGTCCCACCATACTGGTGTCGTCCTGCCGGTCAGGGGAACACGATCTGTCCCACCATACTGGTGCCGTCCTGCTGGTCAGGAGAACACGACCTGTCCCACCATACTGGTGCCGTCCTGCCGGTCAGGGGAACACGATCTGTCCCACCATAATGGTGCCGTCCTGCTGGTCAGGGGAACACGATCTGTCCCACCATACTGGTGCCGTCCTGCCGGTCAGGAGAACACGACCTGTCCCACCATACTGGTGCCGTCCTGCCGGTCAGGGGAACACGATCTGTCCTGATGAGGGGAACACGTTTGTCCCACCATACTGGTGCCGTCCTGCCGGTCAGGGGAACACGACCTGTCCCACCATACTGGTGCCGTCCTGCTGGTCAGGAGAACACGACCTGTCCACCATACTGGTGCCGTCCTGCTGGTCAGGGAACACGATCTGTCCCACCATACTGGTGCCGTCCTGCTGGTCAGGGGAACACGATCTGTCCCACCATACTGGTGTCGTCCTGCCGGTCAGGGGAACACGATCTGTCCCACCATACTGGTGTCGTCCTGCCGGTCAGGGGAACACGATTGTCCCACCATACTGGTGCTGTCCTGCCGGTCAGGGGAACACGATCTGTCCCACCATACTGGTGTCGTCCTGCCGGTCAGGGGAACACGATCTGTCCCACCATACTGGTGTCGTCCTCCCGGTCAGGGGAACACGATCTGTCCCACCATACTGGTGTCGTCCTGCCGGTCAGGGGAACACGATCTGTCCCACCATACTGGTGCCGTCCTGCTGGTCAGGGGAACACGATCTGTCCCACCATACTGGTGTCGTCCTGCCGGTCAGGGGAACACGATCTGTCCCACCATACTGGTGCCGTCCTGCTGGTCAGGAGAACACGATCTGTCCCACCATACTGGTGCCGTCCTGCTGGTCAGGGGAACACGATCTGTCCCACCATACTGGTGTCGTCCTGCCGGTCAGGGGAACACGATCTGTCCCACCATACTGGTGTCGTCCTGCCGGTCAGGGTAACACGATCTGTCCACCATACTGGTGTCGTCCTGCCGGTCAGGGAACACGATCTGTCCCACCATACTGGTGTCGTCCTGCCGGTCAGGGGAACACGATCTGTCCCACCATACTGGTGTCGTCCTGCCGGTCAGGGGAACACGATCTGTCCACCATACTGGTGTCGTCCTGCCGGTCAGGGGAACACGATCTGTCCCACCATACTGGTGTCGTCCTGCCGGTTAGGGGAACACGATCTGTCCCACCATACTGGTGTCGTCCTGCCGGTCAGGGGAACACGATCTGTCCACCATACTGGTGCCGTTGCTGGTCAGGGGAACACGATCTGTCCCACCATACTGGTGTCGTCCTGCCGGTCAGGGGAACACGATCTGTCCCACCATACTGGTGCCGTCCTGCTGGTCAGGAGAACACGATCTGTCCCACATACTGGTGCCGTCCTGCCGGTCAGGAGAACACGGTCTGTCCGCCATACTGGTGCCGTCCTGCTGGTCAGGGGAACACGATCTGTCCCACCATACTGGTGTCGTCCTGCCGGTCAGGGGAACACGATCTGTCCCACATACTGGTGTCGTCCTGCCGGTCAGGGGAACACGATCTGTCCCACCATACTGGTGCCGTCCTGCTGGTCAGGAGAACACGATCTGTCCCACCATACTGGTGTCGTCCTGCCGGTCAGGGAACACGATCTGTCCCCCATACTGGTGTCGTCCTGCCGGTCAGGGGAACACGATCTGTCCCACCATACTGGTGTCGTCCTGCCGGTCAGGGGAACACGATTGTCCCACCATACTGGTGTCGTCCTGCCGGTTGGGGAACACGATCTGTCACCATACTGGTGTCGTCCTGCCGGTCGGGACACGATCTGTCCCACCATACTGGTGTCGTCCTGCCGGTCAGGGGAACACGATCTGTCACCATACTGGTGTCGTCCTCCCGGTCAGGGTAACGATCTGTCCCACCATACTGGTGCCGTCCTGCCGGTCAGGGGAAACGACCTGTCACCATACTGGTGTGTCCTGCCGGTCAGGGGAACACGATCTGTCCCACCATACTGGTGTCGTCCTGCCGGTCAGGGGACACGATCTGTCCCACATACTGGTGTCGTCCTGCCGGTCAGGGAACACGATCTGTCCCACCATACTGGTGTCGTCTCCGGTCGGGTAACACGATCTGTCCCACCATACTGGTGCCGTCCTGCCGGTCGGGAACACGACCTGTCCCACCATACTGGTGCCGTCCTGCCGGTAGGGAACACGATCTGTCCCACCATACTGGTGTCGTCCTGCTGGTCAGGGGAACACGATCTGTCCTGATGAGGGGAACACGACCTGTCCCACCATACTGGTGCCGTCCTGCCGGTCAGGGGAACACGATCTGTCCCACCATACTGGTGCCATCCTGCCGGCCGGGGGAACACGATCTGTCCTGATGAGGGGAACACGATCTGTCCCACCATACTGGTGCCGTCCTGCTGGTCAGGGGAACACGATCTGTCCCACCATACTGGTGTCGTCCTGCCGGTCAGGGAACACGATCTGTCCCACCATACTGGTGTCGTCCTGCCGGTCAGGGGAACACGACTGTCCCACCATACTGGTGTCGTCCTGCCGGTTAGGGGAACACGATCTGTCCCACCATACTGGTGTCGTCCTGCCGGTCAGGGAACACGATCTGTCCCACCATACTGGTGTCGTCCTGCCGGGTCAGGGGAACACGATCTGTCCCACCATACTGGTGTCGTCCCGGTAGGGTAAACTTGTCCCACCCTGGTGCCGTCCTGCCGGTCGGGAACACGATCTGTCCCACCATACTGGTGTCGTCTGCTGGTCAGGGGAACACGATCTGTCCTGATGGGGGAACACGACCTGTCCCACCATACTGGTGCCGTCCTGCCGGTCAGGGGAACACGATCTGTCCCCATCTGGTGTCGTCCTGTGGTCGGGGACACGATCTGTCTGATGGGGACACGACCTGTCCCACCTACTGGTGCCGTCCTGCCGGTCGGGAACACGATCTGTCCCACCATACTGGTGCCGTCCTGCTGGTCAGGGGAACACGATCTGTCCCACCATACTGGTGCCGTCCTGCTGGTCAGGGGAACACACTGTCCTGATGAGGGGAACACGATCTGTCCCACCATACTGGTGCCGTCCTGCTGGTCAGGGGAACACGATCTGTCACCTACTGGTGCCGTCCTGCTGGTCAGGGGAACACGACCTGTCCACCATACTGGTGCCGTCCTGCTGGTCGGGAAACGTCTGTCCACTACTGGTGCGTCCTGCTGGTCGGGAACACGATCTGTCCCACCATACTGGTGTCGTCCTGCCGGTCAGGGGAACACGATCTGTCCCACCATACTGGTGCCGTCCTGCCGGTCAGGGGAACACGATCTGTCCCACCATACTGGTGTCGTCCTCCGGTCGGGAACACGTTGTCCCCCATACTGGTGCCGTCCTGCTGGTCGGGACCGACCTGTCCCCATACTGGTGCCTCCTGCCGGTGGGACACGATCTGTCCCCATACTGGTGCCGTCTGCCGGTCGGGACACCTTTACTGGTGCCGTCCTGCCGGTAGGGGAACACGATCTGTCCCACCATACTGGTGTCGTCCTGCTGGTCGGGCACACTGTCCTGATGAGGGAACACGACCTGTCCCACCATACTGGTGCCGTCCTGCCGGTCAGGGGAACACGATCTGTCCCACCATACTGGTGCCGTCCTGCCGGTCAGGGGAACACGATCTGTCCTGATGAGGGGAACACGATCTGTCCCACCATACTGGTGCCGTCCTGCCGGTCGGGCCCGTGGGGAACACATCTGTCCACATCTGTCTGCCGGTAGGGGAACACGACCTGTCCCACCATACTGGTGCCGTCCTGCCGGTCAGGGGAACACGATCTGTCCCACCATACTGGTGCCGTCCTGCTGGTCAGGGGAACACACTGTCCTGATGAGGGGAACACGATCTGTCCCACCATACTGGTGCCGTCCTGCCGGTCAGGGGAACACGATCTGTCCCACCATACTGGTGCCGTCCTGCCGGTCAGGGGAACACGATCTGTCCCACCATACTGGTGCCGTCCTGCGGTCAGGGGAACACGATCTGTCCCCTACTGGTGCCGTCCTGCCGGGGGAACACGTCTGTCCCCCTACTGGTGCCGTCCTGCCGGTGGGGAACACGATCTGTCCCCATCTGGTGCCGTCCTGCTGGTCGGGGACACATCTGCCTACTGGTGGTCCTGTTGGTCGGGGACCGACCTGTCCCACCATACTGGTCCGTCCTGGGGTCCCACCATACTGGTGCCGTCCTGCTGGTCAGGGGAACACGATCTGTCCCACCATACTGGTGCCGTCCTGCCGGTCAGGGGAACACGATCTGTCCCACCATACTGGTGCCGTCCTGCTGGTCAGGGGAACACGATCTGTCCCACCATACTGGTGCCGTCCTACCGATCGGCATGTCGTTACTAAAACGACTTTTCTAAATGAGCTAGATTCACAAGAACGACGCATTCTGAGTTGAAGTACAGACCGTGTTTCGCATACCTCAATCCACGACACCATTGGATAAAAATGCTTGGCGGCGACATCATGATTGCGAGCTTAGAACAGGTTCATTTGGTGGTCGCGTACTCGGGAGTGTCAGATGTCAGCTGACACTCCCGTCCGGAGATGAAACACGAGCGCGAGAAGCGAGTCGAACCTCGCTTCGCCGCAGCAGAGGAGACCAATCGCGGCCGGTGATGTGCCAACAGAGCTCTGTTGACAAGCTAACAGACATGTGAATGAGACGGACGGGTACCCCGGGAAGCCCCACCTTCAGCAGCCAGGTGATGGTGGCGGCCAGTGGTGTGGCCTCGGCGTCGCCGACGCCCATCCCCTGCAGGACGGCGCGTGTGGCGAGCGCTCCGGTGATGCAGCTGCAGAACGCCTGCAGCGTGTCCCAGATCTGCGGCACACGGTCATCTTCAACTCAATACGCACTGCGCAGCCAGGAGACGAGTGGTCCAGGCGTAAGTTGCTCGACTCACGATCGAAAGGCTGTGGGTTCGGGTCTCACCTGTCGCTACTCGTCGCCCGCCACCAATCGGCGTAAGGGATTGGCTGGATTGGATTGTGGATTTACGACGCGCTCAGCAGCTGAGGCCATACAGCGTCGCCTGCCTCTCACCCTGGCAGGAAGGGCGGACATCGCGTGGAATCAAACCCCGTACCTCTGGCTTGCCAGACGCTCAGCTTAACCACTGAGCTACCGACGCCCGTAAGGGATTGGCGACGCTATATGACTCAGCGGTCGATGTGTCGTAAAACCAACAACCAACCAACCGCTACGCAGCCACTTCCCTCCAATGTGCAGTCGCTTCTCTGCAGCACGCCATCATTTTTCCTCAGCGCACAGTCACCTCTCCTCAATTCACGCTCACCCCACTGCAATACACCGATATTTTCCTTCAACATATAATGGCACCGCCTCAGTACACGGGCATCGCTCGTGAATACACCATCACTCTCCTCAATACACCATCCCCCACCCCCATACAGTCGCTATTTCTGCAATATGCCATCATATCCCTTCAACACACCATCGTCTCCCTCAATACTCCAGTCACCTCCTTCAATACTCCAGTCACCTCCCTCAAATACACCACTGTTGCTCTTCGACACATCATCGACCTTCCTCTATATCTCGTCATTTCCCAATACACCGCCACCTTCCTCCAGTCCATAGTTGCCTTTCTTCAATCGAATTCGCCTTTCCCCGAGACACAGCCACCTTTCCCCGACACCCAGTCTCCTGCAACAAGTCACAGTTCTCTATCACGATGTACCTGGTCGTCAGCAATCTGTTCGTTGGTTGGTTGGTTATTCATCTTACGACACATCGACCGTTGAGTCATGTAACGCCGCCAATCTCTCACGCCGATTGACCGAAGGCGAATAGTAGCGACAGGTGACACTCGAACCTACCATCTTTTGATGGTGAGGCAGGCATCTCACCACTGGACTACTCATCAACAGCCATCTGTTTGTGGAACCAAGCACAAAAACGTATCAAAGGTCAGTCCAGCAGTTCAGCGAGGACATCACCTGATGCCGTGTATCCCGAGTCTACCGACGCGCCGTGTACCAGCCGGTAGGAACAACCACTATACAATTTCGGCAGGCCCCAGCCCCCCCCCTCCACCAAAGTGGACATAAGTCACCATATTTTTGGACTTTAGCATGGGATCCTATGGTGTGCTGACTCACAACCGTTTCAAGTTCCCTTATTACTTCCATGCACCGGCCCTTCAACTCATTTTGGAAAAGCCCTACTGCTGGATGGTTGGTTATTTGGGCTTAGGGGCGCATCGACTAGCCCTACCACTGCTGGCCTGCTGAGACCAAACATCTACTGGTTCATGGATAATGACCAGTGTGTTCAAATTCACAAATTTGAGTGGAAGACTATGCCTAGCAGAAACAATACACACATCTTCACATCTTCAGCCAATACATTTTGTTTTTGCTTGCATGTTTACAATCCTACCTCAGTTGCATCCAAGATATCGTGATATGTGAAATGCACCTGACATTAGTCTCCTTCAGTTTCAAATCTTGGTAGTGAAGATGTGCAACTGCAGAGAACTGGAAGTGCATCTTCGGAGATCACGCGACAAAAATCACATCAGGCGAGCCCACTGAACCATACATCTTGAAACCCCACCACGTTTCGCTATGATGTTCCAAGCTCTGATTCATTCTCCAAGAAGTAGACCCATTGCATAAATATCTGCTTTTGCCAGCTTTATCGCAATTTGTCAAGCACTTGTTATCTCAGATCAAAGAGGGGCTTCGGCATTGCGTGAGACGAAATGTACGACCCTCACTATACCAGGAGGTGCTGAGTTTACATCAAAAGTAACGTAGTAAAGTTCTCTCCTGACGATGGCTCCTGGCCGAAACGTTGAGTAATATAGCATAATCCCTAACGTTACTTCTGATGTAAACTCAGCACCTCCTGGTATCTTGAGGGTCGTACATTTCGTCTCACACAATGTCTAAAACCCAGGAGCACTTAAGAGCCATTCTTCGTTGTATTAAACAGGGGCTCTGGCTGCACATCGGCACCTGCCCGGCTTGCCAGGCACATCACACAACCGCAATTGATCGCCGGTCGGCGGCTTGGCTCAGCCTGTAGCGAGTCGTGGCGTTGTTATCCGAACGTTCTTCCTCTGAATTGAAAGAGGCGAGAGCAAACGGATCACTTTTCGAGGAAACCGCCTGTTTCAGAGGTTATAGTGTTCGAACCTGGGCAGTACGGCGTTGAACCTGAACGCAGCTGAGCCACCATTTCACGGCAGGAGTTCAGAGTGTACACGCAATCGGTCACTGCGAGGATTACCGATGGCACCGATGTCTAGAGGTCGTATGCTCGGCGGCCGAACCCACGGTCTTCGCTTGAGTACACCCACATCGCGAGTACACCCACATCGCGAGTCATTTCACCCACATCGCGAGCTAAGTACACCCACATATCAAGTTAAGTATACCCACATTTGGTTAGTACACACATCGGAGTTAAGTACCCCACACGCGAGTTAAGTACACCCACATCGCGAGTCATTTCACCCACATCGCGAGCTAAGTACACCCACATATCAAGTTAAGTATACCCACATTATGAGTTAAGTACACCCACATCATGAGTTAAGTACACCCACACTGCGAGTTAAGTACACCCACACTGTGAGTTAAGTGCACCCACATCGCGAGCTAAGCACACCCACATCGCGGGTTAAGTATACCCACATTACGAGTTAAGTAGACACACATCGCGAGTTAAGTACACTCACATGGCGAGTTAAGTACACCCACATCGAGTCAAGTACACCCACACTGCGAGTTAAGTACACCCACACTGTGAGTTAAGTGCACCCACATCGCGAGTTAAGTGCACCCACATCGGGAGTTAAGTACGCCCGGGGCGGGATGGCCGAGTGGTTAAGGTGTCAGGCTCAGAGTACCAAAGGTCCCGGGTTCGACACTGGCGCCGCTCAGAACATTTCCCAATCCCACGGCCCACTGGCGAAACAGTGTGGGTGGCGCCATTAGCCGTGAATGTGCATAAAGTGCGTCGTGAGCCACCCAATAAACAAATACACGAACGAGTCAAGTACACCCAAATCCCGAGTCAAGTACACCCACGTCGCGAGTCGACGATCCCACGCTCGCCGCTCACCTGGTACTCGAGGTAGTCGTCGCTGACCGACGACGGGTAGTCTCGCGGCAGGAACACCTCACACAGGGTGTCGACCAGCGCGCGCCGCCGGGTCGGCTGTCGACGGAGCACGAGCGCGCTGTTGCCGTCGCCGTCGCCGTCGCCCAGCTCCAGCGTCCCCTCCAGCGAGTCGCCCAGGTACTGGTGGATGGCCACCGCCATGGTGCCAACCGTTTGGCAGGTGACCCACTGTCCTGGGCCAGGAAATGATGTTCACCAGTGTGGGTCTCAAGCATGTTGATTATGAACCAGTGCACTACATGTTCGTTCCGTTACTGGTTTACGACACATCGACCGTTGAGTCATGTAGCTTCGCCAATCTCTCACGCCGATTGGTCGCGGGCGAAGAGTAGCGACAGGTGAGACTCGAACCCAAAACCTTTTGATTGTGAGACAGGAAACTTACCCCTAGGCTACTCGTCCCAAGTGCACTACACAAAAAGTGGTGCTGGGAAAGGGATGTTAGGAGACAGACTATGAGGCTCTATGTTAAAGATAAATAATTGTGAATCACTCTCTATTGGTGGATACTTGTGTGGATCAGTTGCAACTATCATCTCCTGGCAATGGATAGACAAAAATCAGGATTACTAGTGTACATAGCATAATAGTTAGGATTTGCACACACCAGATAAAGACTCTTGCTTCACCCACACCCACTCCAAGAAGTAAGGAATCTTGTCTTGAATCTGGAAAGGAATCTGGGAAGTAAGGAATCTTCAAGTCTTGTCAGCATGCCATATCTCACACTGCATAGCATGGCACAATTTCACCTGGCATAGTGTGCTGTTAGCTGGCAATACATTTACTCATGGAAAATCCATTCCACTGAAATGCAAGGCAGAAGCAGAGGAAGAATAATATTTATATTTTGGCTGAGTTTTAATGCTATGCTAATACCTTTAAGGTAGCAAAGGTGTGTTACTCTTGTTTACCTACCTAATAAATGTAGTGCAATGTAATGCATCTGTATTTTGGAGCTGCAACTCAACATAAAGGTGTCACCTGATGATAAACATGTGACCTGTATAATGTGATCAACTGGTCAATATTTTCTGCAATGTGCAAACTGAGAATCTGATGAATGAAGCAGATAACATTGCAGTGTAAGGTGTTTGTGAGGTAAGTTTTCATACATTTGTTCTATAAACATATGTAAAATAATATATATAAAAATATGCTACAAAAGCAATGAAAGGGGATGGTCTAGGTTAGATTAGGTAAGTTCAGATATTCTCAGAAGTGAAAAATTGATCCATTTTTACACATAAAAAACAACCTGATTTTATTTCAGGTAAAGAATTTACTATGTTAACTGATGTATTGGACTTCATTTTTCAACATTACCAAAAGTTTGACTTTTCTTATATTTTCAACAAATAACATAAAGAATCTATACTAGGCAAGGTTAGCTTAGGTTAGGTTATACTTGACAAGATTTTGTGTTTAAACTTGAACAAAGTTTGCATTCTTCATCTTATGTTGCCCCACTGAAAGCCCCTTTTTGTATTACTTTGCTCTCCAACTAAAAAAACAGCATAAATGAGTGGTCACATGTTCATAATTAGATTTATAAATATGACAATGAAACCTCTATTTGCACAAAGTCTAATGAACAACTTAAATTAAGAATATCCCATCTATATTTTACTATCCCAGACATATCCTTTACACATGCCACACATCCAACCCTGGTCCAAAAAGGCTGCTGCATTATTTTGTCTGAGTTTCAAAGAGTTACCCTGTGTATCACTTTCTGAGTCAATGACAAATAAGTCATCCTACTTAAGTAATGCTCTGCCAGTTACTATCCTATAGTCCACCATGATCATCTTCCATTGCTGTCTTCTGTATGCCACACATAGCAGCTTTATCATTTTTAATCTGCTTCCATATGACAAGCTTTGAATGTCTGAATCAGACTTATGTCTTCTGCTTCAAACTAGTCACATTAGCTAGACCCAACTGTATAACTGCCAAAAAATCCCACCACCACAGCAAACAATCGCTCTGGATGTCACTATTTTGGATGTTCTGAAGAATCATTGGCCCTCCAACCTAACCCCTTTCTCACTGTCTCACCAAAGGCCTTTCTCACTGTCCACTAAACTGAGTGATGTACCTAGTCTACTCCATAATATACTCATGCCTTGCATGATGCTGGTTTCCAGAATCCTACTTTTCTCCCATAAATCTTAGCTGGATCTAACAACTACCACTAAATTCAAATATAAATATATGGGTCAGTTTCTGACCATGTTAAAAAAGAGTAGACCAATTTGAGCCAACCTTGTTAAAGGCTTATGCTAAGGGACTTGCCTCTAACTTACAACACAATAAACTTGAGGAAGTCGCAAAACGCTTCGTAAATGTATCTTCTACGCCACATTTGTATTGCTCCAAGCTGCTCCAAGTTGCCACAATCGGATAAGTTAGTGTAAACTGGAGCCACTTCAATCTGCTCCGAAAACGCACCGGAATACAGAACAGCTACTCCAAATTGTTCGGAACAGTCTGGAATATGGTCAGGATCAGACCTTATACATCAGCAGAGGCCAATTTCACTTTCTCACAATTACGTGATGTAACTGTACATACCAAAATCCCAATAGATTCTACTAGAATTATCGCATATTCCTGGTTGCGTCATCATGGATAAGGTATACCATACTCGTTATCTCCGATCTATGGCGTCATCAGGGCTGGAACTAGAAAATCTACTAGATTCCGCTGTACTATTATGCAACCTTATCGCTAACCACGCCTACCTTCACTTCCCGTGCGTCGTCGGAGGTCGTGGGTCTCACTGTGTGCTTGTATAGTTGTGTGCGCGTTTGTACGGAAGATCAGAGTGTGAAAGAAACCGTCATAATGAAAATATGGACTTCTGAACATGTATTTAAGTAAGTTTCTGATGGCTTACCTCTATCTTGTGCCTTCGTGGCGTGGTTTTCATTTTAGGGAAGCTGCGTCGAAAACGTAGGTAGTGAGCTTTCCACCTTTATGAAATAAATTCGATATCTGAGAATTGTTATTTCAAACATTGTGATGTGTATGAATTAAGTAAAGTGTTGTCATTAAATTTGGAGATCAAGGTAAAATTTAATTCTTTGTAGATCGTTTCAATGCGATTTTCCTTGATGTGAGTACGATGCGACCATTGATTTTCTCCGCAAATGATTACTTTTAAGTCAACGACGATCGGTATAATTGATGAGGGCATAAGCAAGATACTAAAGAAATGGAATGGATAATTTTTCCTTTAAGTTTTCCAACTTATAAAGACCTAAACTAACAGCCTAACCAAATCTACCTCATTGGTTTTGTTTACGAAGGCAGATGCATGCAAATTTTTTTATTTTTACCACCTTAAAGCACAATAATTCCAGAATCCTTCCAATTTTTTCACAACAATTTTTACAGTGATAATTTTGTTTTTGTTTTGTTTTTGTTTTGTTATCATTTTCATTTACTTCAAAAGCAGCTTAGGTTGGGTTAGGTTATGTCAGGCTTTGTTAGGTTCTTTTTTAATTTTAATAACTCAAAATAAATTGTTTAACATTTTTCTCCTGATATTTTTGGATGTTTTGTTTCTAAGGTGTTAGGTCAGATTAAGTTGCAGTTCTATTATATTTTTCATTTCTTTTTATGCTGTGTACTAACTCAAAGCATTTTGGCATTATTTTCCTCACAACCTGAAAAGTAAGCATTTGCACAGAAATAAGTGGTCCCATCATCTTTGTTACCTTCATATACATTGTATTCCAAAGAAAAATTGTGTAAAAATACACATTTGAAGACAAATCTACTGACCATGCTAGGTTAGTTTAGTTTGATGCATAAATTTGTGCTGTAAGCTGTTGTAGGAATTCTTGGAATTTGCCTTACCAGTATCATTTTTGAATGCAACTGAGATGCTTGGACCACCCATTTTCTGTACAAATACTTTCTTTGCAGTTTGTGGACAATATAATCCCAAAAAGGGTATTACAGTTTAGGGTACCTATGAGACAAGTTTTGCACATATTTGATCTCCATCAAGCATACTAATTGGTTGGTTTGGTTTAGGTTAGGTTAGGCTTTTGTTTAAGTTCAAATTGTTTCCCCCCCCCCCCCCCAAGGGTTACATTAAGAAAATGCACCTTTTTCACTTTGAAAAAAAAAATGTTGGCCTTGGCTTGGATATGCTGTTGGTTTTAAAAATTTGTGATTTTTTTCAAGATAAGATTATGTCAACATTTTCGTCTTAAAATAATGCTTCCATGGAAAATATTCTCCCATGGAAGTTTAGCCTATGTTAGGTTATGTTGCTATTTTTCTTTTTTGGGAACATATTTGATCTTATATTACCCAATTCCAAGCCCCTTTTCTGGGTGTTATTGCTCCTCATAACTGAAAAGTGTGCACTTTAGTATGTTGGGTAACATAGCAAAGAAAGTAATGTTTAAAAATATAATAAAATGCAACATGATGCAACCTAACCTAACCAAGCATAACCTCCCTTTGGTAGAAATCAAATATGAGGTTGACAAAGCTTTCAAACATTTCAGGTTCTTAACATCTTTTCACATGAAAAACTATGTAACAGAATAACATAGCATAACATAACAGAACTTGCTTTTGAAAAAAGAGTTCTATTTCAATATTCCTACACTTTAAAAAATTATAACTTAGCCTAACCAACCATAATCCATTTGTTCATTTTAAGAAGCAAAACAAATATATAATAAATAAGTGTAAAGCTTGTCTTGTGAAAACTTTGAAGCATGGTATGCAATTTTTTGCTTGTAACAACATGTTTTACTTGTAACAGTCTGAAGAGGCCATATGGGCCAAGTAGCAGATCGTCTCTGGTTGGTGGCATGTACTCTGGCCCAGCGCCTGCCAGCCAGGGTCAATTGGTGGGCGGCGCTATAGTGCGGTAGGAGTGCCTCTCCCGGCCGTGCGGAGGTGTCGCCTGTCCTGTATAGCTCTTCAGCTTCCCCGGTAGGTCCCCTGTGTGGTGGGGTATGACAAGGAGCTGAACACAGGCTCCACAACAGGTTTCACACCATATGCAAGCAAATAGCATCCAGAGGCAAATTTCGCTAATATCACAAGCTTCACGCCGAATTCGGTGTGAATACACAGCTTGTGATTTTAGCGAAATTGGACAGGCTCAGACGATAATAATAAAACACTTTGTACACACAGACGTGAGCTGGTCGGAATAGAGGAAAGGTAATAGTGCCAGTGCTATTCTAGCCATTACGGCCACCCGCCCATCTGACATGTACTGGGTATAATATGACCACCATGGTCGATGCACCCTAAAGCCCAAATAAGTAGCTAACCAGCTGCCATTGCGGTCCCCAACACACCTACTCACGGACTCCTGTGCCACGCCCCGGCTGCCGCCATCTGACCCGCTGACCGCCAGCTGACCCGCTGACGCTGACCCACTGATGCTCAGTGTAAAATGTGACCATGTGGCCTGGAAATTCACAGTTAATGGAATTGTGTATTTCATCCTTGTCTTAGGTTTTTACCATTTTGCTACATGTGTGGGCAGTCATTATACATACGATTGCTAAAAAATGTAAAATGCATGTGACTGAAGTGAAAGGCATTCTGCCTTTTTAATCCTTCAGTGGTGATCCTTTATTTTCTTCCAATCTTTCACTATTCCCAAGCAACTTCTTTCTTCATCCACACAGTTAATGGTGAAGTAATTTTAGGACAGTGCTGACGCTGACCCGCTGACCTGCTCCGTCCCGCAGCCACTCGTGGGAGACGGTGACGCAGGCCGCCTGGCGCAAGTACCCCAACCCGATGAACCCGGCCGTGGTGGGCATCGACGTGCTGGAGCGGCGCGTGCAGGCCGGCCGGCTGCTGACCGACCGCCTCATCAGCTCCAAGTGGGGTATCCCCGGCTGGGCGGCGCGCCTCATCGGCTCGCCCAACGTCTGCTACGGCTTCGAGCGCTCCACGGTCGACCCGGCCGCCCGCTGGATGGAGCTCAACACGAGAAACGTGGGTGCCGCCGCTTGCGACCTTGTGCCGCCGCTCGCTCACGAGGACGCGCTAGATTGCTAGATCCATTCAACACCCTTAAGCGTAATGTTCTAGAGCAGTAACGAGGGAACGTGTCGGCCTCAACTCCAATGGTTGCGGAAATCAAGCCAGGCACATCGTTTATCGTTTCGAATATTAAAACCTGCTGGTGACTGTGGCATCGGGGGTCCATTAACGTTCGCGGAATGGTGCCATGCCCTGCCGAATCGTGAGTGGTGGGCGGTCGGTGGCGTTCCGGCCGTCTATGGTGAATGAAGGTCAGAAAATAGTTCCAGAAGACAATACGCAAGGTGACAATATGCGCAATATATCTCTGTATGTGGCAATGGGATTGACCGTGGCCGGGATAGTTCAGTTGGTGGAGCGTCGGACTTTTGGTCGCAAGATCGTGGGTTCGAATCTTACAACCGACGGGATTTGCCGAGTCCACCCGCGACCAATCGGCGTGAGAGGTTGGCGACGCTTTATGACCCAGCGATTGAATGCGTCGTAAAAGACCCAATGTACGTATGTATGTATTCGATGAAATTGACATCTGACGGTAAGCTAACTTTCATAAATGCCATTCGCATCATACTTTATGGAGACAAGGTCGCATAAATTGTAGCTACTACTATTAACTACTATTATATACTAAACTACTACCATTATTCGCTCACATACTAGTGAGCATCCGGGTGCGTTTGTTGCGAACGCATATTTGAGTTCTTGAATGACATCGGGAGCCTACCTGTTTTCTGTGTTTGCTGGCGATCCCCGATGTCCGCACGAGCATCGCGTCTGACGCCCGGCGGGATGCCGACCAACACCGGCCACGTCGTGCCCTCCTGATCACCACTGCACCGGACCAGTATCTTGGTGGTTATTGGCTTTACGACACGTCGACCGTCGAGTCATGTAGCGTCGCCAATCACTCACGTCGATTGGTCGCGGGCGAATAGTAGCGGCAGGTGAGACTCAAACCCACAATTTTTCGATCGTGAAACGGGCAACTCACCCCTAGCCTACTTACTCGTCCTCCCGGGTCAACATCTGCTGCATGACCGATGTAGTCGATGCGCCCCTAAACTCCAATAACCCGGGTCAGCATCTGACGACGTTCCGTGGCCGCAGATCACGTTCGGCACGAGCATCTCGGTGGACGAGCGACTGGTGTACTCCCCCCACCCGGAGGACTCGTCCCGGACGCTGCTGCGCCAGGAGGCCGTGGTGACTGTCCGCGGCGTGCCGCTCACCAGCTACATGGAGAGCATCCTCACCGGCGTCATCTCGTCCAACGCCGGCAAGGTGGGTGGCCGCCGCCGCCGCCGGTGGAGCCTGTCGGGGCCGGGTCTTCCCCGTGACGACTCTGCCGCGTCCGGAGCGGACTTGTGCTCGACTCGAGTTGGGTCGAGAATCGACTCGTGAATCGATCGTTTTCGGATGGGTCGCGAGTTGAATCGATTCTTTTCCCCAAAATATATCTTGAGTCGTGAGTTGAATCACATCTTTTTTTGAAAAATGAGTCGAATCATGAGTCAATCATTCAAATATGTGTGGGCAGTGTACACTGAATCATATGGCTCATGAGTCTGATACCACTGAGTCGGATCTGAATCGATTAAAATATATGTCAGTCTGTTTGAGTCGCGAGTCGAATCAGATCTCAAGATCTATGAGTCACATGTGAGTCGACTAAAAAAATTTTAGTCGAGCACAAGTCTGGTCGGGAGATGGGCTTGTGTTGAGGTGTTGAGTCTTAAAGGCTAAGGGGAGGTAGAAAAAAACGAAGTTACCCATGTACGCAGACAATGAAATTGATGTATATGCTAATGAGCCTCAGGTGTTTCGCATTAAACGTGCATTTGGTGTTCATAGCACACCAGTTCCTGTTTTTTTTTTTTTTGTAGCATTCCTGTATATCATGCATATAGTTATATGATAAGAGATACATGTACATTCGAAGTAAATAATGTCCCAGCTAACAGTGAAGCCACACTCTTATGTAAAAAATGCGTGTCTTTTCCAATTGTCCCACGTGTTTCCACTAGAGTTGGAAAATGTAGAGACAAAGCTCGGGGTCAGCAATCCCGTTCAAGACCGTCGAGTTTTTTTAGCTCGTCTCTGTAGCTTTTGCCGGGTCTTATGCAAGCTTATAGCAAAAGATCACAACAAAACAAAATATTAACGTATTGTGACGTAATCTAATTATCATCGTAGTGTCGAACGTGGCCTACTATTCCACGTGGCATTTCATGGTTTGCGGTAAATATTGATATCAGAATCAAATTTTGAACTTCTATTATGGTCGAGGGTTATCCCCTCTTGGCTACTTCTCTCCGTTTTTTCTCTCCTTTTTACTTTACACAGAATTCTCACAAATACAGATGTTCACAGCCCAAGTCACCTTGACCTACGTCCAAACAACGCCAAACGACCACTTATCCCATAGGACCGCGGTATTTCTGTAGTCAAGGCAACCACGTGGGCCAACAAACACAACTCATCCCTTTGATGATGAGCGCACCCGCGGCTCCCCGCCATTTTTAGCAGCGGCGGATGTGTGGTATATTCAGAGCACTTGTGTCCGATATTTAAGAACTATTGGCCAAATTCGGTTCATACCTACCTACATTGTACATAAACCAAGACTATTACAAATAGCGACCCTCCCAAATTATCGCGGCCTGTGTCAAGGTGCATGCTTACTTATCTATATTGCACAATCATCGAAACTTAAAACTGGTGGTGTGCCCAATTTTTGCTGCTTTGGGGAAGCGTGGGCGCGTCCCACCTGCCTGCGTCAACATAGGACAGACGCCCAAACTTAAAATTTATCGGTAAGCCATCACATTTTTTGGAGAACTGTTCATTCCCGATGTGCTGACAATCGCCAGTTCGTGGGGGCCCATGGTTGCTTAAATCTATAGGTCAATTTAAAAGGATGCGGCCAGAAGTGCGTCGGCTATGCCACTCACAGGATACATAACAAATTAATATCAGAATCAAGTTTCAGCCTTTCCAAATTTCGAGACTTTCCAAAGTTGCATACTTTCCAAATTTACAGACTTTCCTAATTTCCTGACTTTCCAAATTTACAGACTTAAAATTTCCGCGGATGAACGTTGCATTCCACGTTGCCTCTCCGGACAGACGAAGCACCGCGCGTGACACGACCACGTCTCGGCCGACAGGGTCGAGAGGCGATGGAGTGGGTGATCGGCAAGATCAACCAGGAGGTGCAGGAGCTGGCGGCGGCCACGTCGGCCGCCGTCAAGACCACCGACGAGCTGCTGGCCACGGCCAAACACTCGGTGGACGGCATCGCCGAGCGCGCGCGCCAGCTGGGCCACCTGACCGACGGCATGACCGTCAAGGCGCAGGAGCTGCCGCTCGGCGAGGCCGCCGGCCGGCGACCGTTGTGAGCGTCGCCCCGCCTAGGCCAGCTTCGAATTCGCCCGGCTCGGCCGGGCGGTAGTCTAGTGTGCAGCGCGGGACGCGTGGCGCCGCCGCGAGGTGGCGACCCGCGCGTCGATGGCGCGTGTCCGGTGTTGCCATAATGCGTCACGGCGGGGTGGCGTGCGTCGGCGTTTTGCTTTCTTGTACGGGCTGTCGACCGCGTGATATCTTGCCGTGATTAGGCATGAGTGAATGTACAAAATATGGGCAGGTTAAGTTGGCGGTGATCGTGACATTTTGTGACGTTTGTACCCTGAGCTGTGACCTGGGAATGTGTGTTGCGCACGTTTTTACCGTCGAAAGATAGATTCTTTGAGCACCCTCTATATAAAGATATGTTCCATGAGCATCCTATATAAAGATATATTTCATGAGCATCCTCTATATAAAGATATATCCTATGCGTACCACATTCTATGAGTATTCTATGAGCATGGTGGGCAGCGATTTTGAATTACCTTCAGATTTTCTCTTTGCTTCTTTGCTTTCCTGTCGCTGGCCGTAGTCCCCCCAGCGATGGTTGTTGTGGAGTATCTGCCAGTGATGTCACCATGTGGGTACGACGGAGACGACTGACCACAGGCGTGCCGACCGACGTGCCGAGCCCACATGCAATTTACGCCGCCTCGTGCCGCTCAAAGGGAGAGTGCGTTTTGGAGTGAGGTGTGCTTGCTCGCGACGTACACAGGAATGGATGGAGGTGGCATGTATCCCGTGTACATCGATGAGAATTGAGTGCACCCCTCGTTCATCAGTGGCAAGCTTAGCCCGCATGCGTTCACGGGTGAACAAGCTATCCACCGATGGGGACGGGGGCGTCCTGCATCCTGTATCCACTCAGGGGTCGCGGTAGCTCAATCTGTACGGCGTCGGACTCTTGACCGCAGGGTCGTGGGTTCGCGTCCCGCAGCCGGAAGGATTGCCGAGTCCGCCCACGACCGATCGGCGAGAGCGATTGGCGACGCTGTGTAATCTGGCAGTCGAGCGCGTTGTAGAAAGAGCCCGTGGTTCTTGTATCCACTAGTGGAAGACGTGCACCTCGTATCCAAACAATGTGCCCGGCTCACAACATTCGGCGGGGAGCACGCAATGGGAAGACATAGACGTCTGAAACAAAATATTGCTTGTCATTCGAGTCCAATCGGCCGAAGTTATCCTATCGTAGGGACCTGTTTTTGTTGATGCGGTGACCATCAGTTCCCAACAGCTTCGCGTGCACGAAGAGTCGTGTATTTGATCAGAGCCGTAGGCCTTCAGCAAATGTCAACAGCACCGTGCAACTTTTCAGCAAGAAAGGTATAAAATATTGTGGAGGGGATGATGTTCTGTAGTGCAGAAATCATGCGACCTGTTCTGTTGTTGTTGAAAACCTGCCGCAGCCGATGATTGCCCGATAATCTACCGATGGGAGTCGCTGGCGCCTGTTGTACCCACCGCTGCGGGGGCGCGGTCGTGTGTCGTGTCCGCGAGCCGGGCCGGTCTGTGCGCGGCGTGTCGCGGCTCGCCACCGTCAGCGTCGACTGCGTGACGTCGCGCGTGACGTGACGTCACGCGCGCCGGTGATCGCCGAGCCGACGGCGCGGATCCACCCACTGGGATCCCACGGCGCGACAATACACAGCCGACCGTGACGCGTGTGTCTGGGAGCCGGCCCGCCGCCCGCCGGGTATTTATACCCGGCGGGCGGCGGATCCACCCGCTGGGATCCCACGGCGCGACAATACACGGCCACTACGTGTTGGGGGCCCCTTGCCACCCGCTGGGATCCCACGGCGCGACAATACACGGCCGATCGTGACGCGTGTGTCTGGGAGCAGGCCCGCCGCCCGCCGGGTATTTATACCCGGCGGCGGCGGCGCGTCAGCACAGGTCACCGACTTGGGAACGGCGGGCGAGGACGAGCGGTCATCAGGTCATTGTTGTCAAAGGCCAGTATGCGGTCAATGTGCGTACTAGCATGAGTATGCATGTTGACGCTTTCAACAAGCACGCTTCGATGTTGTATATCGCCGACACCAACGATCGTTAATTGCTGTCTAAACACAGTTATGGGCGCAAAATGACCCTGGCAGTCGACGCGCCCCTAAACTCCAATTCATCATCACCGTGAAGCACTAGGATAAACGTTATGGGCGCGAACGATCAACCCTGGTCGATGCGCCCTAAAGCCCAAATAACTAACCAATTCATCATCATCGTGTGAACTCTAATTCGATTTTGATATTGATCATAATTGCGATGTAAGCCCTGGGCTGCTAGTGTGGGAAGAAAGACACTGTGGCGTCCCCTCTCATCCGCACACTCGGCGTATTACCGGGTCTGTTCCGCGTCGCTTGGCATTGAGCAGAAGGTAACGGCATGACTCAGCATTCTACGTTGTGACGTCACACTGTCTGGGAACAGGCGGACACTGGAATAACGCCGGAAGGTCCGGTTAAGTCGGGGCGGGGCCGGTTGGGGATGTGCAGCGCTCTCGTCGAGCCCTGGCAGTTTGCTGATGGGTAGCGTAGCAGTGGGTGGTCTACCTGCGAAGAACACTGATGTTTTTGGCGACGGACGTTGGTGGGGCGTGAACGTGTGCGCTCGCGCCCGGATGAACCTTCGGCTTGTGTTCGACTGTGTAGCGCCGTGCCTGCGGGTGGTTAAACCGACACGTGAACAGTGCTGGACGATGTCGCAGATGTAGCAGTACCGCGCCCGCAGACGTTCGTCAGTATGTTCGTCAGTGTCGGTTGGCCGCTCGTGATCTCACTCTCGTGTCGCAGGCGAGAAAGCACTCGAACACAGGCCATTGTTGATCCGGCGCGCCGGAGCGATGCCCGAACACATGAGGCCGACGCTCGCTCAGTTGCGTAACACGTGTTGTTGTCTCGCGCTGCCGTACCACCTGGACACTGTACCTCCCCCGCACCCCCCCCCCCCCGCTCCGGCTAACGAGGCACGGTCAGCCAGCCGCAGCTGGGGATGACACACGTGTGCTGTTGGTGCGGGCGATGTGATGGGAAATACGGCCATGGACGTCCGTCCGTCCTGAAGATGGATTTCTGCTGCGGACGATCTCCTCACGTGGAGGATCCACATCGCTCGTTTTGGAAATGCAGACAATTTAGACTCCGAAATGCAATATCTCCAAGAGCACAATTCTCTCGAAACTTTCTCCTGCTTGCCATGCGCTGTGTATGCATTGCACTGTTGAAATTATACCACTTCTATGACATGAATATAATTTGAGCAATTGAAATTGCGTCCAGAAGCGAATTGTCTGGGCACCGACAATCGTCCTCACCCTGCTCTCTCCGGGACCGTTTCGGTGCAGGATTGCGGCGGCCTGCCGCCGTATCTTTCCGACACGCTACGAACAGTTCACAGTGCAAACTCGTGGTGATAGGACGGTTCGTCAGTGCGTTTATTCACGCTAACTTACGGCCTTTGGCATCCGCTATCACGGGGACGAGTAGTCTAGGGGCAGGTTGCTCGTCTCACAATCGAAAGGTTGTGGGTTCGAGTCTCACCTGTCGCTACTCTTCGCCCGCGACCAATCAGCGTGAGAGATTGGCGACGCTACATGACTCAACGGTCGATGTGTCGTAAAACCAACGACCAACCAGCATCCGCTATCACGTTCTTCGAACGGACCAAGTAGGCTGACGAGTCTGTGCGCTGCTCGAGTCACAGAGGCATCGCGGAACCGCGGCGGCGGCGCCGCCACAATGCCGACGGCTCTGACGTCAGGGCTGCGATGACGTCAGCGGTCCGCCAAGGTCGCGCCGGAGACCATGTGATACAGTGGGGCGTGTGCGTGCTGACGTGCTGCGCCACGGCCGTTCGCCCGCGTGCGGCCTTGAACTCGGAAAGTTGGCCGAGTTCCGGCCCGCAAATGTGCTGCCAAGGTCGTGCCAAGAAAGTGGTCTCCAGGTGCGACAGGGGCGGATCCAGAAGTTGCCATGTGGAGCTCCCATATGGAGGTTGGCAGTTCCTCGGAGCCTTCGACTGAAAATGTGTTGAGCAGGGGGAGGAGACGTTATTCTCGAGCATACACTGATGGGGCCACTTTCCTCTCACAAGACGCGAGACGCTTTTGGCTGCAAAATCAGAAGCCGCTCATAGAGCTTCACAGCGATGTAGGGGTCATGTTACTCTATGCCAAGAGGCTATGTTCCTCTATGCCAAGAGACTATTAGCTCATAGAGGTCATAACCTCTTGGCATAGAGGAACATTTCCCAATGTACCACCGGTATCCGCACGTGAGATGCGACAGTTTCTGTTCGGATAGCACGACCCGTTGAAAGGGCTCAGAATGGTTTTAAAAAAAGAGCCCAGACACGATAGCTTTTGCAAAGTAACCATATTCTGATTTTGAACATGTTAATTATATCAAAATCTATTGATCGCTTCTGTGAAAGACTTTGCTTGTTTTGTCCAGAGAAATAGCGCCCCTCCAGAAACAGCTCTACCCATAAAAACCCAGGATTTGGCCTTGTGATCTGCGTCAAGTCCGGTCAAATTCTTCCCATTTCTATTCACCTGCTGGAACCGTGGTTAAGAAACGAAAAATTACACACAGTTTGCTTCTGATCCCGGTCCACGATGACCAGCCATCAGCCATGTGTCGTCAGCTGCAGCGCATTTGTTCATTTTGCTTCAATCCACAGATTGTCACAGAGCCGGGGCCCCGTTTTAGCTCGTCAGTCTCGGGCTGCGGTGAACGTTGGTGGAAGAAGCACAGCAGTCCGGCTGTATGACTGCAATAACATCCTCGGTACAGTCGCAGGCAGGTACATAGGTGAACGTTGGTGGAGACTGGAGAAGCACATTAGCCCAGCTGTACGACGGATACACCATCAGTCGTACATTCTCACCATCCTCCGTACAGTCGCAGACAGGTACATAGGTGAACGTTGGTGGAGACTACTGGAGAAACACAGTAGCCCAGCTGTATGATCGACGCACCATCCTCCGTACAATCTCAGGCAGGTGCATATATCGGTTGTGGCCATGGGTGCACACGGGCGGATATTTGCCGTGTAGGTCTGTGCGAGCAGTCCAGCTGAATTTGCACTGTTCCCGCGGTACATGTGTTAAGACAGCCCATGCGGCCACGACTGGCCACATGGGTGGGTAATTATTGTAATGACTTGGATGGGCGTTAATATGGCGGTGGGTTAAATATTGTTTATGTTATGTGGGGGAGGGTGTTGCCTAAAGGGGGTGCGAAACGCATTAGTTATAGTGAGGCTGCGGGGGAACGACGGATGGACGGGGGACTGCTGGTACTTGCTGTCGCTCCGCCCGCACGCGCAATGGCCGCATGAATGTCGCCTGGCTCATCGGTGCATGTCCTGCATGCCACCGCGCTATCGCAACGCCGCCATGCTCGACTACGGAGTCATTTAAAGACGACACCTCAAACGTATCGACGCCAAGAAAGTCCAGGCGCGGGAGGCCCTTAGGGAGCTGCGGGAAGGCGGCAATGACGTGCCGGGAAGGACATCGGCTTGACTTCGATGGACGGAAGGACTGGACGCTGAAGATAGCGGTGGGGGAAGTGACCAGCTCACCCCTGTTCCAGGAGGATCACTACTCGTGGAGCTAGCCGGGGGGCTGCCCTCCAGGCAGATGAGACTGCCACGCCGCCGAGGACGCCAATGTCTGGTGCAGTGGATGCGGGAACACGGCGTCGACAGACCATCATGATATTGGAGGCGACTCACCAACACAACAGCGGCATCTGGGGCGGCGTATTCAATTCGTGGGGTGCTGGGCAGGTCGCTGAATTGGCTGCTGTGCGGTTCACTCAACGAACTTCCTCTCCGCCACCTGATCATAAACCTGGACGGGCCACCAGCAGGGACACGGCTTGGTGAGTACTGTATCATTACGTCAACATGTGTTGCAAGATTCGAATGTGTCGAAATGAATTTTGTCATCGACTGCACTGTCTTCATCGATCACTGAAGGGATATAGTCCTGTATCACTTTGTGTATGTATCACTGATTGATATTAGTTTTGTTTTATCTTAAATGTTTTTTTGTCCAGTTGAAGCACTGTTATCATTTGCATTCTAAATAGCCATATCGCCGTACGCCCTAGTCCCTGAAATATTTTAAGTAACGTTATGCTGCCGCATGGCTAACAACCATCCATTTCGACGACTAACTACCCATTCACGATATCGGCCCTGGACAGGCCCTCGCGACTGCCACCGGTGCCGCGGTCGCGATCCCATGGGCCGCCTGTCGGGCTGACGGGGAGGTGGGGCAGACCTGTCCACCGACCGCGGTACGGGTACGACATGGTGGCACGATCGTCCGGGCCGTGACGACGCCGCCACATGGACACGCCGACTGTGGTGCCAGCTGCGGCTGCCGGCCTGCCGCCGGGGTGACACCCACGTGGCGGACGATCGTACACTGGTGGCGCACGGTGCAGCTGGCGCCGCAGGGGGGCCTGGGCATCGGCTCTTGGGGCGCTCTGCCGATGGGGGCTCAGACCGGGGGTCAGGCGTTTGGTTTGCCCCGGGACTGCCCTGTCTGAGTGGACGGGGGACTGCTCCGGCTCTTTGTATGTGCTACCGGGTTATTGGGTGGCCGTTGGGTCTGTATTTATGGCCTGGTGATGTACACTGGCCACATAGTGGTGACTGGCGAATATTTTACTTTTATCCTATACTGTCCCGGGGGGTGGCGCCGAATTTATAAATTTTTTTTGAAAAATATGAGAGAGAAAAAAAGGGGTTTAAAAAAAAAAAAACAAACCCCCCCCGGCGGGAAAAAAAAAAAAAAAATAACAAAAACTTATAAAAAAAAAAAAAAAAAAAAAAAATTTTTTTTTAAATAAAAAAAAAAAAAAAAAAAAAAAAAAAAACCCAAAAAAAAAAAAAAGTGGGTATCCTACATGTTAGCTGCGGGCCAAGTCAGGGCTCCCGGGCCCCTGATCTCCGTGGTCGGGCCCAACTCACTCCAGTGAAATCGCACTTCCTGTCGCTTACGTATTACCGACGGGGAAGCTCGAAAGGCTGGTCCCATTCGAGGGAATTGTAGCGTGGCACAGATCGCCCCCCCCCTCAGTGATACAGCTTCACCTCACCTTGTGAGACGAGACCGCGGTATCTGCGGCATGATTCAGAACCCTTTGAGTTTCATATGTCCATATCTCTCTCATTCTCACCCTGGCTCTCACTCTCACCCAATCTCTCTATTTTTTATCTCTCTCTGTCTCTCTCCACCCATCAGTCTGTCTCAGTGGGGACGCATAGGCTAGGGGTAAGCTACCCGTCTCACGATCGAAAGATTGTGGGCTCGAGTCTCACATGTTGCTTCTCTTCGCCCGCAACCGATCGGCATGAGAAATTGGCGACGCTACATGACTCAACGGTCGACGTGTCGTAAAAACAACCACCAGTATGTCTCAGTCATAGGTTCAGCTATAGCTATACAGTACAGCTATAGGGTCAGTTATAGTCACTTTATGAAGTTGGTTGGGAGCCAAATGACCTTTTTGATGGCCAAAGATGCCCAGAAAGCAATTTGTAACTAATGTCGGGAAGATTCAGGTGACGCCCAACAGCAGTCAGTCCCGGACGCCTCAATTCCTTCACACGTTGAACCCTGGCGAGGTGTTCAGAAGCATTAGCAAGGTAGCGCTCTAAAGGTAGGTAGCAAGGTAGCGCTCATTCCGCTGTGTCCGGACGGGTGGGGGTAGGTATGTTTTTGAAATATAATAACAAGTTTTTATGCATGCAATTTTATGTGATGAATATGATAATTTAATGTGGCTTGGTTTGTGATAAATTATCTAACTTTGTGGAAATTGTCATAAATATATCAATTTATGTTGTTTTTTTTACTGTTCTCGACATGGCAAACGCGGCTAACTTCTCAATCACATTTCGCCCTTACCGGTGCGCCATTTTTAATATCGGACTGCGTCCGATATCATGTTTTAGCGCACTGAACATCTTGAAATGTGTATCTCGTACCACCTATGGTGCAGATCGGGAAACGCTTATGCTACTGTGCCGTTCGCTTGTACGCTCAAAACTTGACTACGCCTGTTTTATCTATGACGGTACCGCTGCAACAAACAAACGTAAACTGGACATTATCCATCACACCGCCATCCGCATTGCAACCGGAGCATTTTGCACCTCACTCACCACGAGCCTCCTAGCAGAAACGCACGAGGCACCACTATGTCTGCGCAGAGAAAGACTCGGAATGCGATACGCTTGGAAGCTTCGGCAGTTCTCTGACCACCCGACCTACTGGTATGTTTTTTTTTGCACAACTACAGAACATTTTTCCAGGGGAACGTCATTTGAACGTCGCCCCGTTCGGCATACGCATTCGAAAGCTCCTCCAAGAAAACCGAGTGAAACTTAAAGGAATCTTGAGGGCCCAGGACATGGAGACACCCCCATGGGAGTTGATAGTACCGGACGTGGATGTGTCCCTCGCCAAGACAAGAAAGGCTGAAGTGGCTCCAGAAGATTTTCGGGCGCTGGCCCTAGGACGCATCACATCGTTTCCGGAATGGGTAACAACCTATGCGGACGGGTCTCGAACGGATGATGGAGTGGGCAGTGCTTTTGTTTGTGGATCCACCGTCCGATCGTTTTCCCTCCCGACGTACTCATCCGTATACTCGTCAGAACTTGTCGCCATTCTGAAAGCTCTGCGCTATATAAAGGTGTCAGAATGTGATTGACACGTTATATTCACAGACACTTTTAGAAGTCGGTTGGCTCTGGACAAATTTTACCCATCCAAACCCCTTTTTCGTGATATCTTGAACCGTCTTACTGCTATGCATCGCCTGGGACGACGGGTGGTCCTGTGTTTGCTCCCTAGCCGTGTGGGAATTTCAGGAAAAGAGTGGGCAGATGCCGCGGCGAAGCGGGCGGCGTGTGCTCCATGCACCAGGTCATTACCACTCCCTGCCACTGACCATTTCCGAGAAATATCTATTTTCCTCCTAGACAAGTGGCAGGCAATGTGGGACGCGACACCTACAAACAAGCTGAAGGTCATCAAGCAACGGCTGGGTCCATGGGGCTCATCCTGCCGTAAGTATAGGAAAGAAGAAGTTACTCTGTGCCGCCTCCGCATAGGGCACACTTATGCGACTCACGGTTACCTTCTGTGCGGGGACAACAAACCGCAGTGCCCGAGATGTCGTGCACCTCTGACAGTTCGCTGTGCTGCTTTCGTGCCCATTTTATTCTCACACACGCAGACGTCATTTTGGGTCTGCCTAAGTGGTGTCCCCTAGTGATATCCTGCCAAACGAATCTAGCATTGTGCAATAGGTACGACTGGCCGATTTCTTGTCTGAAGCGTCATTTTCAACCATATATACTCCTCACTAAAATACTATTCTTCTCCCTTTTTTAAATCAGCAAACTAGAGCCATATAGACTGTAGCCCAGATGTGAACCTTGGCTCTGTATCTAATCGCGTTTGACTGTCTTGAGTTGTGGGCGCAATATGACGATAGCAGCCGAGACGCCCGAAAACCCAAATAACAAACAAGCGTCCGATATCAGCTGATAGTGGCTTCATCAGTGATTTATGGGAATTGGAATATCGCATCACTGACGGATCTGGTTTCGTTTAAGTGGGCGGAGACACAAGTTTGAGGGTGTGCCATTGCACCGATGAGGCACCTCTGGCTGAAAACTTGCTGCGCCGAAATGGGGGAGGTGCGCACTCCGAGTCTTCTGCAAGAGCGAGTTTCCTACTCGGAAGTGGCGACCCTATTCGAAAAAAAGTTGTTATTAAGGTATTGGCGAAGCTCGTCCGGCGTCATTGCGGAGCTCGACTTCGAACTGTTCCGAGTAGAGTAAAGAAGTGGTGACGCCAACTGTAGGCAAATATGTTATTGAAGATGTTGAATATGAAAGAGAGAGAGAGGAAAAAACTTTAGCCTATCGTCAGTGTAGATTGTCGGTGAGTTTCGGCCACCAGGATTTTGATTTCGTGGTGAGTTTACAGTGATTACACCAAGACGCAAGTCATAGACGCTTAGAGCTAGGCGTCAGGAACCACCCGAATCTCACCTACGTCTCCCACAGCCAAAATGGTTAACACGCGCCCTGGAGGGACTCTGAAAATTACGTGCACTGGAGGGGCGGGGGCGGATTCCGCCCCTAAGATTTCGGTTCCTATTAAGGCCGGAGTAACGAATTTCTCAGGGTGGATGGGTAGGGGAGTGAACTCTATTGTGCACAAAATGCATGACGTTATGGGTAAATATCTTCGAGGTCAAATGAGGTCACATGTGTGAAAATTGTCTTCTTTTGCGTGGCTTGGCTTGTCACTGTCATGGATCGATGTGATTGTGTTTATATTCTCCAAAATTGGCATCAATGATGCTTTGGACACGACTAATGATGCAATGCAGATGCTAGACCAGGAATTTGACCTCAGATCACATATATAGCAGCACATTATTAGGTTAGTTCGTTTCCTGCTCCAGTTACCGGAACCGGACCGCCCGCCAGACCGCCCCGTCGGGCGACTCTGCACAATCAGCTTCGCGAAGAAAGTAGAGAAGTACATGCATAAAGTATGGAGACGCTTAGGTACACAATGATAAACAGTAGTTTTCAGGATGTGTAGGGAATAATATGCAGTGACATCAATCACATGACAGTCACTTGCATTGTCATTTATGACAACATTCCGGCGGGAATGTTGTCAATATACGGAGAGCGCACCAGCGCCGAAGTGCGTGGCCTGGCGAGGTGAAATGTTTTGACTCTAACGGCCTCTAACACGGACTTTTTTCGGCAGATTTCCCTTTTCTTGCTTTAAACAACGTGTCGCACATTTCTAAGGAGGTAAGGAATAATGGCGTATATCGACCGGTACAATCTCAAGTTATGTTCGACGAACAGCAGGGGTGCGCGGATTTTGCCCCCCCCCCGGGGCTCATGCTAAGCTTCAGCATGTCTGCGGGGTCAAACGGATGATTGAGGAGGCCAAATGTATTATTGAGGAAGCCAATGGCACATCAAGCATATAAAACTGACACTCCAGGTCTCAGTATTCATCTCACGCAGACGAGATCCGAAAATACCCAACATTTGTTTTGTCCGAATCCTTCAATTTGCTGTTGGTGTGATTGCATAGGCGCAGCTTGAAGGAATATATCAGAAATAAACCAAGATAAAAAGCATACTTTAAAAACCAAATGTCGACTCCTGACCAGAAACAACGGACGCCTGACCGGCCCCCTCCAATAGCACCTAAGACTGTCAAAATATAGCACAATAACGGAAATGGGAAGGCTTGCAGCATTAATATCTATCACACAAAGTTTTTCTCGTCCCTTGTGACGTAATCGACCCTTGGAAAGTATTATATTGCCAAATCTTATTTTCGTCCATTTAAAATATTAAATTATTAGCAATGTCTGAGCGAAATATCCTGTTTTGGAGGTTGTGGTAGAATTTAGTTATGAGCGAAAGGTTAATTGTCCAGTTAGTTCACATCTGCCTTCGTTGGTCACTTGCCATACATGCGCTGAAACAACTACAAATAGTACCAGATTTCTAACATAATTATATTGACTTTACTCTTCCAGGTCGCTTGGTGAATTAACTAAAATAGCGTCATCTTCAATTTTTGATCTTGTCACGGATCTTAGTACAAAACAAACTACTACACTTGCTAACAGTAAGAAATCCAATAATTGTGATGTTTCCGAATGCATTAGTATATTTTACATCACAACGGTCACAAGCTGAGTTGCACTGCCAAAACACCTCTTATGATTAAAATACATTTTTTACAAGTGGCGGCGCTGCATGCTCTGACCAATCAACATGTGAATTACAAAATTTCCAGCGCCATCTTCCTCTGGTTGGGTGGGTTGTCAGTTGGAGAGGTGGGATGGAGCTGTGCCGCGAAAAAATTGCTGTTGTAGTTCCATACTAATTGGTCAGTGGTAAAATTTCTCGTGATGACATCGCAGGGCGAGGGAAGAGATAGACGTGCTCATCGGAACACGCCGTATGAACGCCGACGGGTAAGTTTTGTCTTCCACGAGGTGCGCCGATAATGTATTTCTCGTTTCTCGTGCAAGAATTGAAATTACTGTTTGTTGTGTTCTGATATTTCCGTTGGTGTATTTCAAAACATGTCGTTTTGTGCTGTTCTCTCTTGATTTTTGGAAGTATTCTGTATTGCTGAGACATTGCAATAATAATATTAATGTTGTCAGGCCAATTCTTGACCACCATAAAGTCATGGATTGTTTAGAATTAATAGGAGCCACAAGGGCCGATCCAGTTTAGTCTGAATCACAAGTCACCAGGGCCCATCTTAATTTTGTACTTCAGTAAGTGCTAACAATTCTCTGGAACAGTAGAAGTTTGCATTATGCAAGTACTGCCCTTTATTTCACAATGCATGCTATGTATTGTTAATTATTAATAAGTACATAGGTATATTCTTAACACTCAAGATATGCAAGAAATTGACAGCTTTTCTGCTGCTTCTGTATAACCAAGTTCCAGTGTTCACTGAACATGGTGCATGTGGCTTAAAGGGTTTTGTGAATTCTTTGAAGTTATCTTGTCATTGCAATGTTTGTGAATGTGACTTAGATGATGGTACAACTCATTTACTGTGGAAATGCTTACTTTTCAGATAGTTAACAAAATAACACCAAAGGGAACATTGAGTTAGGTAGCATTAAAGGAAATGCTTTTAAAAATGTAAACATTCATTGTGACCTAATGTAACCTGGCATGGTTTAACAGTCATATTTATCCTAATGTTTTTTTGGTTGGTCTGATGTTGAAACAGGCACAGTTGGATGTGAAGATTCACCTCAGAAATTATGTTTCTTAACAACATACATTCTTGAAGCACAATTTTGATTCAACAGCATACTCCTGATAGCATGATGGCATAAACAGAAGAGTGGAAAACTTATATTCTGGGGTCAGAGAGCAAACTTCTTCCAGAGTAATACATTTTTGTGGACATTATTTTTTGAGGCATTGAATCTATTCAATAGTGACTGACAGGAAAAGCATATGTAATCAGAACCTACATAATATGCATAAGTAATATATATTGCCATTTTGTCAAATAAAATGATGAAGCATAGAAAAAAAGAAGTGAACAATGGATTGCACTTCAAGGCAGAAATTTGTGATGATCAGCACAGCTTTGTCTCCCATAACTCATAGGAGCAATGTCCCTTCCTTTCACTGTTGGTCTCAATACAAGGCTAGCAATATGAAAAACAAACAAAAATCATTCACCCTCAACTTGAGTGTGTACCTACCTGCTCAGCCAATTCCAACATGATATGAACCCAACTCTGCTACTGCATATGCCAGTCTTATGTGATGAGTGTGTACAAAGCAAAGCATCGGTCAAGTTCTTGTATTGCAGTGTGACACTGTTAACCTTGTGTTCAAAGTTGCTAATAGCTATGATGTCACATAAAAGTACCTCAAATCAATTGGTTGACAGATGGATTTCAGAACAGAACACAATAATGAAGCAAGTTATGATAGGCTTTCTCTGAGACTCAGGAGGACACATTCTAAAGAAGCTGTCAGATATTCCACTGTATGGGCGAGTGGGGGAAGAGTAGTCTAGGGGTAAGTTGCTTGTCTCACAAACAAAAGGTAGTGGGTTCAAGTCTCACCTGTCGCTACTGTTCGCCTGCAACCAATCAGTGTGAGAGATTGGTGACGCTACATGACAACAGTCAACATGTCATAAAACCAATAACCAATCAGCATGAGAGATTGGGAATGCTGCATGACTCAATGGTCAATGTGTCGTAAAACCAATAGCCAACCAACCCACCATGGGTTGGTTGGCTATTATGAATATTATAAATATTAGAATATGGGTGGCAAGACTGTGGGCTTCTCAGAGGTGCTGCCCTGGAGCCAGATAACATTGTATTCAGTGTGCATGCTCACAGTTTTGCACCTGCTGTTGGCACATTGTGGCATGCATTTCTGGTGGTTGAGATTGAGATTAGTGTGGGAAGCTGTGGTCATACTGCTGGCTCTTACCTGGTTCCCTCACCTGGTTGGCTCCCCAAATTCTTGAGCATTGCTCACTCAGAGATGAGGTCTGTGGCTGATCAAGGGGAGCCTGTATCTGCGGGTATGCCAGTCCCCTAGATTAAAGAAAAGTATGGTTATCAGATAGATAGGGAAAGACACCGGAACTGGAAAGTGTACCTTAAGCAGAAATTGTATGCTTAGAGTAGCTACTACATCTGCTAATATATTGTCAGAAAAGGTTTCTGATGAAAGTTAAGAAAAGTATAGAGAAGTAAAGCAACTCTTAAAGTTTGATTAGTATATTATCATGGCTAATCTATTCAGTATATTCATACAACATTATGCAGAGGTTTGATGGTAGTGCAGCTTTGAATGCCCCCAGGTCTGTTAAGGCTATTACATTATCAGGCAGCAAGTTCCAGGTGACACAGCATCCAAGGCTAAAAGATCTTCCTAGAATCCACTGATGTGCACTTGTGAGCCAATTTCAAGGAGTGTCAAGGTGTGCACCAATGGTGCCACCACAAGCATGTCGGGAATCTTAATGGCAGAATGGTCATGAAAAATATTCCAACATTTAATGTGCTCAAATCAGTACCTTTCACTGAGTACAGAGCACAAATCTAGTTTCTGTAATCTGGCACCATAATCCAGACCATCCATCCCCTCTGTTCCTTGTCCACCTTCTCTGTGCTGATTCTAGTTGCCTTAAATCACCAATGTAACCTGTATGCCAAACACATGATGAAAACTGCAAGAGGCCTGACATGAGTAATATATATAGTGTTTTCATGAATTCAGGAGAGCAACATCAAGTAGAACTTCATAGGTTACTTGCCTGACTCCCAGCTTTGAAAAGCTGGGAAAGTTTGAGTGGTAACCATAGTTGGTATAAAAAGCATTTTTGTGAGTCATTCTGTGCTTGTTTTTATTGACATCCTCGGTCCCACATTTGTGTCTGAATACATGTGAAGCCCATCCTATCTAGTATGAACCTTGAGTGCAAAGGTGTTTTCAGGGATATAATCTGAATATTTGCCTTTATTCCTTTCCTTGTGAACAGTGCACCTTTTCATTTCTTTTGAGATATCTGAGACAACTATTTTAGCAGTAGTGATACAAAATGCCTAATATTGTCAAATTGTTATTGTATCATAAACTAGAGTATAGGCAATCCTGCTGTTGCATGGAATTGTGATAAGAGATGTTTGTGAGTCACTGTCTACAATGGCGAATATCAGCCTGATCATGACCAGCTAGATACTGTTAGAAATTAGATATCAAGGCTTTGTGGACCCACCATGAAGCACAATGATATCATCCACTTTGTTAAGAGGATGTCAATTCAGTGTTCCGAAAGTGGTATATTGCACACTATTTCATGAATAATTCATCACTGAACAAAGAAAGTATTAAACAAAGTATTAAAACAAGGTATTAAACCAATTTTGAATAAAAATTCCATGGGAAAGAATCCAAATTAAAAGGCCTGCATGAACCTGGCCCATTATTTCCTTTATGGAAGCAAATGTATATAAAACTTAGTCTTAATAATATCAATGAACAAGTTATCCATGTTCAAAAGGTCTTTCAATGAAAATATTCCAACATGTACAAAGAGCAGCTTTAAAACAATTATTTTGTATTGTTTTTATTTTATTTGAAGCACAAATGTGCTTGTACTACAAATGACTATGAACACTAGGTGTGTTGTTTCACAAACATTTGAATCGATTGGATATATCTCCAACATAATTGTGTGATTTCACCAGGAAAGCTCATGTTTAGGTTTCTGGATACTTTTTTTTATCATAATCCTTGACAGAATTATTAATGAACAGCTCCATATGAGCTGAGCATGGGACATATACAAAGTGCATTAGGTGACTGATATTTTAGTTATTTTAGTTTTAGTTATTATATTTTAGTTTTTATTGAAGAAGCTGCACTTGATATGATCAAATAATCAAGATGAATGCTTACTGTGTACTTGTCATTCAGGTAATGCTTGGAACAGACACTCCCGGTATAAATTTTGTGGTGGGTGCATGGACAGATGCAGTAATATCATAAGGGCCATTTGTCTAGATGAGCATTATTTTATCAGTGTGGTACCACTGTGGGTGTCCCTGAAGGGATGTATTCAGGAAAAAATTGTGTATATGGTAAAAATAAAAAATTGACACGGTCCCAATGCCTTTTTTTTTTTTTTTTTAGAGGAACAACAGTTGGCATTGATCATTGCACATTGCCACCATATTACCCGGATTTGGGTTGGGCTAACATTATGAGTGCCTTATTGGCCCCACATCATCAATGGCCATAGCCATCCTGTCATAATCTACAACAGGATCTTGAGTGCTTGCCATTGAGCCGAACAACAAAGTCAAACATGGTATGTTTCACTTCATTGCCATCTCGGTAGCTCAGTTGGTTAAAGCGCTGGCTTGCGCTGGTCTCCCCTGTACTGGCAACACAGGGTTCGAGTCGCTTCGCGCGCTCGCATTTAGCCCCCGACCGGGAGGGTCAGTTGGCAGCTGGCCCGATAAGGCTGGGGACCAGCTACCGGTCGGCCGAGTCGGTGCATTGGCGGCACATTAAACTTTCGGTCTAAATCCTGCCTGTGCCGTTGAACTGGAGTTCATGGATCGGGTGGTGGGGCCAGGGTTCACGGAACAAGCTTGCTTAGCAATAGAACCCTGGTTCCTCAAGCCACCCCAGCAACAATTTGGATCAGATGCAGATTGATTATTTATCATGCTGAGGACACATTACCTCAGAGTGCCTTTGGCTGGAAAATTTGTTTTTGGATGGAATGGGGGTTTGCTCAAGCATCGTTTCATCTCAGAGTGGTACCTTTTTCTCTAAAAGGAGCAAATTCGGCTAGAAAAATCCATTTGGCATGGGCATGCTCCCAGTCATTCCTGTAAGGTCCTGCCCTGGCAGGTGGATCCCACCTTTTCCATGGGAGGGTGCACATGCCTGCGACACCCCTCAACCTGTATCCACCCCTGGTATATTTGCGAGCAATGCGCAGCAAAGCCTCGGGCACACTGGGGGAGGGCTCAGTTTCGCCATCCCCATGCCAGAACACGGCAGCGAAGATCGGCGAAGGTGGCACTCTGCGGCGAACGATGGGCGCAGATATTCTGACATCATTGCTCAAGTCCTTTGCTGACACAAACACTAGGCAACGTGAACACTAACTAATAACTAGCACTGAGCAAGTGCAGCACCACAGGGTTAAAATATTGGTTTTTCGTTCGGTGTGAGATGTCGAAACGGGCATGGAAGGATGTCGAATTTTGTCATATAATTAGTGTCAATTAAAATGCATTTGATGTCTTTCAGACTCAAATTTGAGACAATGGTGTAGGTACTTATGTCTGTACATTTGTCAGTTGCTTTGATATTCATAATATAGGAAGAGCTATATCGGGACAGGGAGAAAAGTGTCTATGCTATACACTGATATCCTACGCCATATTATATCATAGTTAATCCATATACCCAAAATTGAGTTGCCAAATGTTCGTGTATCACTATTCCTTATTATGAGCATTAACATGATACTTATAAGCAACATACAGTTAGAAAGGAGACACAAAGAGCTCATAAGCACGCAACATGGAACAGGATGTCGATATTTCTTGGAGAAGGGTGTCGATTAAGTGTTCAGAAAGTGGTATTTTCCACCCTATTTTGCGAATAATTTATCACTGCAGCACCAGGACCTGCCTTCCACATGATGCCCGTGAAGGCTTCGTCATCGCCATTGTCTAGCAGGTGGGCGTAGGACCCTTGATATACTGTAATGTGCACCAGATGTGGACATTTGTGGGGCGCATGTCGCATTCAACCCAAGTCCTGCCCGGTGAGCATGTCGTTAGTCGCCCGCTGTCAGCTGCCAACCTTCACTAGAGAAATTCATCGATCCACAGTGGACGCCCTGAAAAAAGTAAGATTGTGCTTCAACTGTTTACTCAATTCCACAACCAAACTGACCATATTGGGCGTCCGAAGCTCGATGGTCAAGCTGATGGTCTTGCATGTCGCGGTGCGCGGTTCGGTTCTTCGCGGCCCCCCCCCCCCCCCCCCCACTTCATGTCAGGGCGAGAGGCGGGCGATGCCATATGGTCTTAGCTGCTGAGTGCGCTGTAAAGCCAAAATTAACCGACCAAAATGACCATGAGTTGCCGCCTTATCGATGTGACCAGCGATGTAACATACGATTTTTGTGCTTGTTGAACATGTCGATGAATTTTACAACTCATCCCCTGGAAGGTAGAGGCTGGCTGCATGCTCTCCATAGTCGATGCAGCTTTTCGTCACGTATGGGAAAGCATATCTTCCCCCCACCCCAAGAAAAGCTAAACATTCGTTAATAAGCTGAAGAGTTCTCAGTGTTTTCACACGTACTGTTTTCAGTTTACCCTCCTATTGTAGTCAGCTTCTCATAGTATTTTCGGATTGTGATTTGTACTGGTCACCGGGCTCGTCATGTCGTAATTTTGTCTCCTTGGCTGGCACATGCGCTCGTCTTATCGGAGAGTTAATGATGTAGCTTGCAGGCACATGATAATTGTCACGGAATGTCACTGGGGGCGGGGATGGCCGAGTAGTTAAGGTGTCGGGCTATGGGTACCAAAGGTCCCGGGTTCGACACTAGCGCCGCTCAGGACATTTCCAAATCCCTCGGCCCACCGGCGAAACAGTGCGGACGGTGCCATTAGCCGTGGGTGTGCATAAAGTGCGTCGTGAACCACCCAATAAACAAACAAACAGCGGAGTGGAGCTGTACATTTGTTCTCGACGGAACAACCAGTTTTGCTCATCGCACCGGGGCAACATTAAAGCACCATTTTTATTGATGCTTCGCATCGTTGCTATTGACATATGCATGGCCAGTGCGACCGCAGGAACAGCCGTGGCCGGGCTGGTCGTCAGCCGGGGCTGCCCGGTCCAGCTCACTCGGTTAAAATATTGATTTTTCGTCAGGTGTGAGATGTCGAAACGAGCACAGGATGTTGAAATTTGACGTGGAATTAGTGCCACTTAAAATGCTTTTGACGTCTTTCGGACTCAAGTTCGAACCGAATGGTCCAGGTGTACTTTTATGATTTATGTAGGTGACTACCTTTATTAATTGTTTTCAGATTCATAATTTAGGAAGGTATATTTGGGATCGAGAGGATAATACCTATGCTAGAAACTGGTATTGTACGCTATATAGCATCATACATAATCCCTTAACTTGAAATTGCATTGCGAAATGTTCGCGGCTCACCATTCCTCATCGAGAGCACTAACATGATGCTCATAAACAACATTCATAGAAGGGAAACATGAGGATCCCATAAGCACGCATCAAGAATCAGGATGTCTATACTTCTTGGACAAGGATGTCGATTGGAGTGTTCAGGGAGTGGTATATTCCACCCTATTTCACGAATAGTTGATCACTGAGCCCACACCAATATCCATGTGTCTGATGGTCGGGTGTGACGTTGTTGTATTGGGTGTGTCCACCGACCCGGAGCCCGACAGTGCGGGCGGTCTGTGCGCGGCACACCGGGCGGAGTCGGCAGGCGAGTTGACCGTGCCGGCCGTGTCGCCGCAGAGCCTGCTGAGCCGGCTGACCGGCACTGTGAGCCGGATCCTGCCCGAGAGCTGGGTGCCGGCCTGGCTGCAGGCGGACGAGGGGCGGCCGCCGGCCGCCGAGCAGACGGGCGCGGCGGCGCGCCGGCACCACCTGAACGACGGCGCCGCCGCCGCCGCCGGATGGACGCCCGCAGGTGAGTCGGCCGAGCAGTGCTGCTGTAATGGTGTCTCGCTGGATGTTTGTTTGTTTATTAGGTGATTCACGACACACTATGCACATTCACGGCTTGTGGTGTTTATTGGGTGTTTCACGACACACTTTATGCACATTCACTGTTAATGGCGCCGCCCACACTGTTTCGCCGGTGGGCCGCGGGATTGGGAAATGTACCGATCTGGTGTAGAACCCGGGACCTTTGGTATCCAGCGCCCAACACCTTAACCACTCGGTCATCCCCGCCCCTCGCCTTGGATGTGAGATGTCGAAACGGGTACGGAAGGATGTCGAAATCGCCATGGAAACGGTGTTATTGACATGTGTTCTGCGAACCCAGTGTTGAGACAAGTGCGTACATATCTGGGGACACTGATATTAATGCTGATGATACAACATCTATATGCTATCAACTGGTATCGTGCAACATAGCATATAATAGCTAATCCGTTCACCTGGAATTGCTCTACGGGATGTTCGTTGCCGCGATACCAGATCCGTTGTGCTGAGCATAAGCACGATACTTGAAAACGGGATACAGTGATAAATTAGAAATGAAGACTTCACAAACACGCACCAAAAAGAGCGATGTCGATACCCCTTTGGGGAGAATGACATCTGTGTTCAGTAAGTGGTATGGTCCGCCATATTTCGTGAATAATTTATCGCTGTGTCGTCGGCTGGCGACGGCGGGGGTCTGCCAGGCACGCCTGCTGGACAACACCCGAGTGGCCACTCCGGATAATTAGGCAGCCTTGCTGACTTGCACATCCATTTAACACTAATTACCACCAGGGGCCGCGGTAGCTCAGTTGGTGGAGCGTCGGACTCTTGATCGCCAGGCTGTGGGTTCGAATCTCATAACAGATGACTGCATTTATCGAGTCCACCCTCGTTCAATCGGCGTGAGAGGTTGGCGCGCTGCATACGTTTGGATGCGCCGTAAAATAACACAAAGTTCACTGGGCGCTACATGACCAATGTAGTAGATGCGCCCCAAATCCCTAATAACCAACCAACACAAAGTTCACACCACTAGCCACCAGCGGTAGTGGCGTACTTAATTACTGTCGCTGAGACAGCGACATGGGCACCACTGTACACCGCCGCATCATACCGCCCGGAGGGCCGAGTTGAGCTACGAAGCACGGGGGCGGTGCAGCGACCGAGCATGGCAGACTGCAGCAGCAGCAGCTGGCGTCGACCCGCTGCCACAGCCGCCAGCCAAAACACTTCCGTATATATAGCACCCTTGCCTCAAGCAACCGCGCTCGACATGCTTATTGGTTCGGGCTGATAAGCGTGCGCTCCAAGTCCACAACGCCGTTTCTCTTGCGGCAAGCGACGTTCAGTGAAGAAGTGGAACCCTGGACGTCCGGTGACCGCCAGCAGTCCATGCGCCCTTGGTCCGCCCCCGAACAATGCATCAATCGACAGTGCAATCCGACAGTGCAGCCCGTCACGCCCCGCACTGCCAGCTGTCCGGGGCGCGGCGCAGTTGCTGGTCCGTGCCGGCAACTGGCGACCGTGCCGGCGGCCGCGGCGGACTTGCAGTCGCGCTCCGTCCCCCAGTGCTGTTCCGACCCTGTGCCGCGGACGGTCTCAAAACACCGTGTTATCGTTGCCCGTTTGCCAAGTCTGTGGCGTCATGTTTGGTAGCCTCAGCCGGCGCGCCGCGAACGGGTGCTATATATACGGAAGTGTTTTGGCTGGCGGCTGTGGCAGCGGGTCGGCGCCAGCTGCTGCAGTCTGCCATGCTCGGTCGCTGCACCGCCCCCGTGCTTCGTAGCTCAACTCGGCTCGGCAACTGAGGCCTCCGACGGCCCGGAAACCCTGTCGGACGGCTCCAGGTGTCGACTCCGGCGGTATGATGCCGCGGTGTACAGTGGTGACCCCTGCCGCTATTCCAGCGACAGGGAGTCCAGGTGTCACCACTGGCGGTATGATGCCACGGTGTACAATGGTGTTTGCCGCCGTTTCCATGGTCAGAGAATGTCACCTCGCTGCTTCCGCGCTCTGTGGCGTTTGTGGCGTTTTGTTGAGGAGCTTCATCATTGTTGAGGAGGCGAGCACCGGCCGTGCCGCTCCAAGTAGTTGGTGTGTGTTTGTGTTTGTGTTTCCGGTGAGCCACGTGTTTGCGTGCCGCACTCGGCATGTATCGTGATGTGGCGCCAACTTGTATTCGGCGGGCGCGTTTTGAAACCCAGTCAACTAGCTAATTGGTGGTGCCGATCTTGCATGCATCTTTGATGTGACATAATTTTTACATGCACTAATGGAGTGGATATTTCCTTTCGTGGTTTGATTTTATTAAACCTTGACGTCCTTTGTTGGATGGTTATTTGGGCTTCACATCCAATGTTAAATGGTTTGATAAATGCATTTTAGTCTCTACATCCACCACTGCACCGACGACATCATTTGTGCATTGTGTGCAATATGTATATTGTGTTTTAAACTATACGTGCTAAATTGGACGTTATATGTGTGATATGTGTGGACGTTTCACTGTCGCGTGGTAAAAAATAATTAGCACATCACAACCGTTACCATCCCTTCCTAAGTAGCAACACCACGTAACCACATTCGTCATAAGGACATGAGTAAAACAACGGGGAGGAAGGGAAAATACGACACCTATCCAAGATGATGAAAAGACAGCACATACCATCGCTACAGGACCCAGTCCTGTCGAGATTCGACCTCGGACACTTGTTTATCTGCAGAGATGCTGAGGTCACATGTTTGAAGAAAATATCCTCTCCGTATTCGATTTACTGAAAATTTCCGTCTCCACATCCGGGATTGTAAAACCCAAGTCCAAGTTGAATGCGCAAATCCCAGTTTCAAAGCACAAGCTTCAAAAATCCCACAACGTGTAACAACTCCATTATCGGCCGACCTCGATGGCATAAACAGCTTCTAAAGATAGTCTCGTGCAGGGTTTGAACGTTCGCAGCCAGTTGGGCGTTAGTAGACCAGCGCCATAACATTTGTCCATAGTTCACAACCTCCGGCGATATATTCAAATATTTGCCGAGTGGTGATTTTGCGCTTGTTTCCGAATAATCTGAAGAAGAAAAAAAAACAGGTTATCTGTATGATTCCATGGTAAGACTTGGTTATCTCATTGGAGTGTGTTGGTATCTTGTTGAGCAATCTGGTGTTCCTTTTTGTCCAAGCCCCCTGGCCCAGTTTGGGGGCCGACCCGGCGTTAGAATGGAAACCACCTCCCTCGGAACCGAGTGCTGGCGAATTGCTGTTGGCTGGTGGCGATAGGCTACCCGGCCACCCTCGAGTCTGAATCCTCGTTCGAATCATTGCCGGTGGTTTGCCTCGTGCTGAGCATGGTACGCGTGTGCTGTTGCGTTGTGCCGTCGTGTGCGGTCGGCCTGTGCGCGGCATTTCGCTGTTGTGGAATTCCAGGATTTAAGTGTGTTTGTTATGGGTTGTTCGGCGCGTCCTCAAACATATTTTCGTCTCATGAATTGATTTTCATGAAATACGTTATGGTAGAACTGAGCCGTTCCAACACTTACCAGGCTTGTCATAATCGATATGGGCACTGCGTGGCCAATGAAGTCCATGCGCCCTGAAGCCCTATCACTATCGATGATGGCACGGTGACTAATGGCATCGATGTTTTGTGCACATGTGCTACTTTTGAATAGGTTTTGCAGTATTTTTTTACGCTTTAAAACGTGATGTCAACGACACAAGTGGCGTTAAACATATGTCCCTTCCACTTGACGGTACTGCCACGGCCAGAGACCGGATTGGCGTTGGAGCCATGTTGCAGTGGCGCTGTGCGATGCATCGTGTCAGAGACCGGATCAGTGTGGCGCTGTGCGATGTTTGTGTCAGAGACCGGATCGGTGTGTTGCAGTGGCGCTGTGTGGTGTTTCAGTGTCGGTACATCAGCCGGGCGATATTTCAGTGTCGGTACATCAGCCGGGCGATGTTTCAGTATCGGTACAGCGTCCGGGCGGTGTTTCAGTGTTGGTACATGATGTTTCAGTGTCGGTACAGCATCCGGGCGGTGTTTCACTGTCTGTACACGGTGTTTCAGTGTCTGTACAGCAGCTGGGCGGTGTTTCAGTGTTGGTACACGATGTTTCAGTGTCGGTACAGCATCCGGGCGGTGTTTCAGTGTTGGTACACGGTGTTTCAGGGTCGGTACAGCAGCCGGGCGGTGTTTCATTGTCTGTACACGGTGTTTCAGTATCGGTGCAGCAGCTGGGGCCGGACCGGGACGGCACCAGCACGCTGCCGTCGCCCGTCGGCTGGCCGCCGCCGACGGCCGCGACAGACCGGTCGACCCCGCCGACCGTGTGGCCGGCGGCGAGCGGCCGCGGCGTGCAGGCGGCGTCGGCCGACCGCCTGACCTCGCCGGCCGTCTGGCCGGTCATCGGCGCCCGGCCTGCCGTCCTGTCTTCCGTCGGCGGGCTCGAGCCGCTGCCGGAGCCGGCCGGCTGCACGCCCTGCCTGGATCAGAGTATGGCGCGCAAGCGGCGCCGCCGGCAGGAGCAGGAGGACGCCGAGCTGAGCGAAGACAGCGACCCGGTGACGGCCGAGGCCGGCCCGGAGATGCGGCCGGCCGCCCGGCCTCAGCCGTCGGCGCTCAGCGGTAAACGGCCGCGCTTCAACGTGGCGGCGCTCAGCACCTCGCTGATGTCACAGGTCAGTCGCCCGCGTAGCGTATAGATGCGCGCATTTGCACCACCGAGCTTGATTTGGCTGTCAGCACTTATAGCCCGTCACATCCGCCATGCCCTAATGATTGTGTGCCTGCTCTGTATTCAAAAATATGTCGTGTACCGGGTAAAAATTGTCATTATGCCTGTCATCCCAAGCATTGTTAGATCTTTTTCTTGTAGAAGGATTCACCGGCGTGATTGGAATGACTGAAAACTATTGTTCTTTGGAAGGCCACTATCGGATAAGTGTTCGGATGGTAAGAAGAGAAATTATTTTCTTGGAACTGTACAGCCCTTAAGTGTTTCTCTCCGCATCCAATATTCCGAAACATAAATCCAGCCCTGTTTTTGTAGCTCATCAACTAAGAATGCCCCGGCCACATTATTCTCCACTGATGTTGACATGCTCGGACATGTCGCGAGTGTGCTATGGCGCCGGCCGTGCGGTGACTCGCGTCGTGTGCTGTGGTCAGGAGGAGGTGGCCAGCAGCAGCGGCAGGGGCAGCGGCAGCACCACCACCATGTCGCCCTGCTACCCGGGCCCGACCCGGTACGGCGGCGCCAACAACCACCGCCGGCTGCGCGTGCCGCCGCCCACCTCGGTCGGACCGTACCGGGTGAGTCGCGCGCCGGCGCCGGCGCTGCGGCTGGACGGGCACTGGCCGCGCCACGGTGTACCGAGAGACGGCACGCGTGTGCGCCACACGGTGGGCGGCTGGCGGCTCGGCTGGCGGCCGCCAGCGACGAGCGAGTTGTGTGCGTCGTGCTTATTCCGAGAGTTGTGCGTTCTGACGGCGAGTGGCCCCAGCCTTTCTGCGGTTACCGTCTTTTCTCGTTTTTTTTTAAAGAATGATAATTGGTGTCAAATGACCGCGTAGTCGGCGCGCCCTCAAACCCAAATAATCAATCAATCGAGACTGGCAGATATGACGTTACGTGCTGTTGGGCGGTCTCGTGCTGGTGTGATTTTGTCAGTGGGACGCTGCAGCTTGTCTGTATTGCCGGTGGTGTGCCGTGCTCTTGGCATTCATTTATCGTACAGTGGATGGCGTGAGTCCAAGACGTCAAATCCAGTTATGGCTTGAAGGACGTCAGCAAGGTCACGTATATAAGTGACGACAGGAGGAAAATAACTGTTTAACGACACATTTTCAAGATAATATTAAAAGGGAGTATTGTATATAAAACATGCGTTGATTACTGCAGATTATTTCAGTTATATTCTGTTACTCCCATTTCACTGTATGACTGATGTTTACTTTTCTCTGTCTGATTGACGATGTTGCATGCATTTCACTGTTTCACTGACGATGTTATGGGCGCTGCATGACCGATGTAGTCGATGCGCCCCTAAACTCCAATAACCAACCAATAACCAAGTATTTCAGTTATATTTCACGAACGTCAGTTCAAGAAGTAAAAACCGTTAGATGGAGTCGCAATAAACCTCTACCAGGTGTAGGCTTTCACATACGATTTGGAATTCCGATGCGCTGGCCGAGCGATAGTGCCTGTCGCATCGTTAAAATAGTTTTTCGTTATGCATGGGATGTCGACACGAGCCCAGTAGAATGTCGAAATTTGCCATGGAATTAGTGTCATTTAAAATGCTTTTGATGTCTTTCAGACTCAAATTTGAGCCCGTGGTGTAGGAACTTTTGACTACCTTTATCGTTCGTTGTGAGGTTCATAATTTATGATTAGAATCGGGATATGGAGAATGATGAGTATGTTGTAAACTGGCATTGTGTGCCATATATAGGTAATCTCTACCTGAAATTTCGTTGCGGAATGTTCGTGTATGCCAAATTTTCGTGTTAGCATTAATTGTCGAGTGCATGCACATGATGCTTATAAACAAGATACTGTTATAAAGTGTCATACAGTGTCATACTTGTCATACAAAGACAGGAGGCCACGAATACTTCATCAGCGTGCATCAGCAGGAACAGGATGTCGATACTTCTTGAAGAGGGATGTCGATTGACTGTTCAAAAAGTGGTATATTTCACCCTATTTCACGATCGATTTATCACTGGTCGGTCGTGTCGGCCACCGCCGGCCGCTAAATGACTCCGTAGTCGGCTCGCTCTAAACCCAAATAATCGATCGACTTGTAAAAATAACGTAAATAATCCGCGTCCGGGGCCGCCGCTGACCGGCGATGTTGCCGCCAGGTGAGGCCGCGGGCGGTGCCGGTGCACGCGCCGTCGGCCGGCCAGGACGAGCCGGCCACCATGTCGACGACGGCGCGCCGCATCCTGTCCGTGCTGGAGCACATGTCGACGCCGGTGACGGACGCGCGCCGCGTGCCGGTGGCGTCGCCCGGCGCCCGCCTGCTGGAGGCCAGCTTCAGCGGCGACCGCAGCCGGCGCGCCGGCCTGTACGGCGCGCACGGCGCGCGGCTGGGCCGCCGCACGCGCAGCCCGCCCGTCCACCGGGTCGTGTCGCCCGTCAAGGTCACCGTCGAGCCCAACCGCAGCCTGACGGGGCCGGCGGCGGCGGCGCGCGCCGACACCGACGCGCAGGATGCCGCGGCCAGGTGAGTTGGCGGTTGGGGGCCGGTGTGGGCTGTGGGCTCCCGTTACACCTCGAGAAACGCGGCATGGCACACCTGCGTCGCTACACGGCGGTGTGTGTCGCCACAAGTTGGCGGTCTGGGGCCGGCGGGCCTGCTGTCGCCAACTGTCGTGCAGATTGAACTCAAAGAATGGCGCTGAATTGAACTCAAAGTATGACGCTGAAATATTTCAGTATGCTTTGTTGAGATCAGTTATTTACCAGCTTAATTGTGTTCGTATCAGAGAGCCTGCCCCTATCTTCTACGGTCGTTTTCTGAACGATAGTACGAAAAAAAATATGCTGAGGCCCAATTTTCAAGACTGAATCAAAAGCACATGTTAATGCCGTGCATCAATTAACTCGGTAAGATCTTGAGGTGCTAGGCACAGAGGTAAGGCATTATTTTTGGCCAGCTTTGATCTTCACTTGTTAGTATTCGAGTTGCATTGCGTAATTATTGGTTGGTTATCGGGGTTGATTGGCACATCAACTGCAGTGGCCATGCAGCTCCCATTTGGGTAATCCTTGGTTGGTTATTGGTTTTACGACACGCCGACCGTTAGAGTCGTGTAGCGTCGCCAATCTCTCACGCTGATTGGTCGCGGGCGAAGAGTAGCGACAGGTGAGACCTCAACCCACGATCTTCCGATTGCGAGACGGGCAACTTACCCCTAGACTAATCGTCCCCTTTTGTGTATTCCTTGAGTTCACGAAATCATGGAGTGCATTATGTTTGGTATACCGAGTAAATGAAGTGCTTTCATTTTAGTAGGACTAGATATACATGTATTGCTTTTCCATGCATTCAGAGGGTGTTTAATTCCCTTGCAGTTTTACTTTTATTTGGTCAAAATTATGTATCCTAAGTTTGATCAGTGCATTGCGGTGTGCAATGTGTGGCAGTCCGGCGGATACTGTGTACTGCTTACTACACTTGGCATACTGGGCACAATACTGGTATGGGGTCCAACATGTACCTTTCGTTGTAAACCAGAACTTCAAATTGAGCGTTATATCTGAGGTGGTTACGTGCACCAGATGAGGCATCACCTTTCCGTGGTGGGGGAGATTGAATGCCCCAGTGACTCGGCGACCATCATACCGGCGAGGGGTGAGACCAAGGGTGCCTCACTCGTCCTTCCGTCCATACGCTCCCATTCCAATGCCTATCTCATCCCAACATCCATGCCCTTCATCTGGCCCTGCAACACAAACTATCCCTACTATGAGCAGGCAGGGCAACTTCCTCGGTCCTGCCCACCAGCTCAGTTTTATCTCCGGTGATGACCGACCTTTGTGCCCACGGTGTTCTGACCCGCTTACCGTTTGTCATGTTTTAATAGGCTGTTTATCATTAGAACCTCTACGACACCAGATTTTAAGACCTGTAAACAGCGACACTTTGCGTATGTTGCTAAAGGATGACTGTGAGGTTGTGTCGTCTGGGGACATTTTTACTTTCCTTCGACAAGCAAATTTTGATGTCATCTATCGCCGTCTCTGAATATTTTGTCTTGCTGCCTACTGTAGGAGCATAATAAATAGCCTATAAACACAGTTATGGGCGCAAAATGTCCATGGCAGTCGACGCGCCCCAATTCATCATCATCATCATAAGGTGGTTACGTGGTAGCAATTTATAATAAACTCCGCCTTGGAGCGAACTGTTCCCCACAGGGAATATCAATTTGATGGTCCATACCATGAAGGCAACGCCTTTATTTTCAAGAATAGATGGCTGTCACAGTATTTGTGCACGGGCGTTGCGATGAAGCATGATCAAGAACAGTTTCATTTGCCGCGGAAACTTATTGGGCCAGGGCAGGACCGTATACCATGTGTTCTGTGCTTAATGTCCAGCAAATCTTACCTAAGTCATCCCAATCTAAGCCGAACAATTATTAATGGCGTAAGCTACACCTTCGGATGTTGGATGGCGCAAAGCCAATGCTAGCACATAACAAACTAACATCAGCTAGCTCCAACAATTTTTGATATTGTGAAGCCTACACATATTGATGTTGATTGCCTAAAGCTTGTGGTAATCGGCAATAAACTAGCCTAACCTAGCCCCATGATTTATGATGACATCAAACTTGAACCTACAGACGATGTATGGAATGAAACCGATACCTACGTCTGTCGCAGAGCATAACATCTGAAATTTAATGCAAGCAGACCTAAGCAAACTCCGACAATTTGTAATGCCCAGACACATACTCGTACGAATATTGGGTAACATACAATCCAAGCCAATTGTGCCAAAGGTTGGATGATGTGGAACTTACACCAACGGATGTTCGATCACACTAAGCCTGCGCCTTCCGATGTTGGATCACACGCGACAAATATACATCAGTGGCGATGACAGGTCCGTGTTTGTCATAGTTTGCAGTCTTCCTTGGCTCGGTACCAGAGAAATTCTTGCCTTTCATCTCAGGAATACATAATGCGTCGATGTTTCCGACGGAGCCTCTGGGTTTGTCGCACAATTAACGGGCCTTCTTAGCTCTTTTGAAGTGCCTGCTGCGTCGCAAGTGAGTCGAGATCAGCAAAGTGAATACCACACTGATGCGGCCGGGGTTCCACCGTTGATGGTCAAAGCCCCCTCTGTCCTTCCCGCCCGGTTTCAGCCCCTCCCCATCTACCTCGAAATCCCCACCTCTCATTCCCCATCCGCTATCCAACCTACGCTCACCCACCTCCACAGGGTTAAAATATTGGCTTTTCGTTAGGTGTGAAATGTCTAATCAAGCACAGTAGGATATCGAAATTTGACATCGATTTAGTGTCATTTAAGATGCTTTTCATGTCTTTCAGACTCAAATTTAAACCAATGGTTTGGGAATTTATGATTGTACCGTTGCGATGTGTTTGTAGGTATTGTATACCATATCGCATCATAGATAATCCAGAAACCTGAATTTGCGTTGCGAAATGCTCGTGTTTCGAGAGCACGAACATGACTTATAAACAACATACTGTTAGAAAGGAAACACGAGGACTTCATAAGCACGCATCAATGATCAGGATGTCGATTGGTATTCAGCAACTGGTATATTTCACCTTCCACGAATAATTTATCATTGCACCTCCACCTCCAAGCCCAGCCTCCCTCCAGAATTATCAACGTAATTATCTGCTGAATTCCCAGCCAGCACGCCATTACCAATGGCCGGGAAGTCCACCTACGGCTCCCTCCAAGATACTTGTACCCTGATGTGTTGTCAAGTATACGGTTAAAATGTCAGCGAGCATCGAATTAAACGTATGGTAAGCTGAGGGTTTTAAAGCCAGCACTAGGACTGTGGAGGTCCTTAAGCCGGACACAACGACGGTGGGAAGTAATACTCTGCCGATTGAGGATAGGTCGTACCTTCGCGACACATGGCTACATACTGACCGGTGATGAACGACCTTTATGCCCACGCTGTTCGGACCCGCTTACCGTGTATCATGTTTCGGTAGGTTGTGTACTTTTCGAGCCACTTCCACGCCAAATTTCAGGACAGCTGGACGCCGACATTACTTTGCATACGCCAATAGAGACACTACTCTGGAGTCGTGACGTCTGGGAACATTTTTACCTTCCTTCAACAAGCACGCTTTGATGTTGTATATCGCCGCTCGTGAGGATTATTTATTACTGACTGCTGTGGGAGCATGATATATTCTCTGTAAACACAGTTATGGGCGCAACATGATCTTGGCAGTCGACGCGCCCCTAAGCTCCAATTCATCATCATGTTTCTGATAGTTAGCCTCCAACTCATTGGCTGTAAGCGATAATCCGTGGTATGATTCGATTGCACACAAAACCCCATCATGCCCCAGTCGTTATCCTTCCTAATCTCGTACCGACATGTAGCTGCCCACGTTCGCCCCAACAACATGGGTAAAACAATGATGCAAAACGATAATGTAACAGCTGTTATGGATGGTAGGAGTTGCTGATGATCAAGTGGTGGCACGTATCAATGACTCAGTACCAACTAATCTGGAGACGCGAACCCGAGGCACCAAAAATGTAACGTCCAGATTTACTTGTCTGCGTAGCCTTACGTACCGGAAAAAAAGACATCATCGGAGCGTAATCATGGCCTGAATGAACGTCAACGTTCTGCATTAGCACTAATTTAAGTGAAATACACAAACTAGATAAGATGTCGATTAACTGCAATATCATTCGCGTAAATAACCAAAAGGGATGCTTTTCATGGATGGATGTACAAAATATGTACAATAATAGCTTGGACAAAATAGCACCTTAGTAATCAACTTAGAGTGAAACGTTGTTTTTAAAGAAATGGAATGAAAAAGTATGCAAGGATTGCTGGCTCGGTGGTGGCACATTTTTGTCGCAAGATACTTGGCACGAGCGGCCGAGGGCGGGCTGCCCGCCTGTCGGCCGAATGGTGTGGGTTCGAGTCTCCCAGTGGCTCTTGGCCGGACACCAATCGCCGCCGGAGATTCACGACGCCATGTGACCAAACAGTCGATGCGTCACGAAGCCAACACCCGACCGACGAGCGTTCGTTGGGCCGCTGGGTGGCAAAGTGTCGACGCCGACAAGCGTGCCTGTTCTGTTTCGGTTTAGTGAGGGCGTGCCGACTTGTTCCAGGCGGGTGACATTCTCCAGCGAGACAGTGGAGGCGACCGGCACCGCCGCCGCCACCACCGCTGCCGGCGGAGCCGCCGCGCCCGGCGGCAAGATGCGTCGGCAGAAGGAGCGCGGCCACTACTCGGCGTCGCGGCCCGAGCCGGCGCCGCCGCCGGAGCCCGAGCCGCTGCCGGACGTCAGTCTGCCCTTCTCGGCGGCGCTGCGGCCGTTCAGCCTGTCCACGTCGACTCCCAAGCCGTCTGCGGACGCGGCGGCGGCCGCCAAACGCGCCGCCGCCGCCGCCGCCGCCAAGGGCTTCTCGTTCGCCAGCCCGCAGACGGTGGTGGCCGCCGGCGGCCTCGTGAACGGCCTGCCCGACGCCGTCGACCTGTCGTTCACGTTCAGCGCGCCGGCGGCCCTGGACGGCTGTCGGCCGGCCGTCGCCGCCGCGGTCGCGGCCGCGAGGTCTGAGACATCCGCCACCGGCGGCGACAGGCTGCTCGACAAGTTCCAGCCGACGCCCGGCTCCTGGGAGTGCACGGCGTGCATGCTCGCCAACCGAGCGAGCGCGTCCGTCTGCGTCGCGTGCCAGACGGCCCGGCCATCGCCCGCCGGCGCCACGCCCCTCACATCTGCCGTAGCCAAGTCGTCGCCGACACCGCAGACGCAGCCGGCGCCGCTCGCCAGCACGTGGGGCGACAAGTTCAAGCCGGCGTCCGACGCGTGGACGTGCGACACGTGCATGGTGTCCAACAAGCAGGACGCTGCTAAATGCGTCGCCTGCGGGACGCCGAGCTCGAGCGCGGCCTCGATCAAGACCAGCGCTGCTGACAAGATGGAGACTGCAGCGACTCCAACGGCATCGTCTTGGGGCGACAAGTTTAAGCCGGTCGCCAACACGTGGACGTGCGATACGTGCATGTTGTCTAATAAGCCGGACGCTGCCAAGTGCGCCGCCTGCGAGAGCGCGGCGCCAGGTCCGGCCAAGCCTGTCGCAGCCGAGAAGGCAGTCGTGAGCACACCTGTGTCGTGGGGCGGTAAGTTTAAGCCGGTCGCTGGCACGTGGACGTGCGACACGTGTATGGTGTCGAACAAGCCGGGCGCCGACAAGTGCGCGGCCTGCGAGACGCCGAACGCCAACGGGAAGGCCAAGTCGCCGGCCGGCCAGACGTGGGAGTGTTCCACGTGTCTGGTGCGCAACCGGGCGACCGTGTCCCGCTGCGTGGCGTGCGAGTCTCCGCGGCCGCAGGCGCGCTCGCCGCCGAGCCAGCCGGCCACGGGCGCGCCCGGCGGCGGGTTCTCGTTCGGGTTCGCCGACGGCCAGTCGGCCAGCGCGGCGGCCGTGTCGACGGCCGGCTCCGGCGTCGACGGGTTCGCCGTGGCCGCGCCCGCCGTGTCCACCCCGGTCGCGGTCACGTTCGGCTTCGGCGCCAGCGTCAAGACGACGGCGGCGGCGGCCAGCCCGCCGACTCCGGCCGTCGCTGGCGGCGCCGCCTTCCAGTTCGGCACGGGCGGCAGCGGCGGCAGTCGGAAGCGGAAGCAGAAGCAGCCGGCCGCCGCCGAGAAGCCGGTGCCCGAGCTGAAGTCTGGCAGCATCATGGACGTGCTCGGCAAGGCCTTTGTCGATCCGGCCAAGCCCGCCGCCGGCGAGGCCGGTAAGCAGCCAGCCGTATTGTCGGCCAACGGCGTCTTCGCTATCGGCTCATCCCCGGCGTCCAAGGACTCGCCAGCCCCAGCCGGCAAGGACTCGCCAGCTCCGGCGGTGCTGGCGTTCGCTTCTCCGGCCGCGACGCCGGAGGGCGCGGGTGTGCCGACATCGTCGGCCGCCAAGAGGTCCGCCACGCCCGACAAGGCGGTCGCGTCTTCGTTTGGCACCAAGTCGCCTCAGGGCGACAACAAGGTGGCCGGTGGGTTTGCGTTCGGTGCGAAGCCGTCGGCGGGTGCGGAGAAGCCAGGAGTTACGTTCTCGTTCGGCGCGCCGGTGTCAAAGGAAGCCGGCAAGACCCCGGGCGAGACCGGCGGGTTTATGTTCGGAGGGAAGCCTCCCGAGGCGACGATCGGTGCGGCGGGCGGATTGTCTTTCGGCGCGAAAGCTTCCGAGGCATCCGACAAGCCAGCCCCGGCGTTCGTTTTCGGCGCGAAGGCGCCGGACGGCTCGGCGAAGGCCGCTGGAGGGTTTACCTTCGGCGCAAAGTCCGCCGACTCCACCGAGAAGCCCGCCGACTTGTTCTCGTTCGGCTCGAAGGCGTCCACCGCAGCCGACAAGCCGGCTGCGCCGCTGTCGTTCGGCACGACGCCGGACAAGGTCGACAAGCCGGCCGCCATGTTCTCGTTCGGCAGCGGATCATCAACGCCGTCAACAAAGCCGGCCACGACGGCGGCATTCCCCAGCAGTTGGTCTTCCGCGGACAACAAGAGCACCAACGCGTCGACAGGGTTCTCGTTCGGGGCGCCGCCGGCCGCCAGCACGACCGCGGCTGGCGGCAAGTCGGCCGGTGCCGCGGGTGGTGTGTTCGGAGCTGCGCTTGCGTTCGGTGCCGCCGGCACGACCGCGGCTGGCGACAAGCGGGTCAGCGCCGCGGGCGGTGTGTTCGGAGCTGCGTTTGCGTTCGGCGCCGCGAGCGCCAACGGTCCGTCGGCGACGCCGGCGCCGGCTCCGGCTCAGGCTCCGCAGGCAGGCGCGCCGGGCGTCTTCAAGTTCGGCTCAAACCCGCCCGCTTCAGCGGCGGCGGCTCCGTTCGGCGCGCCGACTGCCGCTCCCGCCGCCGCCATCCCCGCAGCGTCCGCTCCCGCCGGCCCTGCCGCCGTCGCCACCACCGGCGCGCCGTTCGCGTTCGGCGCCAAGACGCCGGACGTGTTCCAGTTCGGCGGGTCTCAGCCGGCCCCGACCACCACCACGACCGCGACCGCCGCCACCGCCGGGGTGTTCACCTTCGGCGCGTCGCAGCCGTCTCCGGCCACCACCACCACCACTACAGCGGCGCCGGCGGCGCCGTTCGCGTTCGGCGGCTCGACGCCGGCGCCGGGCGTGTTCGCGTTCGGCTCGTCGCAGCCGGCGGCGGGCGCGTTCGGCGCTGCCGCCGCGCCGCCGTCGGCCGGCTTCTCGTTCGGCGCCGGCGCGTCGGCCGCCTCGCCGCGCTTCAACTTCAGCAGCGGCCAGGCGGTGGCGCTCGCCCCCGGCGTGTTCCAGTTCGGCACGGTGAGACCCGGCCACGTGACGCCGTTATTGTACATGTTGTGCATCGTGTGTGACGTACATTGTGTACTGTGTATGACGTGTGCATTATGTATGTTGTGTGCTATATATTGTGCATTGTGTGTGGCATAGATTGTGTATCGTGTATGACGTATTGTGTTTGATATATATTGTGTATTGTTTGTGACATACATTGTGTATTGTGTATGATTCGTATTGTGTGACGTACTATGTGTATTGTGTGATATACATTGTGTATTGCGTGCGTGGCATATATTGTGTGTGATATATATTATGTATTGTGTTTGCTGTATATTGCGGCCGGAAGATGTGTAAATTCGGCCGGTGCATTGGATTTCTTGCTTTTCGTTTTCTTTTCTTGTGGAAATGGAGTTCAGACTTAATAACAACCTCCAAGGTCATGAAACTGTCATTCTGAACACTGATCGAGCTTTCCTTTTGTGATTGGGCGCTGATAACCACTGCAATTGATGCGCCCGAAATCCCTAATAACTAACTAGCCTGTTATTCAATCGCCTTTAACCCTCGTCCGGTGGGGAGGCGAAATCCGGTCTCCCCTGCGATTTTCCGTGACAACAGAAAAACTGCACTTGTTCCCGCACCCGGACTTGATACACATTTTCCTTCATCAATAGCGCACATTTTCCAGAAAAAAGGTTGGTCAAGTCATTCAAATTCACAGCCTTGTAGTCTTATGTGACCATTGTGTAATCGGTGTCTGCCCTCGACGTGTGGCCCGCTGTGTTATTGTGTGACCGGTGTTTGCCATCGATGTGTTATTGTGTGATATGTGTGACCAGTGTCTGCCCTCGATGTGTGACTCGCTGTGGCATTGTGTGACCGCTGTGTGGCCAGTGTTGCCCTCGATGTGTGACTCGCTGTGGCATTGTGTGTTGCCAGTGTCTGCCCTCGATGTGTGACCGCTGTGTTATTGTGTGCCAGTTTTGTGTATGTGTGACCAGTGTCTGCCCTCGATGTGTGACTCGCTGTGTTATTGTGTGACCGCTGTGTGACCAGTGTCTGCCCTCGATGTGTGACTCGCTGTGTTATTGTGTGACCGCTGTGTGGCCAGTGTCTGCCCTCGATGTGTGACCGCTGTGTGGCCTACGCCTCCTCGGCGTGTGGCGCGCTGTGTCAGTGTGGCGCCAGCGTGTGCCTCACGTATCTGACCGGCCGTGTGTTGTGTCAGCAGCCGTCGGCGGGCGCGCCGGCACCGGCAGCGGCGGCGCCACAGTTTGGAGCGACCGCCCCGGCACAGTGAGTGGCACGCCACGCGGCACTCTGTGCTGAACTCCGGCTCGGTCGGCTGTCCGGCTGGCATGGTCGTTTGCTAGCGCAACACGAAGGCTCCCAGTGGTTTAGGGGACGAGTAGTCTAGGGGCAAGTTACACGTCTCACGATCGAAAGGTTGTAGGTTCGAGTCTCACCTGTCGCTACTCTTCGCCCGCGACTGATCGGCGTGCGAGATTGGTGACGCTACATGACTCAACGGTCAATGTGTCGTAAAATCAATAACCAACCAACCAACACGAAGGCTTAGTCGCGACACCTCCGTGCGTTTATTCTCACATGTGATGAGGTGATATCGGACGGACTTACCGACTTATGGCTGCGGTCTGGTCCTCGTGTGTGGTGTCTGCCAGCGTTTTGGCCGGCTATCGCCCGTGCCCACACGTGTTTTGCCCTGGTGATAGCGTGATTAGCTCCGGATAACGTGATTAGCTCCGCATTTGTCAGTGCATATGTGACGCGCGTCCGCTGTGGCCCGGTGCCGCCACGTGACCCAACCTGACCTGACCCGACCTGACCCGACCTGCGTCCGCAGACCACCGAACCCGTTCTCGGCGAGCGGCGGCGTGGTGGCCGGCCGGCGCATCAAGCCGGCCCGGCGACGCATCAAGAAGTGACGCCGCCACCGCCGCACCGGTCGTGCCGAGCGCACGCGCGGGCCGAGCCGCCGGCGAGCGGCTGTCGGCCGCCCGGGTACAAATACCGGTCATTCCGCGGCGGACGGCGCGGCCGCCGGCTGACACGCGCGCGCGCCGCCGCCGAGCCACGCCGAGCGCGCCAAGGGCCTGGCGACGCAGGGTCCGCAATCATCCCCGAGCGCGCGTTCGCGCCGAGCTTGTTCAGCACCCCTCCCCTCACGTCAATAAGTGCAGCGTCCGTTGACTGCCAGGCTATCTGTGATAGATTCTGTGATCGACCAGGCCCTTGGAGTTGGCGTGGGGGCGCGTGCGGGCGGGCGCTGCGCGGCTCGCAGCCGGCGGCCGTGCGCGCTGGAGTCGCTGACGTGGCGAGAAGACAGCTGGACAAGGGAGAGAGAGAGAGAGACATCCGTGTAGCCGGCGACTATTTTCCGACGCGGCCGCTGGCCGGGCGAGTTCTGTGCGGGTCCGAGAGGGAACGTTGTCCTGTGTCAAATTCGGCCGCACGGTCGGCGACTGACGACGTTCTGGAGAGTGGTGAGGAAATTGTGTGCGAGTACGATGTCGCGGTCTTACTCCCAGTGGTATTTTTATGCCTGTTGGATATGTTCAAACTCGCTACGTATGCTGCATCGATGCTGTTTAAGATGTGATTGTTTTGTCGGCGAGAATACTGGGGAGTCAGACTGTAGATCTTTACCGAGAAGATGGAAAATAAATTGAGACACCAAGACGTGATCGGCCTTTAACGTGGGTGCGCCGCGTATTCCTTCCTGTTTGGGCTGGATCCACTGTCACTTTCTTCATCGGAATTGCTGCGAAGTGTTGTCATTGTTTGGATTATGGTTGAACCCAAGTAATTTAATGAAGAGACTCCTCTGGGTACATATGTGGGGTGTACGTGTCTTTACCCTTACTCAATGTACTTATTCGGTGTGTTGTACGCATGTACTCACTTTGTCACTGTCATTAGTAGTTAAAGCAGCTGTGCTTGCGAACGGTGACAAAGTAGTAATGTCCACTGTTTATTCGTTTCATTTTACAGTAAATACCCAGTGCAGGCTGCACTATTCTGTTGGCTTTGCCAGAATTGTACACAGCAGAAGCGGAAGCAAGAAATTGAGCTCTTCAAAGGTTGAAAACGTTGTATTTCCGAAGGTGACTGCATGTATTACTCTATATAAGGTATGCTGTTAGCAAAGCGGGCATTTGTTTTGAACCAAGGTTTAGGTGCGAACCGGGTCATCGCCACCCCACCCCTCCGATTGGACCTGGGGTAGGCTATTGCAGCTTGAAGCTAGTCTAAACTTGGTGCACAACACACCCGCTGTTCATATTTTTCGTTTTTCTCTCATAAAGAAGTTCATTGCATTGTAATGTGCCTTTGTCGTTTATGTATACTTAAGGATGCGACTCAGGTGTGTGAAACTGTGTACATGTATACTTCGGAAGGCTTGATTATTTTTAGCAAGTAGCAAACCATTAGTTATGGGTGCTAAATGACCATACCTGGTCGATGCGCCCTGAAACTCAAATAACCAACCAAAAGAACTTCATTGCCTCCGTCCATGCAGTGTGCAGTCAAGTTCGGAATCCAGGCTCGCCGTGTGTTGGTGTTCTATGCGCATAGCTCCGTCGCGAGCCGCATCTGGTCAGTCATCTCCCCGAGCAACTGATTCTGCCGATTTCGTGGACACTGTAGTACAGGGTAAATTTCTGTGCAGAAAAGGCTGCAGTGACCGGGCTGTCACTGGTTTCCGTATGGGTCCAGCCCAAGGAGCGCAGGCGCCATTGCTATGTCAGGAGTAAGGCTTCGGCCGTCTCCTTGCCTGCTCCTTGAGTCTTGCCGAGCCGATAGGGTCATTTGTGCCACCTTTAACCCGCGCACGTCTGGGGCTGGGGGCAGATATCTGCCCCCTTCCGGTTTTTCTTCATTTGCCGCCAAGCTAATAGGGTTAGTAAGGCCAAACCTCGCATGGTTGTTCATTGGTCTTTTCCGCATATCCTCATGCATTTACATTCCTGGGTCATCTCAGGTCAAGTCCCGGGTCAGGCGAAGTGACTCAACTACACTCGGAGTTCTAGGTGCGGTAACTTCCACAATAATTGGGCGATTGATTTAAAACATATAGCATGTCATGATCTCATCAGGGATCACGATATGTATATCGGTTTTTCGTAGCATTGACCTTAGGTCAGGTCGCTGCCATGGCTTCCCCATTATAGGGCTATGGTAAAATATACAAATGTTTCCTAATTACATATTTGCGCTCGGAATGATCTCACAACGGTTGTGGCATGCAGATGGAAGCTATGCTCAATGTTACCGCTGACATTTTTTTCTCGGTGACCTCACCAAGGTCTCTGAGGTCACCTGAGATCACTACACATTTATGCGCATTGCATCTCACTGCATTGAGCTAGAAGGCTGAAATTACTGTCATTGTGCTTGTATCGTCAAGACGTGTCGATTGATACCTTACATGACCTCCATAGGCCTTGACCTGAGGTCACGACTTCATGACCTTGACCTGAGTTTCGGTTGACCTGACTTTAAATTACACCGCCTATTGTTGGTAGCGCATTTCGAGGACTGTCGACTAGCGATCGCCATTTGTTTCTATCTGTTACAGGTCCTGAGATATGTGTCAATATCTGAGTCCCACCTGATCTGGTCGAATTTGACCTATGATGCCCCAGTGACCTGAATGTTGACCTGAGCGAAAAAAAATTACCCAACCACTTTCGATAGAGCCCATCACCAGCTATCCAACGCCGTTTTCCGTTTGTCGCTAGCTAGCATAGTTCCAGAGATCTTAGGCGGCAGACATCTGCCCCCCCCTCTCCGGACATGCGAAGTTGGCGCGGACTGCCGGACGTGCGAGTGTTAAAGCGAGTGTTTTGCAAGCAAAGCTAAGGCAAGTGTACATTTACTTTGAGGGAGTTTTGCATTATAGTGTGATATTTTACGTGCTGAAGGCCGGGGCTGGGTAGGAGACATCTCCCGGATGTCTAAATGGTTTAAATTTTATCTGGCTTCTCAACAATTTGCAGATGTGGTGGGGAGGGATATTTTGAGAGACAAGAATGTTGATTTTGCCGAGATCGCGGCATTATCTTACACTTATCGGAGGGCACCGGGGGGGGGGGGGGTACCGTGCGGTGTCCCACCGCCTATCACGCCGGCTGCCGCGTGATAGTTGTCGCAGGTTAGTCTGAGCATGCCATTGCAGGGTTGTCAGTGGGGTCAGTGCGGTGTTTGGCAATTCGGTTCATCTATGTCTACTGTGCCTCCTGGCAGCCGTTTTACGTTATGAGTTGCAAGGTTCTCCGGCTCACCTACGTCCGATGGTTCCTCTGGGTGTCGTTTTGCGCGATTATTTTTTTTCATAAAGGAAGCCGACTCATCTGCGTCCGACGGCATCGCCAGGCGACCAATTATTTATAATGGGAAAGCAAATCGGCTCATGTACGTCTGATGCCCTTCGGGGGTGGCTATTTACGTGTTTCATACGGTTGTATCGCGCACATGCATTGCGTGTTGAAGTGGGTTGGTGGTGTGGTGTCTACAGTGCTACTGCTAATTGTGTGACGTAGCAGATATTCAAATATCAATTGAAGGAGTTCTAAACTATTGCCACCCAGAAGCGGTGGAAGCGACAGGTGATGCCATCTTTTCGGCAGAAGACATCCCGTCCCGTGTCGGGGGTCTTCAGCCGCCCCCTGAGGTATTTCGCGGACACCGGACGAACGGCGCAGGGTAGCGCGCGCAAATTTGGCATACCGTTTTCCACATCAATTTGACATGCTGATTCAAAATTTTGAAGTCCGGTCATCTAGGGATGGGCGCTGCATAACCCCCCCAGTCGAGCCCCCCCACCCAAAAAAACAGGTCATCTAGGGTCAACGAGTTAGTCAAAGTCAAGTGAGGTCACCTCCAAAGAAGTTCAACCAATCGTCACGCTTTAACGGATACAGTTACTTCAACGAAACTTTCAGCGTTTGCTTATCTTTAGGAATGCAACAAAACGCACGAGTGCAATTTATAATTTTTTTTTCGTTTTTGACTACATATAAATTTTGCATATTTGTCAATTGCAGTTCAAATAGAAAATTATGGCTAAAGTAAACCTTTTTTATTAGGGCAAGTTGACTTCCAACAACTTTTCTCGGTGTGCTCTACCCATTGGAAAAGGAAAATTAAAGAGAACTTAAAAACTCAATTTTGAAATGTAAAAATAATAAAATTGTATTTTGGGGGCCAAAAAAATGTTATGGCTCTGGTTGATTTCGCTGTCATTTTCTCCTTCCAGATACATTTTGTTTTTCATATATCCCCAAAATGAGCTACCCAGAGCCAAAAGCATGATGTAAGTAGTGAAAAGTGAAAATCTAGCCCCTGGTGTCGTCACTTTTGGGGAAAAATTGTTTTGGGGGTGTATCCGGACCCTACTCGTCGAGCGCTTTCTGATGACGCCTCTTTCGTTTTCGTGCGACGCTTAGTTTGGATTTTAGAGGGGGTTGCTATCCCCCCGAGACGGGGTGTGAGGATCTGACCGGAGAGACGGCGCGGGTTAAGTGGTCGTCTTTGAGTGTTGAAGCTAGTAGGATGCAGAAGCAGTCTAACAGGATTTGTCCCATGCTTAATGTGATGTTGCAGGTGTCGCAGTGAGGTGTTTATTGGTCATCATCTAGTTGAGACTGTTAGTTTAGTGCAGCCGGTTCAAAGTCTAGCGATGATGACCTTTTGTCGGTGGGATTGATTTGATGTGTTTCATGCGTTCACCGTTGTTTTGATGTCGTGGGTGTGGTTGGATGTGTGTTGTATCCATGTGTTCTGGCAATGCGGACTTGTATGGCGTGATAGGAGTGCTTTGCAATCATCTGCACGAATATTCCATACTGAGGTAAGTGTTTAATGCTAAGGCTTGCTTTGCGAAGCGATCTGCTTCTTCATTACCTGGAATGTTGGTGTGGCCCGGTATCTGGAGGAAGGAAAAGCTATTGTTTACGTTACGGGCCATGATTTGTTGGATTCTGTCAAAGGCTGGATATGGACAGTCATGGGTGTTGCTAATTGACTGAAGTACTAATTTGCAATCTGAGCAAATTACTACGTCCTAGCTTTACGCCTCATTAGAATGGCGATAGCGGTCATAATGGCCAGTGCTTCAGCGGAGTGGATGGAGAGGTTATTGGGTAGACGCCTGGAAAGCCTGAGGCCTGGTCCAGTGATGCCGACGCCTGCCATGACCTCGTGTTTCGATACACCCGCGAATGCCAGTGCTTTTATTGTTGTCAGCAGCGAATTTGTGGAAGATACCAGGCATTTCCGACGATGTGTTAGTCGATTTTTTTTCGGAGAGCTCGACCAAGTACTCGACCTTGGCTGACCGAGTGTCCAGAAAGGCCTGGTGGACGGTCGAGCTGCAGTGGATGGCATTGTGAGGTTATGATCTGAGAGCTGTGGCCATTTTAATGCTATATTGTGAAAGTTTGTGCCCAAATCGGCTCCAGTCCTACCTGCTAGGCGTAAAGCAGCGCTGTGCCGGATGTTTAATGGATTTGATTTCGATGTGGTAGCGGCACAGCTGTTGTCCTGCAGTGAAATGGGAGTCCACTAGAAGGTGTGGCGCTGAGACCTGTGGCTGCTCTGATGCAGTTGCTTTGGATGCTTTCCAACTTTTTGCTCTGGCTTTCTGAAATGGTGGTAAACATGATACTGTTGTATTCTACGATGGGTCCTATTATTGACTTGTAGTCATAGTAGTGTTCTCCTGTCTCCGCCTCAGTCGGTGCCTGCAAGTGCATGGAGCTTGTTGACGTGCTTCGCGCATCTCTCAGAGGCGGAAGCGGTGTGTTTCTTTGTGTGTGTGAGTGCGTGCGTGCGTGCGTGTGTGTGTGTGCGTGTGTGCGCATTTCCCTAAGGTCGTAAATGGCTATGAGAACACGGTCACCTTCAAGATATTATTTGGAGTGTGGGACTCGGTCGTATTTTCGACTCTAGATGTTTAAGCGCCCCCAAGCTCCAACCCACTCTTCGACTCTAGACTCTAGATATCGACGCACCCCTAAACTCCAATCCACTACCACCACCTTTTCGACTCATCTGTTCGCCTTTCCTACTTATAAAAGGGAACCAATCGCCCGAAGAGCAAGCATGTCTGGGCTCTAGCCATCGCTCAGGATCCTAATAATCTCCATACCTTTCTATTCGGGTCTTGGTCACCCACTTAGCATCATCTAGCAGCTCAACCTATACCACCAGTGAAACCTGGTCTGGAGTTTCTTCAAGGGGCCATTGCTTTATATATAATAATATATATATATATATATATATATATATATATATATATATATTATATTACAACCATTCCCTATACCGCTGCCGGCATTCATACATCAGCAACGAAAGGAGGCCCCTTGCTCACTAGAACACAACAGTACACCTATTGCCCTTTTGAAACTCGCTTGAAAATGACCCATTTCATAACTTCAGCTGGCGGTGCCGACCCCATGCCCCCACCCGCCACTTCCTGGCGGCGTCGCAGCAGTGGTCATGCAGAGCCCGTTGTCGACGGCCACCGGCGCTGACGCGCCGCCGAGGCGACTCTCGAGTAAAACCCATGCGGTCCAGGCGTCGTCCGTGCGATCTCTATTAACATTCTCGAGAGATGGGCCGGCCGCGCGTGCACAGACACGTTCGCCAGCGCGCGGCACGGCGGCCAGGGTCAAATCCGGAATAAAATCAACCGAGAACGCAAGATGTACTTGTAACAAAGTATTAAAAGAAGTTACAAGGCAGCAGACGATCCCTAAGACTAGTACAAAGTAAGAGCAGTACTGACAGTGTATCACAACCATGATTTACAATGGCTTCTTCTTGATCAGGATGTCCTTGATGTTGAAGTTGACCTTGGGCCGGTGCTCGCGGCTGACCTGCGGCCCGTCCAGACAGAAGCGCTTGAACGCCTCCACCTCCTTGTCGACCAGGTCGGTGATGTCGCCGCCGGCCGGCATGAACACCGACTCGTAGTCGTCCACCGAGCGGCTGCCGCCCACCTTCCTGATCGTCACCTCCGGCACCGCCTCCTCGGTCGGCGCCGCCGCCGCCTTCTTCCGGCGCTTCTTCTTGGCCTTCTTGTCGGCGGCGGGCGCTGCGGCTGCGGCAGCGGCAGCGGAGGCGGCGACCGGCGGGCCAGCCCTGCCCGGCGCGGCGCCGGCCGTCGCCGGCTCGCAGCGCACCCGGCTGATGGTGATGCCGGCCGGGATGCGGTAGGCGCGCGCCAGGTCCTCGAACTCGCTGTCGGACGACGACAGCGCCAGGTCCTGCATCAGCTGGGTGGGCGGCTCCAGGCGCGGCTCGGCGCGCCGACGCTGCTCCCCGGCGCCGCTCTTCTCCGCCTCCTTCTTCTTGGCGGCGCGCGCGGCCGGCTGCTGCTGCTGCTGCTGCGGCGGCGGCGGCGGCCGCTTCGGCTCCGGCTCGGGCTTCTTCTGCGGCTGAGACCGCCACTTGTCGGCGGCTCCGTCCGTGGCGGCCGCCGGCTTGGTCGGCTGGTGCTGCTTCTCGTTCGTCTGACCGCCGCCGCCGCTCGAACCGCCTTTCTTCTTCTTCTTCTTGTTCTTGGCGGCCTGAAGCTGCTGCAGACGCGCCTCTTCCTCTTCGGCAGCGCGCGCCGCCTCCTGCCGCGCCTGCTCGGCCGCCTCCTCCTCCTCCTTGAGCCGCTGCTGGCGCAACGCCTTCTTCAGCTTCTTCTTCGCCGTCTTCGTCATCTTCTCGGGCTCGGCCGGCGCTGCGGCCACGTTCTTCAGCTGGCCGTTGACCAGTGTCATGAGCACGCGGTCCTTCTCGGGCGAGTCGCCTTTGAGCGTGATGGTGACCTTGGGCTCCTTGCCGCCGGGCTCCAGCACCCGGCGGATGGTCACCATGCGCGCGTCGCCGGCGCCGGCCGCGCACGGCACCGGCACCAGCCCGTTGCGAGCCAGACCGTCCATGATGGGCGACGACTTCTTGGGCGACGCTTTGTGCACCGGATCGCTGAGCGGTGGCGGTGGCGATGGCGGCAGAGCGGCAGAGGGCGGCGGTGGCGGCAGAGCGGCAGAGGGCGGCGCCGGCGCGCGCGCCGTCGGCTTCTCGGCGTCGCCGTTGGACTTCACCACGGTGATGGTGACCTCGGGGTTACGCCGCTGGAACTCCTGGATGTTGCGCATCTGCTCCTGCTCCTGTTCCTGCGCGGCGCACTCGTCCAGACGGCGCACCCGCTGGCGCTCGCGCTTGGCGGCGCGCTTCTCGTTGCGCTTCTGGTTGGCGCCGCCCTGCTCGATGAACTCGAGCAGGTCGCCGAGGTCGCGGTGGTCCTCGTGCGCCGACTGCTCGCCGCCGCTGCGCTCCGACGACTCGGACTTGTTGTCGCGCCGCCGCTGGTCGAGCCGCAGCCGCAGCCGGTCGCGGATCTCGGGGTAGTTGCGGCTGACGGGCGCCACCGGCGGCACGCCGTGGCCGAACACCTCGCAGTAGCAGCAGCAGCAGTGCTGCGACGCCGTCGACGACGACTGCTCCGAGCACGAGTCGTTCTGGCTGCTGTCGTCGGCCGGCTCCAGCGCCGGGTCGAACTTGGGCTGCGGACGGTGCGTCGTCGGCGCCGCCTTCGAGTAGGTGTGCCGGTGCGACGAGCCGCCCGCCGAGCCCTGGCAGCCGGACGCGGGCGCCTGGCAGCCCGACGTGGGCGCCTGGCACGAGCCGGCCGGCGCCTGACACCCGGCAGAGGGCGGCTGGCAAGTGGTGGCGGGAGCCTGGCAGCCGCCCCCGGGAGGCGCCTGGCAGGCGGTGGCGGCGGCGGCCTGACCCGCGGCCGGCGACGCCTGACAGACGGGCGGCGTCTGCGAGGCGGCGACAGGCGGCTGGCAGCCGGCTGCCGGCTGGGGCGCCTGCGTGCTGGCGGACCGCTTCAGACAGGCCGGCTTGCCGGTGTGTCCGGCGGGCGGCGGTCGACAGGGCGCGGGCGCCGTCTCGGCCGAGTCGGCCGCCTCGGCCGCGCGCGACGCCGACTCGAGCGCCTGCCGCAGCTCGAGCAGGCCGGTGGCGCGCGGCAGGCAGACCACCTCCGCGGCGGCCATGGCGGCGGGCGTCTCGACGGGCGGCGCCAGCAGGCAGTCGTCGCAGCCGCCCTCCGAACAGCCGGCCACCAGCCGCTGCAGCGCCTCCTCGTCCTCCTCGGCCGTGCTGCCGTCCCGGCCCAGCACCTGCTGCTGCAGCAGCTTGCGCTGCGCGCGCAGCAGCTCCCAGTCCTCGCGCAGCATGCGCTGCTTGGCCTTGAGCGTGGCCTGCTCCTGGCCGAACTCCTGGACGCGCGCCTCGGCGGTGGCCCACTGGGCGGCCACGGTGCTCATCTCGTCGTCGAAGCTGAGGTAGCGGCGCACCAGCTCCGAGTAGACGCGCTGCTGCTGCTGGCCCGACAGCAGCGCGCGCAGCTGCGAGATGAACGTCGGCAGGTTGTTCTGCACCATCGGGTCCATGTAGACCACCGACTGGTAGGCGTGCTTGTTGAGCGCCTCCCACGATAGGCCGAACCTGGCGACGCGGGGCGAGTGTGAGCATGGCTGGACAGCGCTGCGGCCGTGGCGCGTGGGCGAACGGGTGGGGTGGAGCGGGCGTGGCGATTTGCCGCTTGGGGTGCACCGAAAACGTGGTCGTGTGGAGAGCACAGAAGACATAATGCCGAGAGATGGACACTGAGAAGTGGTAGACATCAGTGGCTTGGTTGGTTATTGGTTTTACAACACATCGACCCTTGAGTCATGTAGCGTCGCCAATCTCTCACGCCGATTGGTCGCGGGCGAAGAATAGCGGCAGGTGAGATTCGAACCCACAACCTTTCGATTGTGAGACGAGCAACGTACCCCTAGGCTACTCGTCCCCGACATCAGTGGCTTGAAATGCATTTGTTGCAGAGTCATTGTGTCTAAATTGAGAAAAATTGGTAGAAATGGCATATGGGAAGAAAAGTAGCTCCATCGAATGTCACAAACTTGGCCCTTTTCATTGTATATTCGAAGGCGTATAACAGTTCATTCTAGAGGTTCATGTTATGTAAAATGTATAAAACATGAATGTGTTTCAATTTCATACTTGTATGTCTTCGCTTGGCATGGCGTAGGCATGAACACGTATTATATAATGTGCAAACTCTAGCTCTACATTCATCAATCTTAGTTGCATCTTTTGTGTCAGGACCACAATATTGTCATTAACACCAAAGCGAAGTGTGTTGAAAATGGTGCTAAATATGACAGATAAATGCCAGCTAGTTTCACGGGTGCCAATTCATGGAGTCCAAACTCATCTCCAGACCAAAACAATGTTATACTGGGCGTTAGGTTCCGATAATATTTCCAAATTTAACCACGATGGGCCAAGGACAAACACAAAATAGACTGGGGTATGAGAGAGTTGACAAACTGAAGGAGCCCAATGGAAACCTGCTGAAAACTGATTAGTATCTGGCGACATGGAAATTGCATGCCATGGAATTCGAAACATGGAAGATGTGAGACTTGATATCTTTCAGCTTGAGGAATCAATTGCCATTAGATCATGCTAGTACTACCTATAAGAGGAGCAGCGATACAGACTAGTTTGAAAATTTGAATTCACACGAGGGCACACAATGTGGTAATCTGGAACGCATCAGCCTGAACTCATCAGTAAGCACGCAATGGTGAGCCGGATCAATGTCAACACAAACAGCATAGCCTCATTCTTCCTCGTGGTGCTCCAGTGTACCGTCCCACCTGCTCAGGTGGTGGTGCTCCAGTGTATGGCCCCACCTGCTCAGGTGGTGGTGCTCCAGTCCCACCTGCTCAGGTGGTGGTGCTCCAGGGTCCCCACCTGCTCGGGTGGTGGTACTCCAGTCTCACCTGTCATGGTGGTGTTCCAGTGGGCCCCACCTGCTCAGGTGGTGGTGCTCCAGTCTCACCTGCTCAGGTGGTGGTGCTCCAGTGTACTGCCCCACCTGCTCAGGTGGTGGTGCTCCAGGGTACCGCCCCACCTGCTCAGGTGGTGGTGCTCAGTGTCGCCCACCTGCTATGGTGCTGCTCAGGTGGTGGTACTCCAGTCTCACCTGCTCAGGTGGTGGTGCTCCACTGTCAGGTGGTGGTGCCCACTCACCTGCTCAGGTGGTGGTGCTCCAGTGTACGGCCCCACCTGCTCAGGTGGTGGTGCTCCAGTCCCACCTGCTCAGGTGGTGGTGCTCCAGGGGTGCGCCCCACCTGCTCAGGTGGTGGTGCTCCAGTGCCCCACCTGCTCAGGTGGTGGTGCTCCAGTGTACGCCCACCTGCTCAGGCGGTGGTGCTCCAGTGTACGACCTCACCTGCTCAGGTGGTAGTGCTCCAGAGTACCGCACCACCTGCTCAGGTGGTGGTGCTCCAGTGTACGGCCCACCTGCTCAGGTGGTGGTGCTCCAGTGTAACCTGCTCAGGTGGTGGTGCTCCAGGGTACCGCACCACCTGCTCAGGTGGTGGTGCTCCAGTCTCACCTGCTCAGGTGGTGGTGCTCCAGTCCCACCTGCTCAGGTGGTGGTGCTCCAGTCTCACCTGCTCAGGTGGTGGTGCTCCAGTGTACGGCCCCACCTGCTCAGGTGGTGGTGCTCCAGTCTCACCTGCTCAGGTGGTGGTGCTCCAGTGTACGGCCCCACCTGCTCAGGTGGTGGTGCTCCAGTGTAGCCCCACCTGCTCAGGTGGTGGTGCTCCAGTGTACGGCCCCACCTGCTCAGGTGGTGGTGCTCCAGTCTCACCTGCTCAGGCGGTGGTGCTCCAGGATAGCGCCCCACCTGCTCAGGTGGTGGTGCTCCAGTCTCACCTGCTCAGGTGGTGGTGCTCCAGTGACGCCGCTCTGCCCTCACCTGCTCAGGTGGTGGTGCTCCAGTCTCACCTGCTCAGGTGGTGGTGCTCCAGTGTACGGCCCCACCTGCTCAGGTGGTGGTGCTCCAGGCCTCACCTGCTCAGGTGGTGGTGCTCCAGGGTACCGCCCCACCTGCTCAGGTGGTGGTGCTCCAGGTCCTCACCTGCTCAGGTGGTGGTGCTCCAGGGTAGCGCCCCACCTGCTCAGGTGGTGGTGCTCCAGGGTAGCGCCCCACCTGCTCAGGTGGTGGTGCTCCAGTCTCACCTGCTCAGTGGTGGTGTCCCACCTGCTCAGGTGGTGGTGCTCCAGCCCACCTGCTCAGGTGGTGGTCAGTCTCACCTGCTCAGGTGGTGGTGCTCCAGTGTACGGCCCCACCTGCCCAGGTGGTGTGCTCCAGTCTCACCTGCTCAGGTGGTGGTGCTCCAGTCTCACCTGCTCAGGTGGTGGTGCTCCAGGGTAGCGCCCCACCTGCTCAGGTGGTGGTGCTCCAGTGTACGGCCCCACCTGCTCAGGTGGTGGTGCTCCAGTCTCACCTGCTCAGGTGGTGGTGCTCCAGTGTACGGCCCCACCTGCTCAGGTGGTGGTGCTCCAGTCTCACCTGCTCAGGTGGTGGTGCTCCAGGGTAGCGCCCCACCTGCTCAGGTGGTGGTGCTCCAGGGTAGCGCCCCACCTGCTCAGGTGGTGGTGCTCCAGGGTAGCGCCCCACCTGCTCAGGCGGTGGTGCTCCAGTGTACGGCCCCACCTGCTCAGGTGGTGGTGCTCCAGGTGTAGCGCCCCACCTGCTCAGGTGGTGGTGCTCCAGTCTCACCTGCTCAGGCGGTGGTGCTCCAGGATAGCGCCCCACCTGCTCAGGTGGTGGTGCTCCAGTCTCACCTGTTCAGGCGGTGGTGCTCCAGTGTACGGTCCCACCTGCTCAGGTGGTGGTGCTCCAGTGTATGGCCCCACCTGCTCGGGTGGTGGTGCTCCAGTCTCACCTGCTCAGGTGGTGGTGCTCCAGGGTAGCGCCCCACCTGCTCAGGTGGTGGTGCTCCAGGGTAGCGCCCCACCTGCTCAGGTGGTGGTGCTCCAGTCTCACCTGCTCAGGTGGTGGTGCTCCAGGGTAGCGCCCCACCTGCTCGGGTGGTGGTGCTCCAGTCTCACCTGCTCAGGTGGTGGTGCTCCAGGGTAGCGCCCCACCTGCTCAGGTGGTGGTGCTCCAGGGTGTGGACGGCAGGCGCCAGGCTGACGGCCGCCGCCACCAGCCGGTCGTAGTTGTCGAGCAGCGCGGTGAGGAACAGCTGCGCCAGGCCCGGCCGCTCGCGGCTCAGGTGCTCCAGCAGCCGCACCTTCACCTCCAGCGTCAGCTCGTGCAGCTGGCCCTGCAGCCGCTGGAACAGCTGGTGCGGGTCGCGCTGGCACAGGCGCACCACCTGGAAACGGACGGGCCGGCTCTGAGCACCTCGCCGCGGCAGGGCAGTCAGCTGAACACCGCCGGCTTGCACACTTTGCGGAGCGTGTTCACTGTGGCCGGGCCCACCGGGAGATTACACAGGCACGGTTGTGTAGCCGAGTCCTGCTCCCGCTAGACTGGCCTCTCTGTCACCAGGTGGCGCTCGATCCGTCTTTATCCATGGGTTAGTTAGTTATTTGAGTTTCCGGGCGCTTCGACTGCTCTGGTCATATGCGCCCATTACCTATGGGTGATGCTCCGCGATTGACCTGGGCCTGCGTCACCCAGCCTAGCCCATCGCCGACGATGACGCTCCGCCCCCTCACTACAGCTCCCCATCCAGCGCGCGGCATACTGCGGTTCACTGAGTAGTCCGTGGCCAAGGTGACGCAGTGTCGTTGCCATCAAACTCTTCGAGGATCGGTTCATTCAGGGAGATAGTCGCGGAAGACGGTTGGTTGGTTGGTTATTGGTTTACGACACATCGACCGTTAAGTCATGTAGCGTCGCCAATCTCACGCCGATTGGTCGCGGGCGAAGCGTAGCGACAGGTGAGACTCGAACCCACAACCTTTCGATTGTGAGACGAGCAATTTACCCATAGGCCACTCGTCCCCTCGCGGCAGACTGTAGCGAAGCGGTCCGGGCTGAGGGACCGAGCTACCGCCGCCGGCTCCGAGGCGCCGCAGCACTCCCCTCTCAGACTGTAGCAGACTCCTCGCAGTCTGCGCCGTCCGCACAGGCAACACGTGTGGGGGCCAGGCGGCCGGCAGCCTGCTGCGGCGCGTCATCGGGCGCCGGTGGCGCCTCCTGCTGAGCTTCTCGATGAAGCGGGCGGCTCCAGTACTCGACGACATTCACGGCAGCAACGTCCTGGAGCGTCTGACGGCGCTGGCCGACAGAGCGAGGCCTGTACTGACGTGCCCCGGGTACAGCGAATAATGGCTGCTGGTACTGACATGCCCCGGACGCAGCTAGTGATGGCTGCTGGTATCGATGCGCCACGGGTTGCGGAGCCGGACAGACTAGCGACCAGCCGCTGAAGGTGCACAGAGTGAAGACTAGCGATCAGCCGCTGAAGGTGCACAGAGTGAAGACTAGCGACCAGCCGCTGAAGGTGCACAGAGTGAAGACTAGCGACCAGCCGCTGAAGGTGCACAGAGTGAAGACTAGCGACCAGCCGCTGAAGGTGCACAGAGTGAAGACTAGCGACCAGCCGCTGAAGGTGCACAGTGTAGACTAGCTATCAGCCGCTGAAGGTGCACAGAGTGAAGACTAGCGACCAGCCGCTGAAGGTGCACAGAGTGAAGACTAGCGACCAGTCGCTGAAGGTGCACAGAGTGAAGACTAGCGACCAGCCGCTGAAGGTGCACAGAGTGAAGACTAGCGACCAGCCGCTGAAGGTGCACAGAGTGAAGACTAGCGACCAGCCGCTGAAGGTGCACAGAGTGAAGACTAGCGACCAGCCGCTGAAGGTGCACAGAGTGAAGACTAGCGACCAGCCGCTGAAGGTGCACAGAGTGAAGACTAGCGACCAGCCGCTGAAGGTGCACAGAGTGAAGACTAGCGACCAGCCGCTGAATGTGCACAGGGTGCAGGCTAGCTTCCTTCGTCCTGGAGTCGGTGCGCTGCCACCAGGAACCCCCGACTTGTAGCTGACATCGGTCCTGTTTCACGCTGAGTGTCGGTCCAACATCATCAGGAATCTTCATCAGGCATCTCATCAGCCACGTGCTACCCCCTCAACGTGACCTGCTTGTCTCTTCAGGCGATAGCAACAGCGTCTGTCATATGGGAAGGCCCTGCTCGACCGTCAGCCGGAGCAGCCGTCACCCGACGCTCCCCGGCTCTGCGGCGCCCCATCCAGGGAGCCCTGCTCGACTGTCAGCCCGAGCAGCCGTCACCCGACGCTCCCCGGCTCTGCGGCGCCCCATCCAGGGGAGCCCTGCTCGACTGTCAGCCGGAGCAGCCGTCACCCGACACTCCCCGGCTCTGCGGCGCCCCATCCAGGGGAGCCCTGCTCGACTGCCAGCCCGACGCTCCCCGGCTCCGCGGCGCCCCATCCAGGGGAGCCCTGCTCGACTGCCAGCCGGAGCAGCCGTCAGCCCGACGCTCCCCGGCTCTGCGGCGCCCCATCCAGGGGAGCCCTGCTCGACTGTCAGCCCGACGCTCCCCGGCTCTGCGGCGCCCCATCGCAGAGTGCATGTCATGGCCGTTGGAGGGGCCGCACAACTTGTCGGAAGGACGTGCTGGGCGGGGCCCGGCGTCCGGGGGACATCACACAGGGCGTGATCGGAATCCGAACACGGAGCTGGCTGCAACGTCGCCGCGGGGGCTACACTGGGTGACACAGCAGGCCCAGGTCACCTGTGGAGCGCCACTCATAGACAGATACCGCCTGAGCACCACCTAGTAACAGAGAGGCCAATCAATCAGGAGCATGTATGGGCAATCAATCAGGCACGGTCACTCGGGAGGATGATCGTTTTAGCATGGTTGCAAAGCACGTCAGGGTTCCTGCGAGTGCACAGCTAACCATTCGCTGGAAACCGGGGACACACTCACAAGCGAAGACTTGTAAGCCTCAACGCACACCGACGTGCGCGCATTTTCTCACCAAGAACTACTTCAGAGGTCAACACCCACCCATCTTCTCGGTTGGCTATTTGGGTAGTTATTGTTTTTTAACGACACATCGACCGTTGAGTCATGTAGCGTCGCCAACCTCTCACTTACCCCTAGACTACTCGTCCGCTAAAATTCTACCTGGGCTTCAGGACCCACCGGCCACAGAGGTCGGTGAGCTTCGCTCCGGGAAGTGTTAGGGGACGAGTCTGACATGGTTCACTCGGGACAAGGGGACGAGTCTGACATGGTTCACTCGGGACAACATTCCAAATTCCCCTTGGAAATGCGATTTTCCGCCATTTTCACAGGCCATTAACATACGGACGCAGACGTGGCTAGTACCAGTTTTATTATGAACATATTCGACATCGTTTTATAGCTCGTCGCCAAATGCGGCGTTCACACGCTTCTATGTATAAACGACCGGGTTATAGGCGCTATATGACCTACGCAGTCGATGCGCCCCTCAACCACAATAACCAACTCCCCACTGACCTCCCTTTTCACCAACAACACTTTCTCATTTTCTCACCAACTACTTCAGAAGTCAGCACACACGCATCTTCTCGGTTGGGTATTTGGGTGGTGGAGGTTATTGTTTTTTTTTATAAACGACACATCGACCGTTGAGTCATGTAGCGTCGCCAATCTCTCAGTTACCCCTAGACTATTATTATTATTATTTATTGGTTGGTTCACGACACACTTTATGCACATTCACGGCTAATGGCGCCGCCCACACTGTTTCGCCGGTGGGCCGCGGGATTGGGAAATGTCCTGAGTGGCGCTAGAGTCGAACCCGGAACCTTTGGTACCCATAGTCCGACACCTTAACCACTCGGCCATCCCCGCCCCTACCCCTGGACTACTCATCCCCTAAAATGCTATTTGAGCTTCAGGACCCACCGACCTCAGCGGCCGTCAAGCGCCCCCCCCCCGCCCCACTGACCTTCTCCTTCATGACGGCCTGGATGGGCGCGGCCGACTGGCGCGCGGGCCCGTCGCCGGCCGACGCCGCGTCCATGTGCAGCCAGTACAGCTGCTTCAGGTTCTGGCGCAGCTCGATCCAGTCCGTGTGCAGCTGCCGCAGCTCGTCCTGCTGCTGCAGCTGGCCCACCTCCAGCTCGCCAGCTACCAGCTTCTGCCCGGCGGCCGGCTGGACAGCGGTCACACGCTGGCCCACATGAGGGGGGGGGGGAGTGGCGGCGTGGGGTAGGGGAGGCTGAATGGGTGATGGTTGCACACCAGTGTGGTTAGGTATGTGTGGTTAGGTGTCACCAAATAATGGTTTTTCGTTAGGTGTCAGATGTCGAAACGGGGATAGTAGGATGTCGAAATGTGTCAAGAAAGCATGCCAATCAAAATATCATTTCAGTTCTTCTTACTCAATTTTGAGCCAATGGTGTACTCATAAGTGCATGCTTTTCGGTTAATTTGTGGGACAGCTAATATAGGGCTGCCTATACCAACGATAGCGATTGCGATGCCATGCTATCCGCAGGTGGTAATGCTTAGCAGATTTCATCATACATTCTATCTGTACCTGAAATTGTGTTACGCGATTGTGTATCACAGTCCATAATGTTAAGCATTAGCATGATACAAAGCACTTTTAGAAATGAGTCACGGAGACTTCATAAGCACAGACATGACACATACTGATACACTAAGGGATTGGTGAATGTCACACACTGATGCACAGTGGGGGACTGGGTGAAGGTCGCACGCTAATACACACTGGGTACTGGGTTAAGGTCACATAATGATACACTAAGGGACTGGGTGAAGGTCGCACACTGATACATACTGGAGACTGAGTAAAGGTCACGCACTAATGCACACCGGGGATTGGTGAGGGTCACACACTGGCCGATACCAAGGAATGAGTGGAGGTCATGCACTGACATACACTGGATTGATGAAGGTCACGGACCGGTACACACCGCGGAGTGAACGGTGGTACTTGGTGGCTGGATTTAGGCCACATTCTGACATCTGGACAGCAACACGGCCGCTGGGGTCAGGATATGTGGACCAGAGGTAGTGAAGCCAAACATTAAGCTGTAAACATGGCTGGTTAACATTAACATAGTGTCTCAACATAACACCGAGCCGTCAGGTATCGTCCGATGCAGAAACTAGATGGCCATTATGGATACTGGACGACATTAGGAAGATGTAGCGATCACAATATGAATATGGGCACTTTCTGTATCACATCATGAGAACAATCCGAATATGGGTATACACTGTATTCCAGCATGTGCCAATATTCCAATTTTCTGCCCTATCGGTTTGCCGGCGAATGAACATCGCTTTTGTCATCTTGCTCGGCATTCAATATTGCAAAAGCAATAAGCAAAAGCATGCACCTTACATACCGTAAGACACCTGAATTCACCTGAACTCATAAAATGGCTACAAAGGAAGTACCGACGTTCAGACGTGTTCAAAAGTTGAAAGTAGGCAATTTTTGGTACCATTCATATTCCACGTCAATTTCGAGCAGGATCAGATCGTGTTGCTACGACATATTCACCAGATCAGGGAACACTCTTCCACTCTTCAGTTGTGTAAGAGGACTGAAAGCTGGACTTCAATGTTCTACACGGAGGGTCGTTTGACAAAAGCCATCAGGTGATGGCTTAACCCGTTTAGATACATGCGAAGACGGGGTTGGAAGAGTGGTGATATAAATTGGTTAACACCAGGGGCCTGGCACATCCTGCCAAAACTCAAGATACATTAACCTTGTACGGGGGACCATGGCAGGTTTGTGATTATCGATCTGTAGATTCTCCTGCTTGAAGAGATGCACGTTCATCGTTATCTGCTGCAGGGGAAAACAATTTTTTGCCGATGAATGTTCTTTTGTATCGGTTTATATTATCGGCATAGGAAAAAAGTTTTTGCCAGCATTTGCCAACCCAAAGCTAGAACCGATGCGACCCCATTAGGTAGAAGCATCGGGTCGCAAACTAAGGTCAAGAGTTACACACCATCCCGGTGGAGGTCGGCAGGCGTAAACGGTGTGTTCAATCCACTTTGGATGCCTTTCGCATCCTACAGAAGGCCGCTATATGACCCATGCAATCCATGCGCCCACAAACTACCACAACAATAACTATAGAAGGTATTTGTCCACGTAATCAACTATCCTGACCAACATCAACACACACGGCGCTGCGCCTGCAAACTCGACAAGGTCACACGGCATCCACTCTGGCTGGTTGGTTGGTTATTGGGGTTTAAGGGCGCATCGACTGCAGAGGTCATGCAGCGCCCAACGACATCCACTCTGGAGCGGCCGGAAGGGGCCCGGCAGCAGCGCCCGCGCACGTCGAGCCCCGGCTCGCGTCGTACCTTCTCCTTGCAGGGCGCGCAGTTGCAGGCGGCCTCGTCGTCGCCGCGCACGGAGCACCGGTGGCCGGCGGCCAGCGGCTCGCCGTTGAGCGGCTTCGCGCCGGCGGCACCTGGCGGCACGCGCAGGATGTGTCAGGCGCGCGCGGTCAGCACGCCCGGCCGGCGGCACGCGGTCAACAGGAACTGGCGGCGGGTACGGTCCGAGTGGCCAGCCGGCGGTGCCGTCCTTCCGGCAGACGGCGTCCGCTGGGAGGGCAGGACCAGCTGGGGACTGGCGGCGGGTACGGTCGGAGTGGCCAGCCGGCGGTGCCGTCCTCCCAGCAGACGGCGTCCGCTGGGAGGGCAGGACCAGCTGGGGACTGGCGGGGTAAAGGCGGTCAGGAGAGCAGCCGGTGAGGTAAGAGGACAGGGTCAGGTGGAAGGACAGGCCCAGCACTATCAGGGGGCATGATTTAGTGGGACATCACCAGCGGAGCCAAGCAGGGCAATTCAGAGGGACAGGACCAGCGCGACAACTTAGAGGGATAGGACCAGCGGTGTCAAGCAGAGCAATTCAGATGAACAGGACTAGCAGGGTGAAGCAGGGCGAAGCAGTTTTGTTGGATATCAGGGTTTAGGGGCGCATCGACTGCTGAGGTCACGCAGCGCCCATAGGACGAAGCAGGGTAATTGGGAGGTGCAGGGACCCAGGGCATTTAGGCCAGTCATCGATACAATTAAGAGGCACAGTGCCGGCCACAAGAGTTCACGTCTCCAGGTGGCCGGGCCACCTGGAGACGAACCGGGCAGATCCGACCGGCAGTCTGTCGGAGGGAGCGGGTCGTCAGGTGCGGTCGGACGGCCGACGACCGACACGGCACGTCAGCGCACAGTCGAACCGCTTGTCGCTTCTGACGCACCGCTGTTTACCGACACGACGAGCTACCGTCGGGACACCGTGTAGTGGCGGCGGCGGCGTGACCAGGGGAGTGAGTGCAGCAGCACGTCACCTCGTGCTGACGGACGTAATACGGGAAATCGCCGACGGTATGTGCCGGGCATAGTGCTTCATGTGGTGTTTTCTTGTGGCAACAACGAGAGGGGATACATACGAGCGAGGGCGATGGCTGTGCGAGTCTGCCGCCGTGCAAGTGGCACAGAAGTATATGTCTGAGCGGCCCAGTTCCGGGCGGCCCGTCACACTTACGAAACCGTGATGACCTTTCGTTACCGCGCTTCGGATTCTAAATGTTTGCCAGAATCAGATGCGCCCTTTTAACTTCGATTTTGACGAGTTCAATCCCAATAATTGTCATGAAGTGCTCTTCCTCTTTGCTCAATAGCAGAGGCTTGCGAGGCATTTTCACGCATGGGCAAATATTCAACAGCATTTCACGTTCTCAGACAAAATTTCAAGTACTAAATTACCCACGCACAGCCACACATGCTGTTTTCAGTTCGACATTGATCACGAGTCATCACAATAGTTTTGCTAAAGCACTCTCAATCCCTTTCCAGACAGCGATTTTCGGTGATATGCCCGCACGCGGGCACCTTGCCACAGACCTTGCAGGGCGGCCGGAGCTTGGCGTCCATTCCGAATGGCTGAGGCTTGGCTTTACGCTATAGCTAGTTAGTTATTTTGGTTTTGGGGCGCATCGACCAGCTTTACACTATGGATACACTTTACACTTTACACTCTGTGACGACAGGTCCTCAAATGAGAGGGATGCTTTACGGAATCATCCCGAGAACGGAGCTGAATTCATCGTTTGGAACCGAACATAATCCCATGGCAATCGAATTCGCAGAGTAGTATTTTCTTTTCGCTGAAGGCGCTACATTTCTTTTTAATTCGGAGGTTTGGAGCTCCTAACTTGTGTGTACAAGCTATGAATGCCATTATTGTGAATACATTGTGGAATCAAACACACCCAAGAATTGAAGCTTTGAATCCAGCTGTATCTCATGACTACATTGCACTCTTACTTGAGTGAGGCCTGAGACGTACATGCTTTGATATGGTTATCAGAGGAATAAGTTCACATCATTAAATTGTCATACCACATCATCAACCCAATAGCGAAGAAAGGGAAGAAGACAATTTTCCGATAAGACAATGTTCTGGATGGCAACGACTCAGGACAATGTCGCTGTTGCAGCACTGTCCCGGATCCTCGCACCCTCCACATGAACCTAGGCGAAAATGACATCCGAGTCAGTCTCCCACAATGAATAACAATTCCTCTCAGGGACCAAGACCAATGAGAGAAACTACAGCATGCATGTATGCCAGGATGCAAGACTCGGGACGAGCACATGTCTGGACGAGCTGCCGTGTCTCGGCAGACGGGACTCACCCATGTCGTTTGGAGGACGTGCCATGTCTCGGGAGACAGGAGCCAGAACTACGAACTCACCCGCAGTGAATAAAGGAGGTGCTGTATCCTGGGAGGCAGGACTCACCCATGTCCTCTGTCGGAGGAGCCGTGTCCCGGGAGACAGGACTCACCCATGTCGTCTGGAGGCGGTGCCGTGTCCCGAGAGACAGGACTCATCCATGTCGTCCGGAGCTGCCGTGTTCTGGGGGACAGGACTCGCCCATGTCCTCTGGAGGCGGTGCCGTATTCCAAGAGACAGGACTCACCCATGTCGTCCGGAGGCGGTGCCGTGTCCCGGGAGTCGGGCAGCGCAGGCTCGGCAGTAGCAGCCGCGTGGTAGCCACGGAAACTGAACGCGGCGCTGCTCACAGAGCAAGACACCTCCGCACTCATCACCTGCCGGCCGAGACAGCCGCGGGTAACGCGCCACCCGGACACCCTCCAGACCGGACACCGACACGTGGCGCGTTCCCCGACACGTGTGCGGACGGGCGAGCACAGCAGCAACCACACGTCCTCCAGTCCTGATCTCCAGACTGGAGGACTACCGGCGGTGTTGTTCACCACACCAGCTTGCCAAACACTGGCGGTGTGCCCAACGTTATTGGTTTGGTTTTACGACACGTCGACCGTTGGGTCATGTAGCGTCGCCAATCCCTCACGCCGATTGGTCGCGGGCGAAGAGTAGCGACAGGCGAGACTCGAACTCACAACCTTTCGATTGTGAGGCGAGCAACTTACCCCTAGACCACTCGTCCCCCTGGCGGTGCGCCTCACAGCCTGCACAACCACCGGTAATCCATGTCGCCCGTCACGTCACACACACACACACCGAGCCGTCGGACCGGCACGTCACCCCGCTCCCGCCGCCGGAGTGTCGTGACGTCACGCCAGTGCACGACACGGTGCAGCTGCAGCAGGCGCCGCCCACGCACCTCCAGTGGAAGACGCCCGATTGGCACCGGGCGCGGCGAGACCGCGCAGGCAGTAAACAGACGGTCTGTAGCACAGAAGAGGCGGACCGCAGAGCCCGCCGGGCTTCGGCCGGCGGAAAGCGGGAAATGCTGGTCTGTCCGGGGCCTACCTGTTCCAGGAAAGAACGTGTGTGCACTGCATTGCTGCTTTTGAACGTTGGTCGGTTGGTTGGTGGTTGTTGGTTTTACGACACTCTGACCGTTCAGTCATAGAGCGTCGCCAATCTCTCACGCCGGTCTCACGCCGTCGCCAATCTCTCACGCGGGCGAAGAATAGCGACAGGCGAGACTCGAGCCCACGATCTCTCAATTGTGCAGCGGGTAACTTACCCATAGACTACTCGTCGCCTGTTTTTGAACGTGTGATGGTGGAAAATGCCACTGCCATCAGCGAGGTCGCCGAGCATTGAAGTTCTTAACCTTCACCAACCCGGAGTGAGGGTAGCGACCGCGGATAAACGGCGCGCGTCAGCGCGCCGCCGCTCGTGTAAAAGACTTGACTATGTCATGTCAGGTCACTGACCTATGGCATGATCAGTGGGAACATGCCAGACCATTCTTCTCCCAGATTGTGAATTATCAATGATTTACTTCACTTATTATGCCAGAACCACCAGTGATGCATTTGGTAGGGCATTGGACAACTCAACTAATCTGTCTGCAAAGGTCATTAACACATTAAAGGTCATTATAGTTCAATAACCTAATGTGATCCCAGATGACCTCTTCTGTTAGGAGTGACTCTGGGTAATTTAGATGCTAAAATCAAACATGACACCCAATCATACTCTTGGCTAATATAAAATAGTATTTTTTTTAACTCTACTTCAGGAATATTAAAAAATTATATCAACACAATGATCACATCTTCCTCCTTATCTATTGATCTAAATTCGCACATGGTTGGTATCCCAACACACCAAAGCACACTATGGTGCAAATTCCAAGCATGTCTGCTGTTTTTGAACATGAACAATTTATGCTCCAGATTAAAAAAACAACAAACCAAGTATGCAACATGATGCTTGTTATTTTCATAATACATTCTGGAAAACCCATTCAAAACAGGGCTAGTCCATACAGGATGGCTACTTAGCAAAATAGAAATTGCAATTTTTATGGAATCTATATAGCCACATACCTGAAAATGAGGCCATGCCACACTTGTCCAGACATTACTCATTGAACTAGAAAGTCAGAAAAAATGTTGTGCTCATGTAACCACAACCAGGTCACAGCTGCTACAAATTGTGCTGCTTGCCATCAGTTAGTTATGTAAGTTAAGTTTTGCATCTGCATGGCATCATCATGCAAATGTGGAAGCCTTCCAGAATGATTGAAGTCATTCAATTATTGGTGCTAAATTGAGTGTGCATGTCAATTCAAATCAACCAATTCAATGAAACAGTGTTCTCTCTAATATCTAGGCTACCTAGACTAACCTGCCATATAAGGATAAAAAATTGAAATAATGGGAAGACATAGCAAAGAACTTTTTAAACATTAAAACAATCAAAACCTAACATAACCTAGCCAAACCCATGTTTCAGAAATGAAATTGATTCAAGAAATCAATAGAAAATAAAAGGTTTTCCAAACTAAAACCTGAAATAGCCTTACCTAACCAACAGGAACTGCTTTGTCTGCTTCATGGAGGTAAATGTATGGAAAACGTATCCTGTTAATACCATGAAGCATGGAAACATCCTTAAAAAGAGATCATACCTTTTCTTCATTACATATTCTCCTAGTGCTCCTTTTTATACCATTCTTCATACTTTACATTTGCACCAAAAATTAGTGGTCCCATCATCTTAATCATCTGAAGAAGCATGCCATTTTGGTATTAAAATACAAGTGTATCTGACATATTTAATCACACTTCTCTCTTTCCTTCCAAGGAGCTTGGTAGGACATGCAAATTCTGATGGTGGATACCAGTGTTGTGTGGCCATAAGGAGGCCAATCAATATATTGTCAGTGCATGGTATTGATTCACTTAGTCCTGTACTAGCAATACTAGAAGTACATGAGCCTCCATCCTCATCATAATGGGTTGGCTTTAGATGCACTTTCTCAAGGTAATCACAGGTGTTTTCCTACAGAGCAACTCCAGCATTGGGCTAATCAAAATCATAAACACATAAGCAGCAGAAGAATGCAAAACATTGCTATTTGTTTACAGGTATGATAAGGTAAGGAGGTGGTTGTGTTCTAATAATAGACATGGACAAGCATAAACAGCTCATAAATAAATTGTGACTTGTATCTAGCAAATTAATTACATATATATATATAGCAAGGTACACTGGATAAATAACTTGCATATCAGATAGGGTTGGAAACAGTCATCTCTGGGGCTACTCTAACCTAGAACATTATTTTCCATGAAAACATTTGCTTGCCAGAAGGTTGCACAGTACCTGGTGAATTGTAATGATGAGGAAGATCTCACACCTGCAAGTTCTTAAACCCAGGCCATTATTCTGTTAAAAATATTGTATATAGCATGTAAAGTAAATAAGTACTACATCCCATGTACTTGACATATGTACACTTGTCCTTTACCATTGCACATACATGATTAAACCACAAACAACCTTCCACACTACCCACTGTGCTGTTATGCAACAAAGACATATGTGGAAAACTGAGTTTTCTCAATTGTTGCAATTGTTTTATTCTTCTGACTTTTGATGTCAGAAGAATAAATTGTGATTGTCATGTGCAAGTTGTTCATTGATTGTTGGCACACCCATACCAATCACTATAGCAGCCACACTTCTGGCCATCCACCCAGCACTGACAAATTTTGTTGAAAATGCAATACTTTGCAGTCTGAGGTTTACCATCACAATTATATTTGCAAGCTTCAAAGAACAATACACTCTCCATACAAAGAAGAAAATATTCCAAAAATTAAATGTACTAAAGACAGTTCCATAAGAATACCAGGCTAAGTTCAGAAAAGGTTGTAGTGAGCTAATGCCCATGGGTCAAATCATGCATTTACTTCAGACAGTGGTGGTTTTTCTGTACACATCTTGAATTGGTACAAGGCTTGAATTTGTAATGAGAACCAGCACAATAAATTGAAGACGAATGGCCTTCAGGCATACGCATCACAATTTCCGCAAAGCACGACACAATGATGTAATTAAGCATAATTGTTAACACGACAATACAATTGTGACGCACTACGAATAACACCAAGTATAAGAAAACCAGGCATAGACAAACAAGGTCAGACCTATCTAACAGTGAGATTTTTATCAGCAGTGCCTGAATGATGACTCTGAAGCTAAATTACCTGCAAATCCACTACCGATTCAATATTGTAGCAACTGGGAGGCGAACAGCTCCCAACACGCGAGAACATACCAAGCGCGTTTGGCAAATCGCAGTCAGCTTACTACGCCGAATATTTCGGCACGAACCACTTGGTAGAGATGGGTGCTATATTGATGTTCTAGCAATAAAATGTATATACATGTTCATGTTTAATACCTTTTTGGCAGTCGTGCCATAAACAAGAAACGCACAACAACATTCACGATTTAAAATCAATTCGAAGTAAAAAATATACCCAACCCCTCACAAGGACATCCGTCTGAGAGTAGGGCATGCTTTTTGTCGATAGTTAAAAAAGTAGGCGTTACCACCACAGGCGACAGGGAGAGGGGTTTAACCTGTGACAAGATTCGTGCAAAGCGTAATTATTCTGACATCTCTCACCTGGTTCCCTCACCAATAGCGTTATAGTGCTAGATAAAAAACTGGATAAAACTATTCTCTACTAAAAATCATCATTGACGTTAGTTTCTTTTTAATTCCTTTGATGCAGTGTACTGGATCATTGGCATTGGAACATCTAGACTGACGAAATATGAGACGATAACTCTCCCATCTAGCTATGACGATCCGAACAATGTTAACTCCGCCTTGCAAACCAATCGACAATAGTAATCGAACCCTTGAAATGTGGTCAGATGGCGTCTCGCAGCATTCTTTAAGGGACAACTCTGCACAACCACACTGTTTGTATTGGTTTTCGCATGCTTCCAGTGGGATTCCAATGAGCACAGCAATTGACTCCTCCCTTTATAAGTCCTGGATGTGCCATTGGTGGCAGTCGTTGGCACTAGAAGGTGTAAACATAGGTTGAGAACATACAAAAGAAGAGCTAAAATATATAGCGACTCGATGTAATAAAAATGCTTAATGTGAATGCTGAAGTGAAAGAAAATGATTGATCCACTTAATATGTCGTCATAAAAAGCATATAAACCGTCACTATTAATCAGCTGTGTCACAAAAGGCGGTTGCTCCTTCCTTTGGGTGTTGTCGGCTGTGTCGTTTTTTGTTTGTTTGCTGTTTTTGAGGGGTGTGCTTTGAAGTGAAGTGGTTGGAAAAGGTCGTGTGGTTGGTATACTTTTGGCGAACTCACACCACCCGAATCAAGGTGAACGAGAAAGAATAAGTTTTGGGAAACTAGAACCTGGGTGCGTAGGTAGATAGGTTGATACCTACTTAGGTACCGACGCACCTGCCTACGATGTGAATGGTTGCCCATGCAGCGGCGATCCCAACTGATATCCCAGGTTGTCATACCTGGTTTTATTACCTGATGGGGCTCCTTATCGGTAGGTAGGTACCTACCTACCTAACTACCTACCTAGGTATGTACTTAGGACCTATTCGAATTGACAGAAGGTTTCAAATTGCAGTTGAAGGTAATTTGATTTTGTAGAATTTCATATTTTAATGCAATTTTCATGAATGTGCTGTGCCTACATCATGTGAACACTGATTTCCTCTGAAGATTCATACTTTTCAATTGGGAAGCCAAAGAACACCCAAAATGGGGCTGAGGTTTGGGTATTGTAGCATAAAATATGTGGATTGTAATGACCATACCCTATTTCACTGAAGATCAGTGGAGAAATACAGATTTCTAGTCAACATGCTCTTCATCACTTATTCTGGTTGACACCATTTGGGCACCATCTGGTCAACATGCCTTGCATAGTGCCTGCCAGGGTCATTATGTTAGGCACATAATCACCCATTACAAAAATTCCAAAACAATAATTTGATTTATGGGGTGTAAGTTTATCCTTCAAGGTGTTTCATGGATTCATGGAATGTATCATTCTCATACAGTCTTTATAAATGTGACTAAGGTGATGGACCACATATTTCCTGTGCCAGTGCTTACTTTTCAGGTTGTGAGCAAAATGGCACAAAAAGGGGCTTTGAATTAGGTAACATACAATAATGGGGAATTTAAAACAATATGTAGGTCACAACCTTTACCTGCTTTACCTAACTTTACATAGCCTAACCTCCCTTTTGAGACATCTCAACATTAAAAATTAAAAATATTCTAAGCAATTATTTGCCTACAATTTTTTACCTTCAATACCCAACCCAACCTAGCCTAACATCAGCTGCTTTTGAAGAGAAAATGTTCAGAACAAAAATATTTTAAAAAGATTTTGACAAAAATACAAACTTCAAAAACATAAACTAACCAAACCTAACCAGTTTGTTCTCTTTATTTTGGATGCAGATGTGTGTAGGAACTTGTCTTATTACCACCTTGAAGCACAATTATACCAATTTTGTAACTTGCAAGAAAACCCTGACCTAGCATAATCTAGCCAAGCCCCTTTATACATGCCATGGAGGTAAAAGGTGTGTAAAGCTTGTCTTGTGGTTACCTTCAACTGCAATAATGCTGACCATCCAACCTAATTTTCTGAAGAATAAGAATCCAGGAGGGAAAGACACCTGTCTTGTCTGTCCATCATCTAGGATGAGGGAAGAACATGAATTGGTCTGTAGGAGGTTGGGATAGGCATGATGTAGAAGTGGAATTTGTATGTTTGTGCATCTTTGGGCAGGAGATAGTTCCATATTTTCTGTTGAGAAAATGCACAGTATGTCAATATTACATTGCTAAACTAGATATTGCCATATTATCCTGCAATAATTGTAGTGGGAGAATTTGGTAGGTACCTTTCTGGGATATTTCTGCTGTGGGGAGTTCCTCATTGAATGCATTTAAAAGTTGGGTGGACAATTTTTGAGACATGAAAATCTTGTTTTTGAGTTTTAATTTGTGATGGATGGGTGATATTTATGCTAAGCAAGTGTGCACAGCACAGATCCTTTGAAGCAGGCATGTGTGCAGTTTGAAAATTAATGGCAAGGCATTCAATCCACATGTGTTAGGAAGGATCAAGAGAACAGGGCTGGATAGCTAGGGTAGATAGGCATTAATTGTGTGTGGGATGTTGGTGGGTGGCTTCTTTAAAATGTGATGGTTGGGCTGGGTCTTTTTACCAGGCTTATGGTATCTTGCATTTAAAGACTTAACTGGATGGGCTCTTGTGGCTCTTATTAAGTCTAAGCACTTTATGATTATGACTTTGCCTAGGCATCAGTAGGACCTATGTGGCCTTCATTGCAAAATCATGTAGCATCTTTAAAAACATAACTCCAAAAGTTCTATCTACTTGACAACACAGCACAATTCACAACATGACAAGATGGAGTGAGTTACACATCCATATGCATTCTGTACTGAAGTATCCATGCTGTGCATCAGTTGTGGACAGTGGAGTGTCAAAATCTATCTTCAGCTGAGCTTCAGCATCATATTATGTGCACATGCTTCAGCAACATATGTGACCTTTCATGTCTACTGCAAATGTGTGCTTTTCAGTTGTTGACAAACTGTTGTATTATAGTTAACATAACCTATTTTCTTGATCTAACATCACCTAAACAATTTGGTATGGACTAGCTATTTTCTCTAAAAATTGATATGCTAAACAATGTGGACAAATTTGTCAAAGTCTCCAAATTTCCAAAGTGCAAGTCATATTTGCCACAGGATGAATTGACTGACTCATCATCTGACTCACATTCAGAAATATGTATCTAAAATATATTTCTGGAAATGCAAGTAGCTCTCCAAGTATTTGTGCCAGTATTCCAGACAAAGCCAACTGGATTGCTGGAACCAGCTGGCAGCTGCTGGAAGCAAGTGTGCTGAGTTGGGTATATCAGCCAGTGGCAATGGAATGATGGTGAATTTTTTTTTTGTAATGTAGTTTTTCTGTCATTATTTTGAACATGGATGTTGTTGTTGTCATTTTGTTCATTTTTTTGGAGGGGTCCACAAGCTTTCATTAAAGGGTAACTGTTGCAATTTAAAAGTATGGACTCTCATGATTTTGGAGAGCTGTTACAACCATTTTTATCATCTCATTTTGATGCACCAGCTATGCATATGAATTACTATGTTAAATTTGTTATCTGCAACTGGCACTTAATTGGAGCAGCTAAGCACTAGCTATGTAGGTTTGACCAGACATAGTTGTTTTTTTTTTCTAATGAATCCCACTGGCAATGGGGACATAATTACTTTTCACTGTAGGTGTGATATAATGGGTGTTCTTTGTAATGTCTGGCTTATTTTTCCTATGTAATGTTTACATGATTAATTTTGGAACAGGACTTCTTCCAGTGACATAAATGTATATTGCATCTATTAGATGTGCAATAAATTGAATGTCCAATGATATCAGAGTAAAACGTTGTAAAATGAAATTTTCTTTCTTTCCATGGCAGGATGGTGCTTGCATGTGTCAGATTGAGATGAGTAGCCTGGCTAAAAAGAGTCAAGTTCATCATAATTCAAGCATAAATACTTTGGTGACATTCAAGCCATGGAGCCTAGTTGCAAATGTGTTGTTTCATGCCTACTCAACATATTGCTTGCTTTTTTGCAGGGCCTGAAATGATGAATGACAAGATGTTTGGTAAGTATTGTTCTTGCCAAACATCAACATAAGATGTTTCATGCAATGTGTAATTATTCTGCTACCTATGGTGCTAGATAAAAAGTGTGTAAAAATATTCTCCTCTACCCAAAATCCCCATTGATGCAGTTTCCTTTTTAATTCATTTGATGCAGTGCACTGGATCACGGGCATTGGAGCATCTAGACTGACGAAATATGAGACGATAATTCTTCCATCTGGTTATAACGATACGAACAATGTTAACTCCTCCGTCTTGCAGACCAATCAGCAATAGCAATCGAACCCTTGCAATGTGGTTCAATGACGCCTCGCAGTTTTTCCGTAAGGGGCACCTCTGCACAACCATGTTTTTCGTGTTTTTGTCTGGCAAATGTTTCCATTGGGGTGAGGGGATTAAGATGTTGTGCAGAAGTACACTTAAGCTTAACCAGGTAGTCAGACGAATTTAACCGTACTATGTTTAATTTTGTTTATATGAATCAAACATATTTTTGACATTGCTTTAGCCCCATCTTCATGTGAATTCACATCCATGTTGTCTACTCAATAGCGTATTCAGCCCTAACGGTGTCCATGCCAGGCGAATTTTTGTTAACCTAGTTGACCTAGTTGTAACTTTGTATGTCGTGGCATTGGCAGAAACCATGTTCCAGCTGCGCTTTTGCGCAAAACAAATGGAACGCATGTCTAAGCGTGCTGAGAAAGATCAGAAGAAGGAGCAGAACAAGGTGAAGCGTGCTCTTCAGGTAAGTGAAGACCTGAGACCTGCTTCATTCCATAAGAAGAAAAGTAATGGTGTATGTTTTCAGTGATGTAAATCAAGTATCTTTCACTGTTGTAAAATATTTTAATTAAGTCACAGAAAAATGTTCATTTTTGGAGGTGGTGAAACAGATATCTTGTATTTGGTTTTAAGTCAGACACCTTTTTAGTTGAAATCTTGTTGATCATATAATTTTTATTTTATTCATTACCATAATATTGATGTTGTTCTTGAAAAACGTGAGCAAACCTGGGTAAAGCCTTGTCTCCTATCCAATCTCCATGTTTTCTCTTACCCTCGCCCGTGCAGGGGGAGGTGCAACCGCTGTAAGGCCTCTCGCGTTCACGGAAAAACGGCACGTTTTGGCGCGCTACCTCTTCGCATAGCTAATCGGCATCCTTTGTCAGCCTTGTGGTATAAGAAAGTTGAAGTGTCTCGTCATGTTACTGTGACTTTTTGCATCATAAGATGAAACATGGGCCATTTTCTGCCCAAATGGCGAGTTGTCGGCAGTTTGTCCCACTCATCCCCGCCCAACAATTGTCAATTTTGAATGCAATAGGAGTATGGGCAATTACTGACCTGACATGTTTTATATATCACTGGCCTTACTAATGCCATTTGAGGTCATTGACCCAACTTGGCCTCATATTATCTTTTTAATTGTCTCAGTCACACAGGTGTTAGTTTTGGCGCTGAAGCTGAATTTCTCGTCCATTCACGGCTGGAGATCACGGATGGGTCGGGGATGTGTATGGACCCGTTTTTTACTCAATGCTACTTTGTCGTTTCCCCTATTCAACGTGAAAATATGGCTTGGAAATACAGACTGACCCCTCCCCTGCTTTCGTGTTTTCGTGAGATGAATGGACGCGCGACTTCAGTGATGCGTCCATTTGTAACCGAAGGCGCAAAATGTAAATCTTTGTCGCTATTTTGAAAGCTTCCAAAATGAAGTTGAGACTGCGATTCAAGCTGATGTCTATCAGTTCGAGATGTAGCATGTCTCACGTAGGTATCATTCCATGATACCGAGGATCACTATGCTTCACATTTTAAGCACTTTCTTACTCCGGGTGTCACGTACAGAATGGTTGGGCGCCTATTTTCTATTTTGGTCAAACCATTAAGCTGGCCGGATCAAAAGTATAAACATCAAGTACCAATCGCGAGATCTCGTCACATGAAATGCGCTGGTCTTTGCTCCATGTCGCTAGCACTCTTGTATGTTGCTCGTATACCTCCCCTCCCCCGCACTGAGGAAGATAGTAAAGTACTGCGCACGGGACGGGTTCAAACAAACACGCTTGTATTGCGTTATTCAATGAGTTCTCGTTCAACTAATCTGCATTATTCCCCGTATATCGGTTTTCCCCTTCCTCGGTTTTCCCCTTGTTGTCTTTCCAGACTAGTTGCTCAATCGGGACAGCTTTTCTGCTTCCTATAAGAAATCAAGTTCTCTGTTATTTATGCTCCTCATTAGCTCGCCTTTGCATCTTGCAAAATGCGGATCGTGGCATTGCATGGCATAACAGTCGTGTTTGACCGTGTGGAATGTCATTCTAACTGACTTTCGTTTGCTTTCACTGTTTGACTGATGATGCTACCTCCATTTCACTGGTTGGCTGGTGATGTTGCTTACATTTGACTGTTTGACTGATGATGCTACTTCCATTTCACTGTTTGACTGGTGATGCTAGTTCCATTTCACTGGTTGACTGATGATGCTACTTCCATTTCACAGGTTGACTGGTGATGCTGCTTACATTTGACTGTTTGATTGACGGTGTTGTGCGCGCTGCATGACGGACGCAGTCGATGCGCCCCTGAACTCCAATAACCAACCACCACCCCATATTCCCAGACTGGGAATATGGGGATTTTATGACCTCCAAGATGTGAAAATGTACACGTTCAAACCGCACCGTAAGCTCTACCGTCGTAAGACACGTTCGCCCTCACAATGTCCGTCGAATTAGACGTGTTGTGCCAACGGTGTGCGGTGTGTGCTGAGCATGCGTGCACTGGTTTCCCCCTGTGTGTTTTTGTCACCGCAGAAAGGCAGCGTTGAGAGTGCCCGGATATACGCCGAGAACGCGATCCGCAAGAAGAACGAGAGCCTCAACTACCTGCGCATGGCCAGCAAGGTGGACGCGGTGGCCTCGCGCACGCAGAGCGCCATGGCCATGCAGGGCGTGAGTCGAGGGGTGGGACGGAGCCCGGCCTGTCGTGTCCACCTCGTCAGCAGTGATAGAATATTCGTGAACTTTGGTGGAATGTGCCACTTTCTGAACGCTCAGTCATCCTTCTCCGAGAAGTATCGGCATCATGCTCCTTGGAACCTACACCATCAGCTCAGAGTGCCTACACCATCAGCTCGAATTTGAGTCTGAGGCATCAAAAGCATTTTAAATGATACTAATTCCATGGAAAATTTCGACATACTGTTGTGCTCGTTTCGACATCTCACACCTAACAAAAAACAAAATGAACCTTGCTCGCCAGACACTGGACCGCCATCTGATCATTTCGGTCGGTGCTCCCGAAAGCCTAAACAACTAACGGACGAACTCGCCACTTTCTGAACGCTCACCTACACCTACAGCCCACTGGAATTGCCAGCTGGCCGACCCGCTCGATCAGTACAACAGGCGAATTCGAGTGACCTCGAAGTGCGAGGTCGCTGGGGTCCCAGGCTCGGGGGCACCAAAATCCACTCCTCAGCCTCTCTGGGAGGACCAAGTAATCCACCAGTTCGAACCGCACGACCAACGTAGCCTCACAGGCCAGCGTTGTGGGCCGACTCGCCTATCTTGCCAGACTGGACCACCCGCCAGACTAGTCTGACCAGCGTTACCACCAGACCAGCCTGACTCAGCTGCTCACACGGCTCCCACCTGACTAGCCCAACTCACACGACTCACCAGACTCTGGCGGCTTTCCAACCCTGCTCGTCCGACTTCACTCACGCCACAGTTGGGGTGGCCGCGGTAGCTCAGTTGGCAGTTGAGAGATTGACGACGCTGTATAGCCTAGCGGTTGAATGCGTCGTAAAAGAACCCAAGGTTCTTCTGCTCCACAGTTGGACTGTCCCAGCTCGCCCGGTCGCATTGGTGCGCGTGCTTCTTCCGGGTCAGATCCGCGCTCAGATTATGACAATGTAAAATAATTGACAATGTGGCCTGGAAATTCACAGTTAATGGAATTGTGCTATTTCATCCTTGTCTTAGGTTTTTAACTTTTTCACAATATTTGGGGGAAAAAAAAAAAAAAAAATTTAAAAAAAAAAAAAATGCATGTGACTGAAGTGAAAGGCATTCTGCTTTTTAAGCCTTAAGTGGAGATTTATTTTTCCAATTTCACCATTTCCAAGCGTCTTTCTTCATCGATGAATGTCATTGTATTTGGTAGATAGATATGCGGCATAGTCATATTGCCAATAAGATCAAATAGTCGGGAGATGTCCGGCTCTTTTTCACCTCCGGCTATAATCATCAGCCGTCTGGCCGATTAGAACCCAGCTGGCGCTGTTAGCCAATGGCTCGTCTGCTGTGTTGGGCTGTCTTCAGCAGCGTCTGCCTGTGGGCGATAATCCGTCCGGTGACGTCATCACGCAGAATCGCCATGGCAACAGCTCGCTTGTGTAAGCCTGCGTGGCGGACTGGTGCCGCTTGGAACCGTGTCCATGCCGGCAGCGTTGTGGTAGCGTTGTCTGACCGCCGCGCCACCTCCCGCCGCCAGGTTACCAAGAACATGGAGGGCGTGGTGAAGGCGCTGGACAAGGCGCTCAACTCGATGGACCTGGAGAAGGTGTCCTCGGTGATGGACAAGTTCGAGAAGCAGTTCGAGGACATGGACGTGCGGACCAGCGTGAGTTCCCTCCGGGTGCTGGCCTTCCGTGTGTCTTGCACCTGTTGACGTACGCGTGCATCTGTAGCTGCCGTCGGCATGCCACTGATGGATTGTGGCATCAGGGCTCCCCAATGCCCGCATCCCCAATCCCCAATCCCGCATCCACAATCCCCAATGCCCAAATCCCAATGCCCGCAGCTGGGGGACGAGTAGTCTAGGGGTAAGTTGCCCGTCTCACGATCGAAAGGTTGTGGGTTCGAGTCTTGCATGTCGCTACTCTTCGCCCGCGACCAGTCGGCGTGAGAGATTGGCGACGCTACGTGACTCGTCAGCGTTTGTGCGGGGTATTCCTGCGTGGCGTGTCGGTTGAGGCACTCCTGCAGCAGCGGACGGGCTGATGCTCGGCGGTGTGGCCGTCGGCTGGCGGCAGGATCGTCAGCTCAGTCGTCATCGTCTGCAGCCGTCCACGCCAGCCAGCTGTAACCGGAGTGGTCAGCTGTAACCACTCCGGTTACAGCTGCGGCTGATGGGGCGCTGCATGATCGACGCAGTCGATGCTCCCCTAAACTCCGATAACAACAGCTGCGGCTGATGCGTGCCTCGTCTCCAGGACGCATTTTGTACCGGCACAGGGAGGACGTAAACAAAAAGCAAAGCACTTGACTTTAGATGTGGCCTTTTTCCTCGTTGATTGTCGTTTCTGCCATACTTTGCCGATTTACGCGCTGCGGTCAGGTTGATTCCTGTGCCGGAAGCCAGACCAGCTAACACGAGCGTAATGTGCCAGTGCACTTGTGATCTGGTCGCCTGCTGTCGCTGGCTCTGCTTGACGTGGTGCGGTGTCGTCGGGCAGGTGCTGGAGGACGCCATGGGAACCACCACGGCCACCTTCACGCCGGAGGACCAGGTCCTGTCGCTGATACAACAGGTGGGTAGCACGTGTACGGTGTCATCGCACATAACGGCCGGACCAAGGGTCAGTCGGCGATCGTAAGACGGCGGGAGCGGCGACGGGTTCTTGTGGCTGACATCGCGTGTGGAAATAGTGCGACCCATACTCTAGCGATCCATCATTTTTCAGCACCGTGATCGGAACCGTGCTTGATCCCGAAGACTTGGCATTATTGCCATGTACAATGTCTGGAAACAGGGAATTTATATTACTTTGGAGCTCAGACCCCAGACTGGGATTTGACTTCTGATGGAATCCTGTCAGTAGAAGGAGAAACCTTTGCTGTGTGTCGGGGTAATTTTCTGGAGGTGATAATGTTTCGATGCCAAACATCCAGGAACAACACATTTTCCAACCCTTGTGGTCGTAGTCCCAGATGTGGTCCCACCCCCTGATCAGGACCCGCATCTTCTCTGGTTTAGGCCTCCAATGTTGCCGCTCCGGTAGCTCAGTTGGTTAGAGCGCTGGCCTGCACTGGTCTCCCTGTCCTGGCAGCACAGGGTTCGAGTCGCTTCGGCGCTCGTATTTAGCCCCCGGCCGGGAGTGTGAGTTGGCAGCTCCCAATAAGGCCGGGGACAAGCTACCTGGCGACCGTGTCGGTGCATTGGCGGCACGTTAAACTTTCGGTCTGAATTCTGCCGTTGAACTGGAGTTCACGGATCGAGTGTTGGGGCCAGGGTTCACGCAACAAGCTCTGCTTAGCAATAGAGCCCTGGTTCTTCAAGCCACCCCACAACAACTCGGATTAAATTTATTTAAAAAAAATAAATAAAAAAAGTAAATAAATGAATGTGATCTGGCTGTTGTGTTGCAGGTGGCAGACGAGGCGGGCCTGGAGGTGCAGGGCCAACTCAGCGGCGTCTCCATCCCGACGTCCATTGGCGAGAGGTCGGCCGCGAAGGAGGATTCCCTCTCGAGACGGTGCGTACGTGTCTGCGTGATACATTTCCGGCATCTGCACCAAAGTCATCACGGAGTCGGCGTATCCGCATTTCGCTCCGGTGCGCACGGCTGGCGCTGGCTGCAGTCAGCTGGTTACATTGCAGACATCGGACAGTCTGAGTTGGTTTTAGCATGGAGCTTCGTTCAGTAATGGAATAGTCCTGCTGGCAATTCCACCAACGAGCACACAATATTGCTCCGCTCACCCGAGTGTTTTGGCCAAAACGTTGAGTATGAAAAGCTCGGAGCATTTCCAGCCTCCCCACTCGCTGAACGTATTTCCGTAAGCAACGCGATGAGGGCTACCAATAACCTGCCAGCAGCATTTTCCGAATCGAACCTCCCCGCTTCCCACCTGAGTCCAAATAATCGTCTCAAAGTGCTCATGGGAGCTAAATGACCTTGTAGTCGGCGCGCCCTTAAGCCCAAATAACCAATCGTTATCAAGGTGCTCGATGCCTCTCGAAGGTCGTCTGGTCCACCCGCACAGTCCGACTCTGGCTACTTTTTTGTTGTTGTTGCTGAACTGTGTATTAGGCACACTATCTCGTTGGCTTGATACGAAACCAGGCACATTTCAGTTGGCTTTTGGTCACGTTTGTTTAGAATTTTCCAAATTATGGCTGGGGTGTCTTCGTGGACCAGGGTTCTATTGCTAAGCGGAGTTTGTTGCCTGAGCCTTGTCCTCAGCACCCGATTCGTGAACTCCAGTTCAACCGCAGAATTTTGATCCGAAAATTTAGCATACCATCAGTGTACCTACGCGGATGCTCGGGCAATTTATTTCCGGCCTAATCGGACCAGTTGCCAACTGACCCTCCCAGCCGGGGGCTTACTAACACACTAAGCTACCGGTGCGGCGGTAGCCCTTGTTTATGGAATTATGCTTGTTTATTCCTTTATATTCTGGTTTGGAAAGTTATATTCGTGAAATCGAAGAGTATTTACATGACATGGTGGATGCATTATTAACATGTGTTAACAAGAAAGGGAAGTCAGTGCCTTTGCATATTTTTTATCATTGTTTTAATTGTATTCATATAAATGTGTAGTGTGCAACGAGTTTCATTCCAGACACTTGGTCTCCGTTCGTTCTGAGCATTAAACTTGCAAGAAAACTAACAATCCAGGTGTTTTTGTAGTCGTCAACAAGATAAACAAGCTGCAACAAGGTGCTTTTTTCTTGTGCTGACATTTATTTCATGGATGGTATGGGTGCCAGGGGAGAAAATGTGCCACCAGGTATTGATATACTCGGGCTATATTTGGACCTCTTTTCATTGTGAAAATGTTTAGTAAACATCGCATTGCTTCTACTCATGGGTAAATCGTGCTTAGCTTTAACAATCGTGTCCCACTCTTTTTTTTTAATTGGTTGGTTCACGACATACTTTATGCACATTCACGGCTAATGGCGCCGCTCACACTGTTTCGCCGGTGGGCCGCGAGATTGGGAAATGTCCCGAGTGGCGCTAGAGTCGAACGCGGGACCTTTGGCACCCATAGCCCGACACCTTAACCACTGGGCCATCCCCGCCCCGTGTCCCACTCTCGAAGCCGCCACCGGTCGCACTCTGCCCCGGCATCGCCGACGTGCCATGTCTCGACAAGTCGGCCGTCTTGCTGAGCCGGCATCCCGTTTGGTGGTGCCGTGCCGCCTTGCTGACCGGGTGATACTCGACGCTCTGGTGCTCTGCGTGCGGACAGGCGGACACCGCTGTTGTGTTGTCTGGCTGACGGTCGTGTGCACCGCCTTGCCTCACTGTGCACTCCGATTGACTGTACTGAAGACGTGCAGGGGACGAGTAGTACAGGTCACTCGTCGCACAATCGAAAGATGGTGGGTTCTAGTCTCACCTGTCGCTACTCTTCGCCCGCGACCAATCGGCGTGAGAGATTGGCGACGCTACGTGACTCAACGGTCGACGTGTCGTAAGGACCGCTAATCACAATCATCACTGAAGACGTGTCCGCGTTTCAGACTGGCCGCCCTGCGCGAGTGAACCGACACCGCCTTGTCGACCGGCTCCCGCGCCGCGGACGGGAGCCGGGAGCCGGGAGCCGGCTCCCGTCCCGTCCTCGTGCCCGGCCCGGCCGGAGCGACCGGCGTGTGACAGCGACGAGGCGCCGTCCTGCGAGGCCCGAGCCGGCCCTGCCGGGCCTTCTGCGACAGCACACTAGCGCCACCTGGGCGGCGGTCTGCGCCGCCCGCGTCGCTACGCAGAGAACATTTGATCCCGCTACGTCGCACCAGCGCGCTCGAGCCGCCGGTGCGACGCCGGTGACGCCGTTGTAGAGCGCTGGTGATGGTGCTGGCGACTTCGCCCCGACTGCCGCTGCTTTGTCCTGCGCCGTTATTAGAGCCGTTCCGAACGACCGCCAGCCTGGACTTGTGTGGTGTGGTGTGTGTGTGTCGGTGCTGCGGCTCGGCCGGTGTGGGAACGGTCTGCTGGTCTGGTGAGGCCAGTTTGGCCGCGTTATTGGCACGGTCGGCCGGGTACGGTCTGCTCGACGGGACTGGCCCGTTGGTCCGGTGTGGTGTGGTGTGGTCCGGTCCATTCTGTTTGGACTCGCTCAGCGTTAAACAATTATGTCGCTAGATGATCACGCTTTGGTCGAAGCGCCCTTAAACTGAAATAGCTAACTAAGCGTTAAACAATCGAAATTGTTTTAATTCTTGCTGAAATGGCTTTACGAACCAGGGTCCTACCGCAAAGGTGAGTTTGTTGCGCCCCGCCATCTGATTGGTGAATTCCAGTTCGGTGACATAATTTTGACCGAAAGTTTAACGTACCGTCAATGCTCTGACACGGGCGGTGCGATAACTAAGGCGTCAGGGTTTGGATAGAGGTTGTAATGCCATACGATTCAATTTCAGAACCGGATTCTGGTTGGAGGGGGGGGGGGGCGGACTAAGCTCGTGATTGGCCAGAATCTGGACTTTGGTTCATGTATGCAATTGCGTTTCCGAGTAAGTCATGTGGGCGCTACATGACCGATGTAGTCGATGCGCCCTAAAGCCCTAATAACTAACAAACCGAGTAAGTCATGCAGTCAGTGGACGAGTAGCCTAGGGGCAAGTTGCTCGTCTCACAATCTAAATGTGGGTTTGAGTCTCACCTGTCGCTACTCTTCGCCCGCGACCAGTCGGGGTGAGAGATTGGCGACGTTGCATGACTCAACGGTCGATGTGTCGTAAAGCCAATAACCAACCGACAAGTCAAGCGGTCACTGTTTGTTGACACGGGCTGACCTCTACGCCCTGCAGCGGGTTCCAGCGCGCCGACTTGCTGGCTGGCTGACAGTCCGGTCTTGTTTGGGCTGTTCAGGTCTGGTGTGGTCTGGTCTGGTTGGTCTAATCGGACAGATCAGACAGGATTGTCTCGACGGTCTGTGGTCCAGTTTACGCACTGTGACCATTGTCTTGGCATGCATGTGTACTGGTGTCACAGCAGGATACGAATGCTTTGTATCGGTTAATTCACGTTCAGCCTGTTGATGCTGTAGTAGCTGCACGCTGAACCGAAGAAAATACAATTTTATTAATTTCTATTTCTTCGACGATATTGGTCAGGTAACGAGATCATCGAACCTGTGAAGCCTACTGAACTCACTAAGTTTCAGTTGACGTGGATTTGCTTAGCACGCTGCTCTAAGCGCTGTTACACATTTTATGTCCGTAATCAGATTCTTTTTCGGCGTCTTAGAGCGCTTCCTCTCTAGCCATTTGCATAAATTGCGCGTTGCAACATTGACGCCAGCGTGGGAATTGTTCACCCCGAAAATTGTCGTCCTCGTGTGGTCGAGCGGAGAAAGTGGCCGACAGACGGGCGGCGAGAAGAGGCGGCGGTAAGTGACGCGCCGTGCGACGGCCGGGTGTGTCCGGTCCGCTGGCCCGCCCCCGCTGGCCTTGAGCGCACCCGGCGCAGCCCGGGAGTGTGCTTAGGCGTTCTGCGGTGGCTCCTGATGCGGGTGCGGAAGTGGGTGATCTGTACAGCACGGGCGGGGTGGTGGTGATCAGCCTGATCAGTGGTGTCTCAGCACGGGCGGGGTAGTGCTGATCAGTAGTGTCTCCGTCAGCACGGGCGGGGTGGTGGTGATCAGCCTGATCAGTAGTGTCTCCGTCAGCACGGGCGGGGTAGTGCTGATCAGTAGTGTCTCCGTCAGCACGGGCCGGGCAGTGCTGGTCAGTAGTGTCTCCGTCAGCACGGGCGGGGTAGTGCTGATCAGCCTGATCAGTAGTGTCTCCGTCAGCACGGGCGGGGTAGTGGTGATCAGTAGTGTCTCCGTCAGCACAGGCCGGGCAGCGGTGATCAGCCTGATCAGTAGTGTCTCCGTCAGCACGGGCGGGGTAGTGCTAATCAGCCTGATCAGTAGTGTCTCCTCACCACGGGCTGGGTAGTGCTGATCCGTAGTGTCCGTCAGCACGGGCTGGGTAGTGCTGAGCAGTAGTGTCTCCGTCAGCACGGGCGGAGTAGTGCTGATCAGTAGTGTCCGTCAGCATGGGCTGGGTAGTGCTGAGCAGTAGTGTCTCCTCACCACGGGCTGGGTAGTGCTGATCCGTAGTGTCCGTCAGCACGGGCTGGGTAGTGCTGAGCAGTAGTGTCTCCGTCAGTACGGGCCGGGCAGCGGTGATCAGCCTGATCAGTAGTGTCTCCGTCAGCACGGGCGGGGTGGTGGTGATCAGCCTGATCAGCCGTGCCCAGGTCAGCACGGTTGCTGCACGTCGTGCGGTCGGCGGCCGCGCGACGCTCGCCGTCCCGTCGGCGCTAACGTCGGCTGGATTGTACTGTGCCGTGGGACACACCGACGCACTTTGTCACACTGCTGTGCCGTGCAGCACACACAGACACACCGTGTCACACTGTGTCATGTAGCGCACATACATTAACACACTGTGCCACACTGAGCCGTGGGACACACCAACGCACTTTTGTGACACTGTGCTGTGCCATGCAGCACTTACAGACACACCGTGTCACACTGTCATGTAGCACACAGACATTGCCACACTGTGCCACACTGAGCCGTGGGACACACCGACGCACTTTGTCACACTGCTGTGCCATGCAGCACACACAGACACACCGTGTCACACTGTGTCATGCAGCATACAGACATTGCCACACTGTGCCACACTGAGCCGTGTGACACAGTGTCACACTGACACACAGACACTGACACGGACACACACCAACACACTTTGAGCGCTACACAACCAGTAGCAGTTGATGCGCCCTTAAGCCCAAATAATCAATCAATCAATCACACCAACACACTTTCACACCTGGATCGCGGTAGCTCGGTCGGTGGGCCGGTGGACTGTTGATCGTGGTAAGATCGTAGGTTCGAATCTCGCGGCCGGCTGGATTTCAAAGTTCACCGGCAGCCAATCGGCGTGCGAGGTTGGCGACGCTATATCACGTAGCAGTTGAGTGCGTTGCGATACTATCCAACGTTCTTCCTCTTCAAGCGCCACGTTCCACTGCTGCGTATGTTGTGTTCCACTTGCAGCACTACCGCCCCACATCGTATTTCGGCAGCCATGTCGCCACATCGTGTTTCAGCAGGCACGTCACCACACCATAATTCGGCAGCCATGTCGCCACATCGTGTTTCAGCAGGCACGTCGCCACATCATAATTCGACAGCCATGACGCCATATCATATTTCAGCAGCCATGTCGCCACGCCATATTTTGGCAGCCATATCGCCACACCATATTTCGGCAGCCTTAGTTCCACATTAGCCACTGCAGAACCGGCCGTTTTGCAGCGCCCGAGTGGCCATGGGGACTCGACACGTGACGTGAATACCAGCGGCCTGGCCATATCCACTCGCCCTTTCACCTGAGTGGTCTGTTAACCTCAACAGTGCAATTCGTGCGAAGTTGGCGTCGATTGGTTAGATTACTCGAATCTGTGCAATTTGTGAGAACATTCCAGAATGTGGAGCAAACTGAGCTTGTGGAACCCAGAGATGTGAGCATCTGGCGAATATGTTAAGCTCGTTAGTGCCTCGTCCACCAGTAGTCCGTCAGTACTCCGTCAGTACGCTAGCAGTACTCTGCCAGTACCTCACCAGCGCCACGTCGATGCTCCATGAGTGATACTTCAGCACCCCACCAATAATACCGTCGGTAATTCATGAGTAGCCTTCAGCCCCAATAATAATCCCGTCAGTAATCTATGGGTATTACGTCAATGCCGCATCAATGCCGGGTCGGTGCAGGGTCAGTACCGCTGCGGTCCTGGCCGTGCAGTGTGCACTGTGTAGTGTTGTACTGTGTAGTATTGCACTGTGCAGTGTGCAGTATGCACTGTGCGGTATGCACTGTGCAGCATGCACTGCACTGTGTAGTGCGTACTGTGCAGTGTGCGGTATGTACTGTGCGTACTGTGTAATGTGCAATGTGCAGTATGCACTGTGCACTGTAGTGTGCAGTATGGGCTGTGCATTGTGGAGTGTGCACTGTGTAGTATGCAATGTGCAATGTGCACTGTACAGTGTGCACTGTGTAGTATGCAGTATGCAGTGTACACTGTGTACTGTGCACTGCACTGTGCACTGTGCACTGCAGTGTGGACCTGATGTTTGTGTTTGTGCACTGTAGTGTGCACTGTGCACTGCGCAGCATGCACTGCACTGTGTAGTGCGTACTGTGCAGTGTGCGGTATGTACTGTGCGTACTGTACAGTGTGCACTGTGTAGTATGCAGTATGCAGTGTACACTGTGTACTGTGCACTGCACTGTGCACTGCACTGTGCACTGCAGTGTGCACCTGATGTTTGTTCACTGTAGTGTGCACTGTGCACTGTGCAGTGCTCGCCGTCGCGCCGCCACACCGTGTCGGCCGCACCACTTTCACCGGCGCCGACCGACGCGGCCGGCCACCGCTCCGGAGCTGTCGGCCGTCTGAGGTGTCGACGGCCCGGCCGTCTGACCTCGCCGCTGACCCGGCCGGCCGGCCCGTCAGGGCGGGGTCGCAGGGGGCGGGGTCGGCCGGCCGGCGCCGCTCGACGCCGCGCCCGGGGACAGAGTTGAGTCGGCGCCCGTCGGTGTGATGGTTTTGCGCTTGTGTGCTCGCCTCGCTGACGGCAGCGTCGCCACGTGCTGTCGCGGCGGCGCCGGCCGTTTGGCGGCCGGCCGTGTTGGCGTGTCGTTGCGGCGGCCTGCCCGCGGGATTACGGACGTCACCGCCGACTCCTCCGCCATTAGAGTCGACCATTAGAGTCATTAGAGTCGACGGCGACAGATCCCCCTCCGTTAAAAAAGAGCATTATGTCGGACGGTCGTTGCGTGGACGGAAAGGCACTAAAAACTGACTCGATAATTTGGCGGCGGCGCAGCTCGTGGGCGTTGCCGGGCGATTTGAGGCGGCGCCTCGTGGCGAGGGCTCCAAGCGAGGCGTCTCGCGGCGTCACGTGACGTCACGCGGTATCACGCAGCCTCCTGAAACAACAGGGGGGCTGGCATGTGAACTATGTGGGATAGCCCTGGCTAAGAGGGGTTCAGCTTCTATGGTCTTGAAGATCGTGGAAGGCGGGAGGCGGGTCTGGAATGTTGTCCCTGGGGGTGCGAGTTGATGTGGCTGGGGATTGGGTAGAATGGGGTACTGCAATGGACGAGTTGTGTGTTGGGACAGACCATTTTTTTTTCAAATTTCATTAGGGATTTTTAATTTTAAAGACGATGGTGGCATTCATTTATGTTTTTATGAATCCCGAAGTTACTTGCGTAACTAAAAGAACGCCTCAGAATGCCTCGCTTTTTGACGGGCCACAATACCTGTGACGTCACATTTGTGGAGTTCAGCGATGATTAACTGCCGCCCATTGTATCTTCCATTTGGGATGCCGCCAGCTCGTAAAAATCGCAATAGTTTTAGCTTGGATCCAGTCCGATCGTCAGGGGAAAATGGGTCTTAGAAAACGCGCTATTATTGCTGTTTGTGCCGATGTATACAAATGCAACTGCGAGTAAGCCAGAAGCAGTGCTCGCCGGCTTCCCGAAGGTCGACAAGATCAGGACGTTGTCGAGAGATACTGCACGTCGAGACAGTCGGCTGATATCCGCTAGTGGCCCCATTCGTTGCGGCGGACATTTCTGTGTATATGTACCACTGATAGACAGGGGTGCGAGTATATACAAGTAAGGGCGTGGGCACTCCTAATGATGAGGGAGGCTGCAACCAGAGTACTTTATTCCGAAATGTAAACATTGGGATTTTCACGGAACAGGCACATTATTCTCGGAAGCACACACGTGGCTAAACGTTTACGGAATCTTGCGTCCGTATCGAGTCTGGAATGGGGGCGTCGAGGAAAATGAAAATGGAATTGCATAGCTGAAAATCACCATATTTTCCGACCTCATCCCATCGACCGTCTTGCCAGCCACGTGTTTCAGATCCAGAGCCATCTATTGGCACATTTGACAGCCATAGGCGCACCGGAGGGGAGGGGCAGGGGGCCCGGGCCCCCATGAGACCAAAGTGCCCTTTTGGCCAAAAGTGCCCTTTTGACGGAAAAGTGCCCTCTTGGTCGGAATGTCCCAAATTCAGCCCAATAATCACCTGCCTGTGCCGAAGGTGCCCTATGGGCCCAAAACTGCCCTTTTGGCGATTTTTTTTCACGCGCCCCCCGGTCAACAAACCTTCCAGTGTGCCCCGGACCGCAAAAAGTGCCCTTTTGGAGCCGGTCAGGTACCCTTTTGGAGCCGACCAAGTGCCCTTTTCGGTCCGGCCCTCCCCCATGGAAAAATCCTGGGTGTGCGCCTGTTGACAGCAACGTGTTCTCGGGGATGATCGATGGTCAAGTCACGTTGTCCCCGAGATTGCCAAAATGAGTCCTCACAGTGTCGGCGGACACGTGACCTCAGCCAGAGCCTGACCTGGGCCAGGCTATCTTTAACGGAAATTAAAAGCGACCAATAATATACAGCGGGGTCCGGCGTAGACAGTTCTGTGCACAAACCCCCGGTGACGGTCGGCAGGATATTGTGAGCAGCCGGCCTCGCCGCCACGTTTGCGAAGAGCACGAGACGAATGGGCATCGAATGCAAACCTCTTTGCAATCCACCGTTGTGATGCGTGACGGTTCGCCTGTCTGAGCGTCCTCGACGCGCCCGTGCGCGCAGGTGGTGATTCGAGTTTCCTGGTATTCCTTTTTGATTGCAGGATGGTTGACCAGGCATTGTTTAGACGCCTCAGCATGCGACTCCCACCTAAGGTGCTATTTGACGGAGACCTCTTTCGGCGCCCAAAGCACGGCGAAATTGTCTGGTTTTGCGTGGTGAAAATCCCAAAATTTCTTGTTCGATCTAGTGTATTTTGTTTTGTTAAGGGGACCCTCTTTGGCTATGCCAGTGAATAAACATGCATGATGCATATATATATTGCACCAAAAAGCGGAGTGGATTATTTCTCTGAAATGCCCTGTGAAATGAAGTCGGCGGCCATGGCCGATTTATGCTTCTCCTTATCATATATTCACGGACTTCTTCGCCAACAAGTTAGCCATTTCATAGTAACGGTTGGTATGTTCACCTCCACTCCTTTCATGACTTGGGAATTTGTCTTCTTTGTTCTTCCTTTGTTTCTTCTATTTCTTCCTGGTTGGTAGTGCATGCTTCCATTGGTGTGATCAGTTATTTTCAAATGGAAGCGTCGAATTACTTGTTCTGCAGGCAAGTGAACTGAAAAGATTTACTTTTCAGTTCACTTGCCAGTAATTACGCTAAAAATGGCTCGTTTCTCTCCACATTCCCCTATTTTTTTACAGGAACAGACGCATCATCAGATCCAATTTATGCACCCGAAGCGTATTGTGATGACCGACAAAGTTCTTACACAGTTTTGTTGACTGGTATTCTTCGTAATATTTTGTTTGAATTGAACAGTAAGGACACCGAGACGCATCGCTGACAAGCTAATCATGACATTGAAGTAATTCACTGGATTTTTATTCGCACCGATATTGACCAATCAGGCGAACTGTTCGATGTAAAACAAACTCATAAAGAAAGCCTTTTAACAAGCGCTTTATATAAGAGGATGAAAGGTGTTGGAATGAGTGGGTGACGAGAGGGATTCTAAGCCGTTTCTTCTCACGGAACACCATAGGTGTAACGTAAAGTTTCACGAAGCTTGGACGACCCGCCCTCCCCCCGTCATCCGCGTTTGCGACGCTCATGAGGCTAAAAAGTGTCCGTGTGCATTGTTTTGAGTGAGCTGGGAATGCCGCCTGTGACACTCTGCCACAGGAGGTTCCTGCAGCTTCTGCTGTGCCATCCGCCGATCCTGACCTGCCGCCACACCATGTTTCCTGGGTTTCCAGCACTGTCGTTGGTTGGTTGGTTATTTGGGCTTAGAGGCGCTTCGACTGCTTCGGTCATACAGCGCCCACCAGCACTGTCGGATTGGCCGACTTACCGAAGGATCACCGAACCGCCCCCACCTTCCCGCGTGGAAATCCTGCGTCAGGTAAGTCGGGCATCCGCATCACGCCTGTTTGAGTGTGTGCACACCCTGGACGGAAATGCGTGCGTCAAACGTTCCCGTGCGTCATGGGAATGTTCGCCGTAAATGCTACCCATTTGGGTTCGACCGAGTGCGGCTCAATGATATGCCCGGAACTGAAGCAGAATGGAAACCCTGGCGTGAGGTGGATGTGCATGGGCGATTCCCCGGCCGTCGGCGGCAAAATTATCTTGGATCAAAAAGTGGCTCGAATTGAGGAGTTGGGAATCACGTGTGTTTTCCATCGCATGCACTTATTTTCACAAGGAAAAAGTAAACCACTGAATCAACTTATGTATCTTCGATATACCACAACGAGAAACCAGAAATCCAGGTATAGAGGGAATAGGCCAATGGGCAAAAAGCACTTTGTGATTACGAAGTTGTGGGGCCGGGGCAGGGTGAGGCTGGGAGTGCCATGCCTGCATGACAGAGTTACATCTCTGTACGCATTTACGTGAACATCTTGTGGCGGAAACGCTGTACGCACACGGGAGTTCTTCGGCGGGTAAACCATCCGTCACATAAGCTTCCGGAAGGAGCCCATTCCCTGACTGTTCTCGGTTAAGCCAATGAATACCTATGCTTCATCCCATTGTAGTGTAGCTCAGTCGCAGAACAATGTAACCAAAGGCGATCCATGTCTGTACCAGAGAGGTCGGCGCCATGGCGGGAGCGGCGGCTCCCCGGAGCCAATTTTGGAAGGAACGAAGATGACCACAGGCCATTTAGGCATAGAACGCCTTGGTTCCAGACTCTTGCACCCCAATGTTGGGCGACCCTCCGACACAATTAGTATCACACTTAAATCGCTGCTGTCCGACATGTCAATTCGTAACCAGACTCGGTCACAACACTATACGGTAGCCTCTGATCAGTCGCAGCACCACTTGATAACCAGACCCAGTCACAGCTCCACGCGGTAGCCTCTGGCCAGTCGCAGCACCACTTGGCAGCCAGAATCAGTCACAGTGTCGCCGAGACAGCCGGCAACGTTCACAGCGTGGCTGGGGATTGAGTACGATGGGGTACTGCAATGTACAAGTTGTATGTTGGGACAGACCATTTTTTTTCTTCAAATTTAACTAGAGATTTTTGATTTAAAGGACGATGGTGGCATTCACTTATGTTTTTTTTTAACTAAAATTAATCCAGAAGTTACTTACATAACTAAAAGAACGCCTCAGAATTCCTCGCTTTTTGATGGGCCACAATATCTGTGACGTCTCATATGTGGAGTTCAGCCGGAATCAGTCACAGTGTCGCCGAGACAGCCGGCAACGTTCACAGCGTCGCGTGGAGACCGGCGTGGTGGCCGTGTGTTTTGAGCGTGGGCTCCTTCCGTTCAATCTCGGCGGCCACGTTATGTTTTGAGAGACCCTGTGCGTTTTAAGGATCTCCGGTTTGTTTTTGCAGGCTCCAGATGCGTATATTCAGGCGCCTGGCGCATATTTTAAAGCCCTGTCGTTTTTTTTTCTCGCGGGACGCGGTGTATTTTGAAGGGCCTGACCTACGCTTTCGGCCTTCCAGCATGCTTGCAGGGCCTCGTGGAGCGTATTTTGGCTGCACGAGGCCAAAGCACGCCAACGGCTGACACTGCATTGGGCTGACTGCATGGCCAGTGTTGGCCGCACTGTAACCGGAGGCGTCACGTAAGCAGAACCGCTGACCGGCCGACCCGGTAAACAGACGCGTCACGGTGCCCTGGTCACGTGCCCGCCACGTTAGCCGGCTGCACACGTGGCGCGGCAGGGTGCACGCGGTCCGCGCGCCGGCTTTCCACCCGCCATATGTGGGTGACTGAGGCGAACTGAGCCGCGCACCAGCTGAGCGGCAGGCGCCGCCAAAGCTCGCGGATCCTTCTTTATTCTTTCTATTATTTAATATACTCTGCGCGGACCTCCCGTCGGTTGGTTGGCTGGTTATTGGTTTTACGACACGGTGACCGTTGAGTCATGTAGCGTCGCCGATCTCTCACGCCGATTGGTCGCGGGCGAAGAGTAGCGACAGGTGAGACTCGAACCCACGTTTCGACTTTGAGACGAGCAACTTACCCCTAGGCTACTCGTCCCCTGCCTCCCATCGGCCGGACGTCCCCGCGGAAGGTAACTAAACGTTCGCCGGGCCGTCCGGGGTGGCCGCTGCTCACTTTTCTGACCCGAGTGGTGGCACATTCCAGCCGTTTTGTGTGATCCCGGTATCGATTTCCAGAACGCGTCAGCGAAATTGAATGCGTTTGTTGCATTCTTCGTCCACTTCGTGGATTCATTTTTTTGGCCGAACGTGGACAATTTTATGGCGGTTTTGCGATTTTTAGAGTGACTTCGGTTACTCACTCCTGGCAATGCTGCGGCACTCAATCAATTGTGTGGCCGTATCGGTTCAACCCCGCGTAGCCAGATGAGTTCTGTTCTCCACAATTTGCCCACGCAGCACGACCATGCCGTTGTGTGAAGCTAGTCGTGGTGCGTCAGTATGCTTCTGCCTGTCTAGAGTAGATTACGGAGATGGAGTTTTGCCCGGCACGACTACGCCGTTGTGGGATACTTGTCTTGGTGTGTCAGTATGCCTCTGCCTGTCTAGAGTGGATTACGGAGATGGGGGTTTGTGGAGCAGCTGTATCCAAAACCATGCTGACAACTGACACGGAGATTATGCGCAGAAAATGTCTTACGTTAGATTTCAAGTCATGGCTCTTATGTCCAATTAATCCAAGGGAGAACAATTCCCGTACCCGATGTGATTCGTCGCGAAACCCAAGAAAGGTAGCTGGTGAAACCGTGCTCTGGGAACGATACGCTTTAAAAAAGTAAGTGTAATAATTGGCGTAGTTACCTTTTTACTGACAGGCTTTAGGCTTGCGTCACTTGTGCCTTTTCACACAATGAAACTTCCTGCTCGTTCGTGTTTGTTTCACCTGTCATGTTCACCTCCTGTTCATATTTATTTCACTTGCAGTTCATCCTTGCTTTGTTTATTGTTTTCGGTCTCGCCCACACCCCTGATATGAATAGTATGGCGTCAAAAGCGATGGAGTCAGTGTAAGGTATTTGGTGAAGGGTAAAATATATACGAGTAGTAGGGCGTCCAAGCATTGCTAGTAAGCGTGAGGTATTTAAGGAAGCGTAGGTTATATACGTCAAAAGCGTAATAGCGAGCGTAAGGTATTTATGGAGCCGTAATGTATATAAGAATAACATGGCGTGAAAAGCGTAATAGTAAGCCTATGGTCCTTCCAGCAGACATTGTGTCCATACAGAAGACATAGTGTCCCTGCAGCAGACATGGTGTCCATGTAACAGGCACGATATCCCTGCAGCAAACATGGTATCCCTGCAGCAGACATGGTGTCCATGCAACAATGAACGATATCCCTGCAGCAGACCTGACGTCTCTGCAGCAGACTATCCACTCCTCTTGTGGCCAGCGGCGTGTCGGCTTGACGCGATGAAGCGTGAAACCGATAATATTCACGCGCTCCAAAGAGCGAAGCGCTCGCCCACCGGCTCGCCCCTCCCCTCCCCACCGGTCCGTGTGTGCCCCGCCCGGCCTGCTGTGTTTTCCGCCGAGCGACCGCGTCGCGCAGCGCTTCTGCACGGTGACCGCGACCTGAGCCCGCGGGCACGGCGCGGGCCGGCCGGCCGGAGCGTGGCGCGCCGGCGCGCCGCCCGCCAGTGTGGTGCCCGCGCCCGCCCCGTCCGCACCTGCCGTCCGCGACCCCGCCCGCCAGCCCAGCCAGTCCGGCCCAGCCAGTCCGGCCTGCACATTGCCGGGGAGCAGGTATCGGCGTCAGGAGTCCGCCCGGTCAGGTGACACAGTACGTGCCGAGTCCGCGGATAGACGGGCAGAGTCCACACCGAGTCCGCGGCTAGACTGTCAGAGTCCCAACTGAGTTTTACCGGTACCGCTCGGGCGCGTGCCGAGTCTGCATCGAGTCCGTACCGATACCGCTCGAGCGCGTGTCGGGTCTGTAGTCTGTACCGAGTCCGCACCTGCCGGACAACCCGTCCCCCGAATTCCCCGCCGGCGCCAGCGCCGACGCAGCCCGAGTCGAGCCGAGTCCCGTTCCCGAGCCGCGCCGAGTCACCACCGGGTCGGCGGCTGGCTGGCGAGCGCCCGCTCGACGTTTCGGCGCCAACGCGTGTCGCGCGAGCGCGCGCCGCCGAAGCCGTCGCGATGCCCGGCTGGACCACCGTGCAGGAGGCGCTCGGCTTCAAGGAGATGCTGCGCAACCGCGACCTGTGGAAGGCGCTGCTGGCCGAGTTCCTGGGCACGATGCTGCTGACGCTGATCGGCTGCTTCAGCACCATCGGCGGCTGGGACGACGACTACAAGCCGTCCGTCGTGCAGATCGCCCTGGCGTTTGGCATCACCGTGGCCACCCTGGCTCAGGTGAGTGGACGGCCGGCCGGACGGTCACGCCGGCCTGTTAGGGGACGAGTAGCCTAGGGGTACGTTGCTCGTCTCACAATCGAAAGGTTGTGAGTTCGAGTCTCACCTGTCGCTATTCTTCACCCGCGACCAATCGGCGTGAGAGATTGGCGACGCTACACGACTCAACGGTCGATGTGTCGTAAAAACCAATAACCAACGCCGGCCTGTTACGGGCGTGGGAGGAGAGCGAGCCCACCTGTGACGGTCATATTGTGGTGTCGGCAGGACCAAGTCACCATCTGGTGGCGGCATGAAGCCACCCCCCACCCCCTTACCCGGCTTCGGTAAATTTGTACTTGAAGGTATTTATATTCCTCATATTTTATAGTATTCCTCGAATTTATTTTTTTCAATGCAATGTTTATGAATGTAGTTAAAATGTGAGTTCATTTCCTTTGCAAGGTAATACTTTTCGTTCAGCAGGCAAAATACCACCAGCACATTGATTTGGAGTTGTATGATAGGTGTATAACATAAAATGTGTGAGAAGTTATGCAACCAGACCTAGCCTATCTCTGTTTTTGAAGATGAAATAAAATTTGCTATCCGAAAAATTTCACATTTTTTAAAAGGGTTTCTAAATTAAAAGAAATACATAACCGAACGAAGCCTACGTCACGGTCACCGTCACGGTCACGGTCACGGTCACCGTCGCGGTCACCGTCACGGTCACCGTCACGGTCACCGTCGCGGTCACCGTCACGGTCACCGTCACGGTCACCGTCGCGGTCACCGTCGCGGTCACCGTCACGGTCACCTATGTCTTAACCTAGTTTGCTTCATGGAGGTAAAACATTTACAAAACTTGTCTCGTGAATACCTTCTTACATGCAACCTTTCTGAGAACAATAGTACGACAGTTTCTTTTACGCAGCTGTCTGCCACGTCGGATGCCCTCAACCACGGAATGCTGGTTCAGACAAGGCGTGAGGGTCAGGACGGGCGTGAGGTCAACACACAGTTCGGAGTGTCCGGGGCGTGTCGTCTTTGCGGGTCGCTCGCGCAGTCGGGGCTGGGCGGAACGCGTTCGGGCAGTTCCGATCGACGAGGGCAGCCGGCCGGCCGCTGTCCTTCATGCAGACGTGTTCTCCCTGGCCTGACGTGGGCCTGACCCCTCTGGCGAGCCGCAGACCGGCCGGGGCTGACTGGGGCCGGTGGGGTCACGGCCGGACTACGATGCGCAGCCCACAACAGTCAGCGGTGTTTCAGCGGCCGCAGGGGCTTGTTTAGCTGGGATTGGACACACCCCAGGGGACGACTAGCCTAGGGGTAAGTTGCTCGTCTCGCAATCGAAAGGTTGTGGGTTCGAGTCTCACCTGTCGCTACTCTTCGCCCGCGACCAATCGGCGTGAGATTGGCGACGCTACATGACTCAACTGTCGATGTGTCGTAAAACCAATAACCAACCAACCAACACACCCGTGAGCATGATCTTCGTGAGCGAGGGACCACATGCGGCAACGACCTGTAGGTGCCAGTGTAGTTAACTTACACACTTCAATTGGGCGCTGTATAACCACTGCAGTTTATGCGCCCTAAAATCCAAATAACTAACGTACACACTTCAATAACAACGATGCGAGCTAATATATGGCGCGCCGGATCCGGTTTGCGCCCATAGAATGGCTTGTGCGTGTGTTCGGTTTTAGTAGATTTGTTAACATTGCAACATTGTGCAAGCTGGGTAAAATAACTGCGAACGGGCCCTGGTTCCAGGTGCGTTGAGAAGCAATTTCATGGGTGACCCGACCAAGCTTCATGATACTCGTCTGTGCAAGGGCAATTATGTGAAGATTGCATCATTCATGAATATGCAGACCTCCGTGGTACTATTTAATTGGAGTTGCCACAGCCAACCATTAACGACCTAAGCGGTTGGGCTCCGTTTTTCTCGAGCCATTTTGTGCGAGTGCATGGAGTGTTTTGCAAATCATTTCCATTTTTGCGCTAATATTCTGTTTGCATTTGAAAAGGAATAAAAGTGAGGGCAAATAACTGTTCGTGATGCGAACTAAACATGGGTCTACGCTGCGCTCAAGCCTGGAGAAAGTGACAACTGCTGTTCAGTAAAATTGTAGTTGCTCCAGTCTCGGGTATTCCGACCGACGCCCCCCGGACCGGGGAAGGTGTGATTCCATGCGGAAGTGTTAAGTCGTGCATGTATGTGGTCCGGCAGTTCTAGCACGTGGATTCCAGTGACGACAATGAATACCTACGCTTTCCCGATTCGCTTTCGGCAGCATATATTTTGGCATCGGGCAGTTCGCGGGCCGCCGTTTGCCCCCCTGCGTTCCCGGCCACCAGTGTGCCCGCTGCAGTTCGGGGCACGCAGTGTGCCCGCTGCATTCGCGGGCAGCAGATATTTTGCTGCAGTTCGCGGCCACGCAGTGTGCCCCGCTGCAGTTCGCGGCCACGCCGTGTGCCCGCTGCAGTTCGCGGCCACACAGTGTGCCCCGTCACGAGGACCGTTGTAACAATCACGTGAGACTGGTTGCCGCCGGCTCGACCGGCGGGTCTGCCCCTACTCTGCCACGTCGTGACACCGCCACACCCCTTGTGGGCACATACAGAATCGAGCGCCGCTCACCTTTGGCCAAAGTGAACCACGCTGCCCTTCAGCACCGGCTTCCCCACTTTTGTGTGGCGCCTGCCATGCCGTGATTGACACACCGCCAACGCGCTCGGTCGCCTCTCCTTCCCCTCCCTCCGACAAGGCCTTGCCCGACACTGTCCTCACTGATTGGTTGTTTATTTTACGACACGTCAACCGTTGAGTCGTGTAGCGTCGCCAATCTCTCACGCCGATTGGTCGCGGGCGAAAAGTAGCGACAGGTGAGACTCGAACCCACAACCTTTCGATTGTGAGACGAGCAACTTACCGCTGGACTACTCGTCTCCACACTGTCCTCACTGCGGTGACGTGCTGCATTATCTGGCTCACCGCCTCCCATTCTCCACTGTTTGCCGTACGTTTCTTGCATGCCCCTTTCCGCCTTCTAGCCACCCTTGTTTTCCCGCTTTCTGTTGTCTAGCGTGCCCATTCTTTTCACCCCTTATACAGTCTGCTCCCGTCTGCCTCCGTCTGCTCCTGTCTGCTCCTGTCTGCTCCTGTCTGCTCCTGTCTGCTCCTGTCTGCTCCTGTCTGCTCCTGTCTGCTCCTGTCTGCTCCTGTTTGCTCCTGATCGTCCATGTATGTCCTTGCCTGTCCATGTCTGTCTGTTTGTCTGTCTGTTCCAGTCTGCTCATCTTCTCCGTCTGTCTGCTCCCTCTGCTCGTCTGCTCCGTCTGCTCACGTCTGCTCACGTCCGCTCACTGTTGCTCCCGCCACTGCTCCCGCCACTGTCCCGCCACTGTCCCGTCTGTCCCGTCTGCTCCCGTCTGTCCCGTCTGCTCAATCTGTCCTTCGTCCATTATGTCCTGCCTGTCCATGTCTTGTCTGTTCCAGTCTATTTTGTCTGTCCCGCCACTGTCCCACCACTGTCCCGCCACTGTCCCGCCACAGTCCGTTCCAATCAGCCCAAGACCGTCGTCCACTGTTCGCAATTTCGGGTCATGTTTTTAACTAAGACAGGATTTGTTTTCCTCATTGTTGACGTGACCCATTTTTTCTGTAATTTCCCCAGCCTTAGGCACGCAGCACGGCGGGGCACACATCTGTGTTGACTACAACACAACATACAACATTTCAGGTATTGGCGCCGCAGCGTCGGTCTCTCACGACAAAACCAAACTGCTCCGCAACATACGCTGTCTTGCGTGTTGGACGACACCAGCTGTCTTTCAATCTGCAGGGGGGACGGGGGTGCGGCACGAACCCCGCTGGCAGGTTCCCACCGGTGGCCGCGTTGTTGGGCGGTGGCCGTCCTCGGTTGGCACGGGGCTGAAGGACATGCCAGCCGCAGCAGCACCAGGAGCGCGTCTGTTGTGTCGCCTTGTGTGAATTACTCGCCTGTACGGCTCGGTCTCGCCCCATGGCTCCATCACGATGACGGCGGAGAAGTAGTTGCAGATGGATGGATGGCGTTATGGGTTCCACCGCAGTGGGACGGGATGCATCATATCCTTTAAACACTATTCCTTTTTCTATGCCTATTTTGCCTATTCTCTGGCCTTATTTATATCTCCTTCCCTAACGATATTCCTACTCCTATGGGCGTTGTACTATTAACACTACTCCCATTGGAGCTGCATGGAAAAGCCGGCCTGAAGCTGCCTGTATCCATCTCCCTCCCACCCCATAGGTCTTTGATTGTGGTGGAACTCGTTGTCATAAAATGAGAACGGACGATCTACCGTAACATGCATCAACCCAGCATGCTATTCGGCATCATTCAGGCTCTCAAGCACATCGTAGTGAACATCCATTGCAGTCTGTCTGAAATATTTCAAGCCCCATTGTGGCCTTAGTGCAATACATTTCGGAATACAGTGCTCATCTGCCCAGCCTTGGTGTATTATTGCCAACATTCCTTTGCTTTCCATGTGCACGATTTCAGCTGCGGCAGCTAAATTCTTGCCGTAAATGCACCCAACGAAATATACAGTGATGCCAATGTACAAAGTTCGAGTTATGTGGAAAAGTTGCCGGCGCGGCATAGTTTGAAGTGGCAGGCTTGTCATTTCTACCTTCATAGACATGCCGGCGTATTTGCGCCAAGCAAGCGTCCTTCTTCCACGAAGTTCAGAGGACAGCAATCGAGAGGTATCCAGCAGCTTGCTGACGAACTCGACTCAATCCCGCAATTGCCTGGCCCTGAACAATTCCCAACTCAGAATTCATAACAGCGTGGCGAACGTGTTGCGTGTGGCCGGAACAACCTCTCGTAGAACGTTCCCATTCGGGCGCCCTGCTGAGTGTCGATGCCTCGCCTGAACCCGGTGTGCCGACGGTGACGACTCACTGCTGTAGCCGTCGCCACCCGCCACTGGGCCGTGCTACCGCGCCGAATGTGGCCGAGACGGCCGATCTGAAGGCGTCTGGGGACGAGTAGTCCAGGGGTGAGTTGTCCGGGGTACCCCTGACCTCTGACCCCTGACCCCATCACCAGGACACAGGGGTGACTTGTTGTTCGTGGTGATGGGACGAGTAGTCCAGGGGTGAGTTGCCCGTCTCACGATCGAAAGAGTGTGGGCTCGAGTCTCGCCTGTCGCTGCTCTTCGCCCGCGACCAATCGGCGTGAGAGATTGGCGACGCTACATGACTCAACGGTCGATGTGTCGTAAAAACCGGCAGCCACCACCACCACCGCCACCTGAAGGTGTCTGCATCCCTCCCCTTCTCCGCCCCGTTACGTTGTAATTGTAGCGGCAGATTATTGTTGTTCTATTTGGTTGATGTGTTGGAGTATGGCAGCAGCTACTTCTCCGGTCCTGCACTGGCTCAGGTCGAATGTGTGGCGAACAGCCAGCCCGTGGTAGCGACATCTTGGGATTTCAGCACAGGCCGAAAGCGACGACCACCAAAGCCACTGCCACTGCTAGTGCTAATTCGTGAGACATCAGCAACAGCTGATTCAAATTAATGACGAGTCAAAAGCTTGAAACCCCATCTCAGATATGTTTTTCGAAACTTCAACCCACCTAAATGAGCCGTTACGAGTCTCTACTTTCTGGAAGGGCGCGTGACGATGGCTTTGACAGTCTCCACCTTGGTGAACGGGCTCGACTATTCCCAGTATCTCCTTAGTCTCAGGCCAGCCATGCTCCGTTTGTTTTCCGTGCACCGGACAGCCCGTGCCGTCGAAACTCGACGCTCTTTCGCTCGGCGGTGCGCGTCCGAGTTTCTAAATGCGCAAACCGCGACGGGACGCGTGCCGTGGAGTCCGTCTGGTCACGTGATCCACACGTCACGGCTGAGGAGAGGCAGCGGCGCTGGCCGCCGTCGTTGGCAGCCCAGGCGTGACGGCCAAGTCCGAGCACAAATCTCGCTCGAAGCGCGTCTTTAATTTGAAAGTGTTTTTTTTAGCTAGTGTTTTATCGGGATCCTGAAGGGAGAAGGAATGTGCATTGTGGTGCACGCGTCTTCGAGTCTGTCGCTTGCTTTGCCTGGGTGTCGAGAGAAATGACGATCCGCGTGTGTTGTGGACTAGTGTTCTGCGCTTTTGACAATAGGTGGAAACGCGAGATGATTCGAGATGCTCCCGCGTGGCTCCGAGCCCGCCGAGCCAGCCAATGCGCCGTCACGTAGGCGCAGTCGCGGTGGATCCGAACAGGTGTGCTGCAATCTGCGATTGAATACACTCTCTCTCTCTCCGTCAAATGTCTTCGGCTGCCGCTCGCCGTTTCCGCGTTGACCAGCCGCTGTCGGCAAGTGACGACGCGGCTCGCGACCGATGCGCCAGAACTGTCACGGCGCCACGTGCCGGTGAAAGGTTGCCGGCTGCTGTCCGTCGTGCTTACCTCGTCAGTCGCCGTGTCGGCGACACGTGTCCGCCTCGTGCCCGCCGGCGTCCACACGTGTTCGCCTTGTCGGCAACGCGTGTCCGCCTCTCGTGTCCGCCATGTCGGCAGCACGTGTCGCCTCTCGTGTCCACCATGTCGGCGACACTTGTCCACCCCTCGTGTCCGCCACGTCGGCGACACGTGTCCGCCTCTCGTGCCCGCCGGCGTCGGCAACACGTGTCCGCCTCTCGTGCCCGCCGGCGTCGGCGACACGTGTCCGCCTTTCGTGTCCGCAATGTCGGCGACACGTGTCCGCCTCTTGTGTCCGCCGCACCAGCCACGACGTCGGCAACACGTGTCCGCCTCGTGCCCGCCGGCGTCGACTACATTTGTCCACCCCCCCCCGTACCCGCCGCGTTAGTCCGCGCGCCCGGAATCCAAACGCGCCTCACTGGGGTGGGGGGTGGGGCACATTCTGCCCCTTACTTAACATGAAAAGTTACGGCAGATTTCGTTGCTCTTGGTGATAGATGGCAGTTCAACAAGACAATCTCAGATAAATCTTGTAAATTGATCTAGGTGTTGCATTTGACGTTACAGATCAGTCAATAGCTTAAGACTCCATATACTTGGCAAGGTTTCAATTTTAGTCGAGCGTCATGAAATCAAGCAGCAAAGAGACCGAATTTTGGTACCATCATGAGCCTTCCATTCTGCGATAGGCAAGAAAGGCATCCGGGAGTAAAGATGAGGTCGAGGTCATGGCAGGTCACGTGGTATTCTGAGGTTAAATATTGAATCTGATTGTATGCCCATGCGTCGCATGTTTCTACGCTAAACGCTTGCCAGGAATCCCACAGAGGAAATGCAAAACTTGTCTGAAAACCTGGGAACATTTGCTTACTTATTTTGCACTGAACATTTTGCTCATGGGATATGTTTTTGAAAATTATTGGGAGAGCACAAAGCATGAAGACAATGGGCGGGCCCAAATGGATTTGGGAGCATACCACATCGGCATGATGCTGTGTGATGAACTCTACCATGTTAAGAGTTGAATTTAGACGGGGAGGAGGAGTATTCCAAAAGCGTGCAAAACTGCATCCCTAATTGTGTTGATATTTAGTCTGTTTTTGAACAATACAGAAAAAATTGGCTACAAGGTTTCGAACAACGTCAAAGGCTACTGCAGCGCATGCTGGTTCCGTAATCACCTCAATCTGTGCGGTGACGACTTGCGACACTCCTTTTTTTGTACAATACTGAGACCATCACTGGATATGTGTTAAATCATGTCATTGCAAACAAATGTTTGCTCGACATTTGCTATGATTATTCAGAATTTGAGTCCCAAGCACATGATCGAAAAATATGCCTTTGGAGTTTTGCGAATTTTGATAATCGCATCGCAAAAACCTATGCAGAAAAGCAGACCTACGAGATAGTCACATTATTTGCCATTCAATGTTCTGTAAATTGGCACAAACCAACTGTTAATGTCTTTGTCCATCTGCTTTTGGTGATTTTGCTTATACACACTCGCTTCTTTCGAATATCACCACCACCTTTCGTTATGTTGATGGTTAACATCCATCGCCTTGTGCAAGCTGGACCGGCGAACACGAGCGGCGGCGCGGTCCCGGTCCCCGGTCCCGGTCCCCGTCCCCGGTCCCCGTCCCCGGTCCCCGTCCCCGGTCCCCGTCCCGGTCCCCGTCCCGGTCCCCGTTCCCGGTCCCCGTTCCCGGTCCCCGTCCCCGGTCCCCGTCCCCCGGTCCCCGTCCCCGGTCCCCGGTCCCCGTCCCGGTCCCCGTCCCCGGTCCCCGTCCCCGGTCCTCCGCGCCCCGTCCCCGGTCCCCGTCCCCGGTCCCCGTCCCCGTCCCCGGTCCCCCGTCCCGGTCCCCGTCCCCGGTCCCCGTCCCCCGGTCCCCGTCCCCGGTCCCCGTCCCCGGTCCCCGTCCCCGGTCCCCGTCCCCGGTCCCGTCCCCGTCCCCCCGTCCCCGTCCCCGTCCCCGGTCCCCGGTCCGCCCCGTCCCCGGTCCCCGTCCCCGGTCCCCGTCCCCGGTCCCCGTCCCCGGTCCCCGTCTCGGTCCCCGTCCGCCCCGTCCCGGTCCCCTGTCCCGGTCCCTGGTCCCTGTCCTGTCCTCGTCCTGGTCCCCGTCCCTGTCCCTGTCCCGGTCCCCGTCCCGGTCCCTGTCCCGGTCCCCGTCCCCGGTCCCCGTCCCGGTCCCCGTCCTCGGTCCCGGTCCCCGTCCCCGTCCCCTCGGTCCCCGTCCCGGTCCCCGTCCCCGGTCCCCGTCCCCGTCCCCGTCCCCGTCGGTCCCCCCGGTCCCCGTCCCCGGTCCCCGGTCCCCGGTCCCCGGTCCCCGTCTCGGTCCCCGTCTCGGTCCCCGTCTCGGTCCCCGTCTCGGTCCCCGTCTCGGTCCCCGTCCCGGTCCCCCGTCCCGGTCCCCCGTCCCGGTCCCGGTCCCCGCCCCGGTCCCGGTCCCGGTCCCGGTCCCGGCGAGCCGAACGTGCCAGTCGGCCGCGTTGCCGCCGATCGGCCGCCGACGTTGCACACACACGCCGAGCGAGTGACGGCGCGCGTAATCTGGCAGGGTCGGCCGGCCGGCCGTTTTTCGCGCGCGCCGGCCGCGGCGGCTCGCCGACCGGCGGCCGGCGCTGCGTGTGGCCGCCTCCGCCGCCGGGAAAGCGCCCCGGGTCGACGGCGACGGCGGCCGTCGCACGATGACTGCCGCCGCCGCCGGCGGTTGTGAGCCGACGGCGCGCGCGTCGGTCGGCGCCAGTCAGCAGGCCGCCGGCGTGGGAAGGTCGGGTCACGCGACCGGCTGGCCCTCGGACATTGGCCGCGGCAGAGTGGCAGAGGGAATGTGTGACGGTGGGCCGAGTTGAAATAAATGAAAACACTTAATCGTGCTGTGTGGATTTGTCGACATTGATGCTGATTGGTTATCATCAGGTAGTGCCTGAGCACCACCTGGATTTGGTAAACTTCGCATTGGTTTTTGGTGACCAATGCAAATATGGAAACCCCTATAATTTCAAAACACCGCCTGTGATTCTTGAAAACTGGACATTTTCATTGGTGCTTGCCACTGCCAAACGCGTGTTGGGCACTGACTTAGTGAACGCCGAATTAATAAACGCTGACGGCTTCCATTTTATGGAACGCGGCTAAATTGTCCTCGTTTTATTAAGCATTAGTTCTCGACAGTTCGGCTATTGACGGGCTGCTTAGCTTGGATACCCATCAGTAATGGCTAGTATTGCCAATACGACGTATTTATAATGCCACCGATCGTACGCTTATATGAGATCACTTCCAAAATAGAGTATCTTGAAGAGTATCCATATGAAAGATGCGCCGAGTGTTGGGTTTGGCCCTCAGTTTCATCTGTCACCAACCATGCAGGGAGGGATGCGGGCTCATGCGGATCGCAGCCGCCCTATCTCCGTCACTGCAGATGAAGCTCCCGGATCACGAGCGGTGCGTTCGCACAGGTTAAACCCCGTCAGAGAAACGCCGAAATCGCAGCATGTGATGATCCAGTGGTCAGAAAGTCTGGCTAAAAGGCTCCTGATACCCCTGGTCAAGCTGTTGGACCTCGGCCAGGTGTACGGGGTTCGAGTCCCCGCGACGCCCGCCCTTTTTGCCAAGGTGAGAGGTAAGCGACGCCATGTGGCCTCAGACTGCTGAGCGAGTCACACGTCGTAAGGCCACGATCCAATCTCATCCTGTCGCTCCTCGATGTGGGCATAGTTCGATGAGAAGAATTCAGCTATCGCAATATGTATATTGTGGCACGCGAAATCAATCTGCAGATTGATTTCGTGGCTAGAAATTGTGCATGCACAATTTCTACAAGTGGCATCATGGTTTCATTCGTACTTTGGATGACACCACTTGGGCATAACCATAAATCACCGGTGTCGCCTTGTGAAACACCGGGGTGGTAAATAACTTGTTTCATGGCCAAAGGTACCCCGAAAACCATTTCTAGCTGGCTTACGTCCATATGGATCATTATAGGCTGAATGTTTAAGTTCGGGCTCATTGGGGAGGAGGGATCAATAGCTGAGGGTGCCGGTGGCCTCCCTTAGCGCATGCAAGGTGACTCCCCTGCCAGAAATAACCGGTCGTGCTCGATTAATTAGGAGGCGTTTTCAATAAGCTAATTGATTTGCATTCAGAAGTTGTGCCACGATTTCCTACGCATGTTGTGTTCCGATGACTTGCCTGTCGCGTTCCAATTAAATTCACGTATTTAACCGCATCGTGCTTTCAGCATCATTGTCAGTGTTCATATTAGGGCTGTCGTCATGGGAACGTCATGATGCGTCTACGTCATGGCTCGTTTACGATGGTTCACTGTGGAACGGAAATACAGCGCTCGATCATCGATCGATCCATCCGTTTCAGTTGATGCGAAAGTTGCGGATGCACGAACTACGGAATAAAATGCCTCGCATGTCATATATGACATGCGATATGTTTTATTCCGTAGCACGACAGCTGCAGCTTTCGCATTAGCTGCAAGGAATGGATCGATCGAGAATCGAATGCTGCCAGCTAGCTTCTGTCAACTAGCTGCATGCCTGAATGTCTTGCAAATAGCTGTCAAACGACCCAAACGCTTGACAGCTATTTGAACTTTAGGGCGTCTGAACTACGCTTGGTTTACGTGCAAAATAATTGAACTTCAACAACCTCATGGCATTGTAATGACCTTTTGCTGCATACCGTGTTTTAGCATGCATTTTGCATGCATTTGGCATGCATCCCGCAGCCTGATGAAGAGTCGCCGAAAAGGCACTTTTCCCTCGTCCAGCCCCACCCAAGCAGTGTGTTACGACCGACATGATTCACACAGCGCGTCCGAGTTTCACCACCATCTCGCGGTCGACCAGTGATCGACGGTGTTATGCGGCCGCACCACGCACGACGCCTCAGTCACCTTCTTACCCCCTCCCCGCCCTCCGATTCCAACCGTCGCCAGCGCCAGGGGACACCACCGTCACCTTCCTGTGCCGCATCGCTGGCGCCGGGGGACGCTGCCGTCACCTTCCTGTCCGCTACCGCTTCCGACCGTCGCCAGCGCCAGGTGATGCCGCCGTCACCGTCCTGTGCCTCACCGCTGGCGCCAGAGGACGCCTCCTTCAATTCACTGCCTCCCCCACCGCTTCCAGCCGCCGCCAGCGCCAGGGGACGCCGCCGTCGCCATCCTGTCCACCCACCGCTTCCGCCGCCGTCGGCATCGGCAGATGCGCCCTCGACGTGCGACGCGCGTCGCGGGTCTCGCCGCCGCGTGTTGCGCAACCGCCGAGCAAGGTGTGTGGCGGCTGGCGCTCGAGGTGCTCTGAAGTGGCCGAGGTCAGCGGCGGCGACACGCCATCAGCTCCTGCGGCGACCCGGCCGACGCGGGCGATCCACCCTGTCGGCAGACTAATCACACGGGGCTGTCGAGAGGTGACGAGATCCACCCTGTCTGCAGACTAATCACACGGGGCTGTCGAGAGGTGCCGATCCACCCTGTCGGCGGATAATCACGATCTGTCGATAGGTGCCGATCCACCCTGTCGGCGGACTAATCACACGGTCTGTCGAGAGGTGACGAGTCTGTCGGCGGACTAATACACGCTGTCGGAAGAGAGGTGCCGATCCACCTGTCGGCAGACTAATCACACGGTCTGTCGAGAGGTGACTAGATCCACCCTGTCGGCAGACTAATCACACGGGGCTGTCGAGAGGTGACTAGATCCACCCTGTCGGCGGACTAATCACACGGTCTGTCGAGAGGTGCCGATCCACCCTGTCGGCGGACTAATCACACGGTCTGTCGAGAGGTGACGAGATCCACCCTGTCGGCGGACTAATCACACGGTCTGTCGAGAGGTGACTAGATCCACCCTGTCGGCAGACTAATCACACGGGGCTGTCGAGAGGTGCCGATCCACCCTGTCGGCGGACTAATCACACGGGGCTGTCGAGAGGTGGCGATCCACCCTGTCGGCAGACTAATCACACGGGGCTGTCGAGAGGTGACGAGATCCACCCTGTCGGCAGACTAATCACACGGGGCTGTCGAGAGGTGCCGATCCACCCTGTCGGCAGACTAATCACACGGTCTGTCGAGAGGTGACGAGATCCACCCTGTCGGCGGACTAATCACACGGTCTGTCGAGAGGTGACTAGATCCACCCTGTCGGCAGACTAATCCACGGGGCTGTCGAGAGGTGCCGATCCACCCTGTCGGCGGACTAATCACACAGGGCTGTCGAGAGGTGGCGATCCACCTGTCGGCAGACTAATCACGGGGCTGTCGAGAGGTGGCGATCCACCCTGTCGGCAGACTAATCACACGGGGCTGTCGAGAGGTGCCGATCCACCCTGTCGGCGGACTAATCACACGGGGCTGTCGAGAGGTGACGAGATCCACCCTGTCGGCAGACTAACCAGACGGAGCGGTCGAGAGGTTCCGATCCGCCCTGTCGGCGGACTATCACACGATCTGTCGGAGGTGGCGGTCCCCCTGTGGCGGACTACGGTCGTCGAGAGGTGACGATCCACCCTGTCGGCAGACTAATCACACGGGGCTGTCGAGAGGTGCCGATCCACCCTGTCGGCGGACTAATCACACGGTCTGTCGGAGGTGACGAGATCCACCCTGTCGGCGGACTAATCACACGGTCTGTCGAGAGGTGACTAGATCCACCCTGTCGGCAGACTAATCACACAGGGCTGTCGAGAGGTGGCGATCCACCCTGTCGGCAGACTAATCACACAGGGCTGTCGAGAGGTGGCGATCCACCCTGTCGGCAGACTAATCACACGGGGCTGTCGAGAGGTGCCGATCCACCCTGTCGGCGGACTAATCACACGGGGCTGTCGAGAGGTGACGAGATCCACCCTGTCGGCAGACTAACCAGACGGAGCGGTCGAGAGGTTCCGATCCGCCCTGTCGGCGGACTAATACACGATCTGTCGAGAGGTGGCGGTCACCCTGTCGGCGGACTAATCACACGGTCTGTCGAGAGGTGACGAGATCCACCCTGTCGGCAGACTAATCACACGGGCTGTCGAGAGGTGACGAGATCCACCCTGTCGGCAGACTAATCACACGGGGCGGTCGAGAGGTGCCGATCCACCCTGTCGGCAGACTAACCAGACGGAGCGGTCGAGAGGTTCCGATCCGCCCTGTCGGCAGACTAATCACACGGGCTGTCGAGAGGTTCCGATCCACCCTGTCGGCACACTAATCACACGCGGCGGTCGAGAGGTGCCGATCCACCCTGTCGGCACACTAAACACACCCAGCGGCCCATTCGTCCCGGGCGGTCGAGAGGTGACAAGATCCACCCTGTCTGCGCACTAATCACACGCGGCGGTCGAGAGGTGACGAGATCCACCCTGTCGGGAGACTAAACACACGAGGCGGTCGAGAGGCGCCGGTCCACCCTGTCGGCAGACTAAACACACGCGGCGGCCCATTCGTCCCAGGCGGTCGAGAGGCGCCGGTCCACCCTGTCGGCAGACTAAACACACGCGGCGGCCCATTCGTCCCAGGCGGTCGAGAGGCGCCGGTCCACCCTGTCGGCACACTAAACACACGCGGCGGCCCATTCGTCCCAGGCGGTCGAGAGGCGCCGGTCCACCCTGTCGGCACACTAATCACGCGCGGCGGTCGAGAGGCGCCGGTCCACCCTGTCGGCAGACTAATCACACGCGGCGGCCCATTCGTCGCGGGCGGTCGAGAGGTCGAGGGTCGGCGGCGCGCTGTATGACGCGTGCTTTTCAGCCGCATCCACGACTCCCGTACGTCAGATTGTGGGGTCGGGTGACGCGTTAAACGGCGGCTCGAGCCTCGGCGGGAGCCGTGTCAACACGCAGGCTGAGCTGGCGCACGGCCTTCACCAGGATAAGTCGGAGTTATCTGTCTCGGAAGGCATCCAGTAAATCGAACCGACTGGTGGTGTCGGTGGGGGATTGCAGTAGCTCAGTCGGTAGGCTGTTCGGCTCTTGACTGGAAGGCAATGGGTTCGAATCCGGCAGCCGGCGGCAGTACGGGGACGAGTGGTCTAGGGGTGAGTTGCCCGTCTCACAATCGAAAGGTTGTGGGTTCGAGTCTCACCTGTCGCTACTCTTCGTCCGCGACCAATGGGCATGAGAGATTGACAACGCCACATGACTCAACGGTCGACGTGTCGTAAAACCAATAGCCAACCAACCGGCGAGAGTACAGAGTCCACTCGCAACCAATCTGGGTGAGAGGTTATCGACGCGAAATGGCCCAGCAGTCGAGTGCGTCGCAAAAGAACCCAAGGGTCTTCTTCGGGTGGGATGTGCAATTTTCGGAAAATCTGAGACAGAGTACAATAATGATGGTCTTCCTTCGATGTAAATGCTCTGTATCCCTTTTCTTCTGTTTTTTTTTTTATACTGTGAGCAACTTCTGTCCCAGTGAAGCCAGAAGGTCAAACATTTCTTCTTTATTTCTCTCTGTTTCTGTATGAGTGGATATTGCAAGAACGACGGCCACAGGTCCCATCTTAGCATATATATTCACCTGCTATGCCAGGACTCTTTCAGTTAAATTGTACGACATAACACTCCACAACACACTATGTTTTCATGTTGATATTCCGCTAACACATCACTATATAGGGGTTGTGCAGAAGGTAGGCAGATCATGCATCTCTTACGTCATATGGGCACGATACGTATTTATCTAGTTTACTCAAACATGCTGCGCTCTTCGGCTGTTAACGTGAGATGTGCCACCTTTCAATGTTTCAGCTGTCGTAATTTGTTGGATATGTTTCGCCGAGCTGCATCTAAGACGGGGAGACCGCCCTCTCCCATAGCAACCAAAAATACATCAAGTCGAGCGGGAAATTTTCAGATTATCAGCACGCAAACCCGAAAATTTCCAGCGTGCCGAAAGCGTGCTTTACTTTGTGACATTTTGTCTTCTGTTTGGACCCCCCTTAAAAAAACCTGGCCGCGCCACTGGCGCCTCATTCCTCTGCTACACCCCCTGGCGGGTTTGGAGCCAGTATTGGCGTGGTCTAAGCACCACGAGGGCTTTCTCCTGGCCCACAAACATTTAGGCGGAAATGTGCTGCAATCGCAGATAACCGTGACCGGCTACATAGCAGACAGCTTCGTCGAATGTCGCTTTCATCCGGTCCAACTGGTCACACCAGCGAACAAGTAGTTGACCACCGGCTTCCACCCGTGGCAGTCCGAAGCCAGTGGTTTCCATCGGCGGGAGATCGCCACCAACATTGGTGATGCAAGTTTTATAGCTCGCTTTGCCGAGCGAGACAGGGGGCGTTGCATACTGCGCACGGATGGAGCACCCCGTCTGCTTGCGAGTGCTCGAGTCCCTTCAATGGCATACTGAGCATCTCCAATGATCGCAGGCTTCAGCAGGGAATCGAGGGCGGGCCCTCCCGATGCCGTAGATAAGCGTTGTTGGGCCTTCTAAACATTTTTTTTTGAAGCTCTGCCCGTGCGATATGGGTGTCAGCAAGGGCGGTGGTTTAGGATAGGGGGAACCATTAATTAGTTCGAAATTAATGGTTTCCCCTGATCAGACGCACTTGGGCATTGGTGATCAGTTTGTGGTGAGGGAGATGTGCTGTCTGTCTGCAAATCAGACGCGAAGCCGTGGTGGACAATCCGAGAGGTGCGCGCTGCGTTTCGACGATCTCGGCCGGCTCTCGGTGGTCGAGCGGGTGGCAGCGATGGCCGAGGCGTCTCGTCTGACACGGAGATGACACGCCGCCATCGATCGGAGCGATTGGCGTAACGTTTGGCGGTCGGTGTGTCGTCAGGCACGCATGTGCAAACGCCCCGGGGGGGGGGGGGGGTCTGGTCGGCCAGACGTATCACCACCACGGACCACCAGGCAGGACAAACGGCACCGACGGCAGAGACGACCCGGCAGAACAAACGGCACCGACGCGCTCTATCTGGTGGCAATCTAGGTTGGACACCCCGCCGACGACGGGACGCCGACGGCTCTCCTCCGGCTCTCATTTGTGCAAGCACTCGTCTGAGCAAGCATTTACGCCGCTATCACGCCCTCCCCCGCCCTGATACCGGCCTGCGCACGAGCCAGACCGCCTCCGCCCGATGCAGCTGAGGTTACCGGGACGGGGCGGGGTAGGGAGGGAGGGAGGCGCGGGGGCGGGTCCCCGTCACACTGACCGGAGAGCTCGAGCTCTGAGACTGTGGTCGGGGCGGGGCCAGGCGGGCGGGTCCCCGTCACACTGACCGGAGAGCTCGAGCTCTGAGACTGTGGTCGGGGCGGGGCCAGGCGGGCGGGTCCCCGTCACACTGACCGGAGAGCTCCAGCTCTGAGACTGTGGTCGGGGGCGGGGCAGGCGTGGGGCGGGGCCAGGCGGGCGGGTCCCCGTCACACTGACCGAGAGCTCGAGCTCTGAGACTGTGGTCGGGGCGGGGCCAGGCGGGCGGGTCCCCGTCACACTGACCGGAGAGCTCGAGCTCTGAGACTGTGGTCGGGGCGGGGCCAGGCGGGCGGGGTCCCCGTCACACTGACCGGAGAGCTCAGCTCTGAGACTGTGGTCGGGGCGGGGCCAGGCGGGCGGGTCCCCGTCACACTGACCGGAGAGCTCCAGCTCTGAGACTGTGGTCGGGGCGGGGCCAGGCGGGCGGGTCCCCGTCACACTGACCGGAGAGCTCCAGCTCTGAGACTGTGGTCGGGGCGGGGCCAGGCGGGTCTTGGGGGGGGGCCAGGCGGGCGGGTCCCCGTCACACTGACCGGAGAGCTCCAGCTCTGAGACTGTGGTCGGGGCGGGGCCAGGCGGGCGGGTCCCCGTCACACTGACCGGAGAGCTCCAGCTCTGAGACTGTGGTCGGGGCGGGGCCAGGCGGGCGGGTCCCCGTCACACTGACCGGAGAGCTCCAGCTCTGAGACTGTGGTCGGGGCGGGGCCAGGCGGGCGGGTCCCCGTCACACTGACCGGAGAGCTCGAGCTCTGAGACTGTGGTCGGGGCGGGGCCAGGCGGGCGGGGGTCCCCGTCACACTGACCGGAGAGCTCGAGCTCTGAGACTGTGGTCGGGGCGGGGCCAGGCGGGCGGGTCCCCGTCACACTGACCTCAGAGCTCCAGCTCTGAGACTGTGGCCGGGGCGGGGCCAGGCGGGCGGGTCCCCGTCACACTGACCGGAGAGCTCCAGCTCTGAGACTGTGGTCGGGGCGGGGCCAGGCGGGCGGGTCCCCGTCACACTGACCGCAGAGCTCCAGCTCTGAGACGGCGGCCTGGTCGGCCGGGCACGTGGCGGCCTGCGGCCGGCTACCGGTTTATCAATGGGCGCCGGTGGGCGATAGCGGAGCGAGGCTGGTCACCGTGACGAGGTGATTAAAGAACTCTGGAGTGGTGGGCGTCTCGGGTTTTGCTGAATGGGCTGGGGTGGGCTCGCGCTAGGATTCTGCTCAATGGGTGAGCCGTGTTTTGCAGCTGGCCGCGTGTGCTGTCGGAACGTTTCGGTCACGATGTGCACGCTTCGTCGCAACGAGAGCAAATCAATTATTGAATAGTCAGCCGTCCCTGAGCCGTTCATCACTCTCCAGAAGCTCTTACGACTTTTTTTGTATACACATTTTTGCATGTCTATCAATTGCACCTGTAATCCATAGGGGACGAGTAGCCTAGGGGTAAGTTGCTCGTCTCACAATCGAAAGGCTGTGGGTTCGAGTCTCACCTGTCGCCACTCTTCGCCCGGGACCAATCGGCGTGAGAGATTGGCGACGCTGCATGATTCAACGGTCGATGTGTCGTAAAACCAATAACCAACCAACCACCTGTAATCCATTGGTTTGCAAGCAGCCCGCTCAGAAACAGGCCTGGATTTTCTGTCTACCTTTGTCGACGTGAAGTAGTGTCGACAGAACATTTTTGTGATCTGTGTCGACACAGATGTGTCCGGTTCTGATCAGATATGTTCGGTCTGCTGAGGGCGCCATGCGAGTGAGACGCGCCGTGCTGATGTTCCCAGTCAGCGGTCGCGATCCCGACTGCCTTCGGGCTGAATGCGGGCGCTCAATGACTGGCTACCGCCGCTTCGTCCCAGATCGCAAACGAGCAGTCATTCAGGCGCGCCAAGTGTTCAGCCTCCGGGGGTGGGGGGCGAGGGAGGGGGCGGTGGCGGGAGGTCAGGACAGGTGTGCCGACGTGGTGCGCAGGCCACAGGTGCGCAGCTGCGTACCTGTAAGCGCATGTCATCATCGGCCGGGTCGATCACGGGCGTCGCCAGCTGGGATCCCTGCGGTCCTGACGGTTGTCTTTGTTTTTTTTGTGTGGTCAAACCCAGCCTGGAGAACTGGGAAGCGTCGGGAAAGCATGACGTCCAACAAAAGTTTCACGGTTTGTTTGCGTCCGCTGCTGACATCTGAATCGGGCGGGTGGACTTGCTGGACGGCGCTTCTCTTTCGCTGTTAGTACCATGGCCCGCGACATGGCCGACGAGTTGACCCGCCCCCCTGTCTGACCTATCTGACCAAGTCTGACCTGTCCGAACTGTCCGTGAAGGTATCCTACCCCTGAAATGGTCCAGGTTGTGCAGCTATTGCATAACATTGTGCAAACAGCAGGCGTGACTCTTCTCTTCTGCCATGGTGGTGCTCAAACGATTATCTTCATTGTGCCATTCGCTGCAGGCTGCTGAATAAAAAGCTCCACAGCAATAGCCGGCAATAGCAAGAGCCATTGTTGGGGCGTCAACTCGTGCGTGTCTAATAGTATGGACCCAGATAATTACCTACCATTCTATGACCGCAGACGAACGTTTTATATCTACGACGAGGAGGTGGCCGTATCAGCTGCTTGAATCTGGGTTAGACATAGGATACACGGGAAGAGTAGGGGCTGAGCTATCGAGCAACTGAACCGACAATTTTGGACGCAGAATAAAGAGAGAAATTGGGCACTGTATGACCGAAGCAGTCGATGCGCCCCTAGGCCCAAATAACCAACCAAAGAGAGGAAGTTGGGACTCCAGAATCAAAATTCTCACAATACAGAGCTCTCTTTTTCGCTAAAGTGGTGGCGGCTCGGGCACACCAAACGCCCCGGCCTTGCCCCTCCAGCTCGGAAATCGTTCCTGCGCCTCTGGGGTGAGACCCGACTCGGGGACTGCAGGTGGCGACACCGCTGGCGTCGATAGCGGCCGCGGTCGTCGCAGCTGCAGCGCGACGACCGAATCCCCGAACTGCAGCCATGCTGCCGCCAGTCCCCGAACTGCAGCCTGTCCCCGACTCCTGAGCCACGGTCTGCCGCCAGTCCCCGAACTGCAGCCTGTCCCCGAACTGCAGCCTGTCCCCGACTCCTGAACCACGGTCTGCCGCCAGTCCCCGAACTGCAGCCTGTCCCCGACTCCTGAACCACAGTCTGCCGCCAGTCCCCGAACTGCAGCCTGTCCCCGACTCCTGAACCACGGTCTGCCGCCAGTCCCCGAACTGCAGCCTGCCCCCGACTCCTGAACCACCGTCTGCCGCCAGTCCCCGACTCCTGAACCACGGTCTGCCGCCAGTCCCCGAACTGCAGCCTGCCCCAGACTCCTGAGCCACAGTCTGCCGCCAGTCCCCGAACTGCAGCCTGCCCCGCTGCCACGGCTGCCGCCAGTCCCCGAACTGCAGCCTGCCCCCGACTCCTGAACCACGATCCTGCCACGTCTGCCGCCAGTCCCCGAACTCTGCACGCCCGCCAGTCCCCGAACTGCAGCCTGCCCCCGACTCCTGAACCACGGTCTGCCGCCAGTCCCCGAACTGCAGCCTGCCCCCGACTCCTGAGCCACAGTCTGCCGCCAGTCCCCGAACTGCAGCCTGTCCCCAATTCCAGAACTGGGGGCTGCGCCCAATTGCCGTACTTACGTCCCTCCGATTCCCGAACGACACGCCCGTAATTCGGGGCTGGGATGGCCGAGTAGCTACAGTGCTGAGCTATGGAGACCCGGGTTCCGGGCTCAACATTCACCACTCGGGAATTTCCCAATCCCGCGGCCCACCGGAGAAACGGTGTGGGCGGTGCCATTAGCCGTAATCGTGCATAAAGTGCGTCGTAACCCGCCCAATGAACATCTCCGTAATTCCTCTGCCGCCGCCTATTTCCGATCCCTACATCATCGACCGGCACCCAGTCTCCATGTTACGCCCATCCACAATATCCACACCGCATTCCATAGTTATTCCCTACGGCACGGCATAGATGGAAGCTTCCCGGAATTATTGACTGTCCCTAAATCTGATGTCATGTTGTTTTCCCTGTACGGATAAGCCTAGTTCGATATTTTTAAGGATTACTGGTTTTGCATTGGCAACGCTGCACTGATAGATGCACTCTGAGAACTGAACGCAATCCTTTAAAAATAAAACTATTTTCACTTGGCGAATTTCGAGTGGCACCGCCATTCTTGATGTTTCAAATATGGGTGTTGCATAATAATACTAGTATCGCGAACCTTCATCCTTACCATGTACATGGACGGGTCCAAAAAATTTTATCTGGAAGTTGAGAGGCACCAGTCTGGCTAGCTATTTCCCACGGTGTGAACTCACTGATTGGCAAAATGCTAAGACGGAGGTGGGGGGGTTCGCTCAATTGCCCCTGCAGAGGAGTCTTTTTATATTCGGAGGGCGCCTTCGGCTGAAAAATTGAGCTTCGGGGATGCACTCGGGCGTCCCGGAGGGGGCACTTTTCCAGTCAGAGGGCAACTTTTTCACCTTTTTCAGGCCAACTCTCAATTAGGGGAGAGCGCACGTGCCTCTTGTGGCCCCTCGTGGATCCGCCCCTGGCCATGTACAACGCCAACATTGCGACCTACCTCCGCCAGTCGAACACCTTACAACACTTTACAACCCAGCGCTGGTGCCTATCCCAGCGATACCCGGGCTTCCGATCCCAATACACGAGCCCAACTATTGTTCATTGGGTGGTTCACGACGCACTTTACGCACATTCACGCCTGATGGCGCCGCCCACACTGCTTCGTCGGTTGGCCGTGGGATCGGGAAATGCCCCGATCGGTGCGGGTGTCGAACCCGGGACCTTTGGTACCCAGAACGCGACACCTTAACCGCTCGGCCATCCCCGCCCCCGAGCCATACTCTAAGTCACACGCTCAGCGGCACATTTGCTCTTCACCTGGGGGGGGGGGTGCCGGCGCAAGACGACAAAGCGCCGCAGGCGCTATTCAGAGCGACGAGAGGCCGGTGGTCCGTCCAGATGTGGCGCCAAGTACGTGCCAAGTGCCCCGCAGGGCAGGGGAATTGGTTTCACAATGCGACTTCTCGCAACAATATCGGCTATTTATGCTCTGTGTATGCATTGTGTCGAAACGCGTCCAATGTTCCGAGTGGTGGAACAATGGGAGCATTGCGACGGTGCAGTGCAACATTGACGCGGGGTTTGCATATGCTGCGTCATCGGGCCCGCGGACGCCAAAAACCGCCGATCGGCCTCGAGGCCGCAGCCGGGGTGAGATGCACGTGCCCAGGAGTGGAACAGTGACCGGGGTGTGGTTGGAAGCGGAGGACTGATGCAGAGATCAGAGGAGCAGGTCGGGGACCGTGAGAGTGGCGGGGACGCCAAGGGAGTGGCACGTGCCACAGGAATCTGGCGGAAACCGAGGAGCGAGCTGGCGGTCGGGAATGTGGAGTGCAGGAAAGGGAGTGGTCCGAGGGTGTGAAGTGGTGACGGAGAGAGAGAGAGGGGAGGGGGGGGAGAGAGAGAACAGGAACCAGAGGGGTCGAGTAGAGGTCAGAGGACTGGGACGGAGGCCGCGGGCTAACACGGCCCGACAGGCAGGACTGGAGAGGAGGAAGGCGGAAGGAGTGGTCTGATGATGATGGTGAATTGGAGCTTAGGGGCGCGTCGACATCCAGGGTCATTTTGAGGAGTGGTCTGAAAACCGTGGAGTTTTGCGCGATTCGGCGGAGGATTGGCGACGCTACATGACTCAACGGTCGATGTGCCGTAAAACCAATAACCAACCAGGTCTGAAAACCGTGGAGTGCGCGATTCCGGAGGATTGGGACGGAAGACGAAGTTACGTCACGGAGGCGATGGGAGAGGGGTGGGAAGAGAAGTCAGTCCGGGGAAATGATCCCGAGACAGTGTCTGGCGGAGAACGCAGGATTGTGACGAAAATCGTGACCGGAGGTGAGGCGACACCACCCGCCGGTCGGGTGGGGGCGGGGCGGGGGCGGGCGCTGGGTCAGATCTCGGCCGCATGCCGGCCACGCTCGCCGCGCGACTGACTCGGAAGGACCGCGTCGGTGGCGGCCGTCACCGTCCCGGGGTCACGTGACTCACGGGGGTCACGTGACTCACGGGGGTCACGTGACTCACGGGGGTCACGCGACTCACGGGGGTCACGCGACTCACGGGGGTCACGCGACTCACGGGGGTCACGTGACTCACGGGGGTCACGCGACTCACGGGGGTCACGTGACTCACGGGGGTCACGCGACTCACGGGGGTCACGCGACTCACGGGTATCACGCGACTCACGGGGGTTACGTGACTCATGGGATCACGTGACTCACGGGGATCACGTGACTCACGGGGGTCACGTGACTCATGGGGATCACGTGACTCACGGGGGTCGCGTGACCCACGGGGGTCGCGTGACTGGGACGCAGCGCCGTGAGATGTGATCGTGATCTGCGCCGCGCGGCGGCCGCCTGAGCGACACCCGGCCGGCGTGACCGCGACCCAGTCCCGGCGGCCCTATCTGGTCATCTGCGCAGCCGGCCGTGCGGTCGACCCCGTGCGCGTGGGCCGGCCGAGTTTTGCCACGCACCGGCGGCCGCGGCGCCGGCCACCGCCGTCCGCGGGCGGCCCTCCCGCCGCGCCGCAGCGCCGTCGCCGCACGTCGGACACGAGTTGGCCGCGCTGGCGGCGCCGCGAGACATCGCCGGGAGTGGCAGAAGTTGTGTCGGTCGTGCCGGCTGCGCGTCCTCTTGTTGACACGCCCCCCCCCCCCCAGTGTTGGGCGCGACCTTGGCCGCGGCGAGGTGGCGCGAGAACGCTGTCGCTGACTGGCCCGGTTCTTGGTTTCGGTGTGCTGGTGTTGCAGTCTCTGGTGTTCCAGTTGCCAGTTCGGTGTTCAGGCTTTGTGGTGAGCAGCACTCGTGCGAAGAGGAAAGCAGAGGGGTACCGTTCGCCTCTTCTTGCTCGCCGTGTCTTCTACCGTCGATTGATTTATGGTAGCCACCGTGTCGGCTTCTGAGTCGACGTTTAGCACCTCTCACGCATCTCCAAGGGTTCTAAATGACAAACGCTTTCCGGTGTTTTATTTCACGACTGGGGGCGTCACTTGCAAGCTGTTGAGCTTGTTCTGGTGTTTCGCACACAATTACGTGACCTCACACTGTTTAGTTTGTGGCAGAGTCCTCCACATCTGCCGCACTCCAGCCTCCGTAAGCGGGCCCATCGCACCTGCCACCCTCCATCCACTGCCTGTTTAGTCGGTGGCAAGCCCATCACACACTGTAATAAACATTTTACCGCAATGTTTTATAGACTGCCGCTTGTTGGTCGATTTTACACACTACTTAGCTTAAATCCGAAACGATGCATAAGAAGCTCCCATCATGTCAGGGCACCAGAGCAGTTCAATTACTTCGGCGTAGTTGTACCTTAAATGCGGTGAGCACGTCAATTGGAGCCCCGGACCATATGGCATAAGAACTCTGGGTGCATCATTACCTTATCGTAAAATCCTGCACTTTCACATGTCTCGAGTAGCCGAAGAGATTTCACAACTGCTGATGAAATATGTGATGGTTTTATTGCTACAAACCATGGGTTCAACTGGTTTGACGGTTTTATTTCGGGGATGATTGTTCCGGAATAGCATGGTGATTAGGTATGTCACAGCTTCCGGAGCGATTTCCATGAGTGATATTTCGCGACTCGGTGTTTTTGAACAACGCTGGCGTATTTTCTGTATTGGAAGCAAGGGGTGCATTGAAGCATTACGGTCACGCCCAGATTTAACCCGGAATGGGCAGACATACTATCCTGTGAATTCTGATCGTCGGAATCTGATCCCCCAAAATAGCAAAGCAAAAGACACCACTGAAAAGATACACATGTGGATGGTCGATGAATAGGCGCCAAATGATCACATTTTTGTCGAAGCGCCTTTAAACTCAAACGTCTTTAAGTGCCTTTAAATTTAAAAACCTTTAAAACGCCTTTAAATAACCACCTAGCTGGATGATCGATGACAATGAAAAATATATCTATCTAACAAAACTCGCATCATTATCAGCTTGCCGAAATTATTGATTCATGCGCGCCTTGCAACAGTGCCGAACACGGCCGGTGAAGCGACCAGCCGTTCAGGAACTAAGGCACCGCTCTACACCGAGCATAGGCGTCACGACGGCGCCTCCCCGCCCGTCCAGCTTCGCGCATGCACCACTCCTCCCGCTTTCTTCCACAGATGGTGCCTTCGTCGCTGACAGTCTGACCTAAGACGCTTGACGCTTTTCCGGAACGCTCGACGCTTTTCCGACGCTGTTTGGGCTGCAGTGTCGGCCGTCCACCCGCCGCGAGCCCGGGCTGGTGCCACGAGAGGCACCCGTGGGGGGGGGTCACATGCCGTCTGCCGCCAGCACTCCCGCCGTTATTTACTGGTGAGGCCGTGCTGGTGCCACGAGAGACACCCGTGGGGGAGGGGTCACATGTCGTCTATCGCCTGCACTCCCGCCATTATGTAAGGCGGGGGTCCGGGCTGGTGGCACGAGAGACACCCGTAAGGGGGGGGGGGGGTCACATGCCGTCTACCGCCTGCACTCTTGCCGTTATCTTCGGCGAGTTTGAAGTTGTGTGCGCATTACCGCACTTCATCACTATCAGTCAGCTCGCATACTTATCGTGGAGAGGCGTCAACCTGGGCTACTTGATCTCGCCCCAATTTGGGTCGGCCCTTGGTAGCTCGCTCTGGATTGCGCTGTTGATATCAGCTGCGAGGGTGCTGGTGAACTGTGCGGGGCGGGGGCCGCGGCGCCGGGGGGAGGCGGCGACTAGACCCATCCTCGTGTCGTCAGTCAAAGGCCGAACATATGGTTTGATGAGATTAGCACTCGGTCTGCGCCCTCTTCTCACGGAATTGGCGGCGCAACCAGGTGACTGCTTCAGTCTGGTCCCTGTCTCTAAAAATAGAGATTGGCAGGCTTATTCGCCATGGAGGTCAATATGACAGCCTAAAATGACTGCGACTTCCCTCAGCTTAGTGTTAATTGGAAAAGGGCACGCAGGTTCCGTTCAATGGCGTCTGAAAGGCATGGAGTTCTGGAGGCCCTTAAGACAAGACGTATGCTATTATTTCTGGGTATCATTATTCTTGCCGAGTGAGTGCTGTGCCTTTTCAATTTTCGGAACGGGACCGCTATAGCGTAAGCACACACACACACACACACACACACATATATATATATATATATATATATATATATATATATACATTATAGTATTTATTATGTTAGCCCAACAACAAATGCATGAGTAAAAAAATGAGTGAAGATGGGTCAAATTGTGTTTATCTTAGTTTATCCATCGCAGCCTCATAGGGTCAATGGTTACCTTTCGTGAACAGAGGAGCAAATTTGCTGTCCCTCCCCCCCCCTAGGACAGTTATGGATCTTGTGTTGACATGTCGGGTGCATCACATCACCACATAAATGATTTCATTAAATGCAATTGTTGGCTCAAAACACTGAATATCCTTCGGGGTCCTTCAAGCTCATCTTGAACCCTGAAGTATCTTTCGGAAAAAAAAATATTTTGAAGTCTGAACGATTTCTTTCACGAAATAAAAACCCATGCTCGGGTTGGTGAAGTAGAAACGCAAAATTAATCCCGGATCGCGGAAAACTCTTCGGCAAACCAAATTCCTTCAAGCAGTCTGACCAGACTATCCTTTGGTGCAACCGGCCTTCACTCCATTTACCCTGGAGGCGCATCAGCTTACGTCGAGTGCATGCCGAGCACACCAGGCTACTCGACTGCTAAGAAGGAATTCTACTGCTTTGGCACTAGAATGTCCTCTGGAGTGAAAGTACACATTACTTGCTGAAAGGAACACGCAATTATGTGCGCACGACTTCAAGGAATTACCAGATATGCTGACGTTACGCTTGGAACAAGAAGTTATGCAGACTGCCGCCCGACCCGACTTGCAGGTAAAAAAGTGTTGTAGACCACTTGCTGGGAAGGTAAAAAAAATCAACAAGATTTGTCGTGAAGAAACCAATGTTCGACCTCAAACCCTACGGGTTATCTCGGCAAGACGGGGAGATCCCAGTGTCGGCTTATATCTTCCAGGATACAGAGCTACAGCGACGTTGCAATGTGTATTGAAAGCGACTACACGCGGAGAGCAAAACAAAACGAAAGTCGGCTACTTGGCGCCCTCGCACGTCGGTGCACTTAGCGTCCGCGGAGCAGCATGTTCTGCCCGTGAAGCTTTCACACTCTTCCGGCATTACACAACGGCGACGTTGCTGGCGGAACGGGCAGTCTCGAGCCTCACGCGAATGGAGAATTACTGGGGAGGAGAGACGCATTTGCCGACGACGCGCTGCTCTTGGCGTGGCATTTGTTTAGTTTCTCCTCGTCCCCATCAGAGCGGCTCAGCGGCACTGGACTGCCCCCCCCCCCCACCCATCGAGTGTAAATAAGATACTCTGGTGCAAACGGCGGCAAGTGAGCCGAACTTTGGCAGATATGCCTCGCACAAAATGTTGCCGTACCCTGAGCGTTGTCTGTCTGTCCACATTGCCGGATTCACTTCGAAAAAATGCGTTGTCAGGATCCGCTCATACGATCGACCCGCATTTCGCATCGCTTCGCCACCAAAGAGCAAACAAAAGCAACAACAACAAAAAACACCATGGTTGCGTTCCTACGCGCACGTACCTTGTCGGCTCCCCATTAATTACGATCGTGCCCGTTCCTTTCCACGACCAGCCCCGATGTCGGAGCGCATCCATCCGCCTCTCGACGAGCGTCCATTACACCGGCCGAGCCGCCACCACACGTCCATTAAGCGCATTACGCGCGGCGGCGCTCCTGGACCAACACTCGGCCGCCGCTCCTGCCCACCTTGTTTACATAATCCGTGGCTATGCACGCGCGCCGGTAAACAATGCTCGCCGCGGCGCCCGAGTCGCCGGCCGCGGCGTCGTCACGGCGGGGGGCTGGATTGGCCGCGTGTGAAGCAGGGGCGCTGACCCTGCCGGCAGTCTGAGGGTGCAGACCCCCTCACGTGATCTGCCGGCATTCGGGGGAGACTGGGCGAAGGTCGGGTGTCTCGTGCAGAGTGCCCGGTCACGGTGTGTCGTGTGTGCCGTTCACATGCTGCCGACAGATACTCGTCCCGCTCGTCTGTCTGTCTATCTCTGTCCGTCTGTCTGTCTGTTCCTGTCTGTCTGCCCTTATTGCACCCTGACTGTTCCCTGACTGTTCCCTGACTGTTCCCTGACTGTTCCCTGACTGTTCCCTGACTGTTCCCTGACTGCTCCACCCGGACTGCTCCACCCGGACTGCTTCACCCGGACTGTTCCACCCGGACTGTTCCACCCGGACTGTTCCACCCGGACTGTTCCACCCGGACTGTTCCACCCGGACTGTTCCACCCGGACTGTTCCACCCGGACTGCTCCACTCGGACTGCTCCACTCGGACTGCTCCACCCGGACTGCTCCACCCGGACTGCTCCACCCGGACTGTTCCACCCGGACTGTTCCACCCGGACTGTTCCACCCGGACTGTTCCACCCGGACTGTTCCCACCCGGACTGTTCCCACCCGGACTGTTCCCACCCGGACTGTTCCCCCGACTGTTGCCTGTTTGTTTGACTTCGATGTTCCCATCCTCCCGCGGACTTATCCGCCCGTGACGTCAGACGCCGATGACAGCTGTTGCCCGGCGAGCGTGACGTCAGACGCCGATGACGGCTGTTGCCCGGCGAGCGTGACGTCAGACGCCGATGACAGCTGTTGCCCGGCGAGCGTGACGTCAGACGCCGATGACAGCTGTTGCCCGGCGAGCGTGACGTCAGACGCCGATGACGGCTGTTGCCCGGCGAACTTTCATCGGCAATTTCCGAGCCGGAGACGCCGTTTACGTTTTTGTTGCACGAGCCCATCGCACGAACAGCACACATTCCCACGCGGGGCTTCCCACCTCGCAGCAGCGGCGGCTTGCCGCAATGCCGTATCGGCCAATTCCGACCCTGTCGTGAATCTACGACCGTGGCGGTAATGCAATAAAAAAGCAATGTCCGCGTTCGAGAACGGCCGCTCGTCGATGCTCTTCAGATGATAGACAGTCCAATCAGCCTACGCACATTGTGTCGTTTTGGAGGTGCGCGGACGATGCGATCGCGGTCAATACCCGCCGCCGGGCAAACAACTGGAGCACGCGGTGTCGCCTAGTACCGAGGCGGCGCTACCGCAACATCGTGGCTCCTCGGGAGTCCACCTTCCGTGCCGGGGTAGGGTTATACCGCGGACGAAAGCATTGCAATACGTTATACAGAGCCACGGCGCCCGTTTGCTTGGCTACTTTGGAGGAGTAAGTACGGGTGCGAGTAATGACCCTCGTGTTGCTGTTCCTTTATCGAGCTTGTAACTGCGCTCTTCAGCATATTTGGCCCGGGCTAGACGGCCCAATGGACATATGACGGCTGTTGGCCGATGTGCTTCATTGGCCGCTTACAATGTGGAGAAGCTGTCATAACAGAATAGCACATACGCCATGGTTCATGGGGACGAGCAGCCTTTGGGTAAGTCGCAACGCTACATGACTCAACGGTCGATGTGTCGTAAAACCAATAACCAACCAACCAATGCCATGGTTCACAAACGTAGGTGTCTGAAAAGGGGCCGTATGGACCAGAGTGTCTTAAATCGATTCTTGTCATAGAACGCCTTAGGATTCATGTTTAATTTCTCAGAAAAATTTCACAGCACATAACTAGGTGAATAGTTACCTTCACGCATGCCATAATTTATCCTATAGCGCCCGTGTGTAATCTTTTCACAACCGTGAGTGGTCTTCTGATTGGCATCAATTAAGGATGCGAATTGTTACCATGAAGCCATGCTTAAGGTTTTTCTGCTGTTCCGAATTTCATCCTCATGTAAAAAAAGTTCGTGGATGTAAATAGGTCGTCAGACTTTATAAAACTTTACGAAAGACTTGCAAAAAAATACCTTACAAGCGGCAGGTATCTTGAAAGATGTCCCTTGGGTGTCGGGTCGAATCATAACTGAGGGAAGCATATTTTGGTTCGACTTCAGAACTGTAGATGTAATTATTAGCATTTAGGTAATAGATGTGGAAGGGCGAAATTAAACGTCTGTGCAAAATGGCTCTTGATGAGGTTATCCGGACCTTGTGGGAGATGTCTTTCTCGAAAAGTGAATAGTGAGGCTAGTGAAATAGTGAAACATTCATGAAGAAACTGTGCTTTGTTGCGTCATCTACGGTATGCTTGGATATTTGCGGGAGGGGCATGTAGAAGATCTCTACTCTATCCCAGGTGCTGAATGTGTAAAGCAACGGGAAATTTGTACAATACGCACTGAATCACAATATTTCATCATGTCATTGTCGTCATCATGTCATTGTCGAGTATTGTCGTACAAGATATGGCGCTGTGGTAGTGCCCAAATTATTCTTGTATATATTTTTACGTCCTCAATACCCTCTCCAGAAAGCTACTGAACACCCGTAATTGCGTCCCACTCGTCGAACACCGAGCCACACAATCCTGGAAACGGCTCTGCCCAGACATTGCCATACAGTCGGCGTTAAGGCGGTCATAGAGGCCCTTCCGGGCTAAGACTATACAGGGAAGATGCTATCTAACCACAATAAGAGGCTGAAGCATCCTAAGCAATGCTTACTTCGAGTTGCAAATCAATTATCTACTCAATTGTATTCACATCACCAGGTTCATCTCATCAACATCGCATGTCCGAAGGGAGACACTAAATCCGGTCAAAGAAACTTGCTGCTGGGATAATTCCACATTTATGGGCGTGATATAATTGACACCTACTGTCGTCAATCTACATTATCCTCTCTAATTCCCATCTCCCTACCGTACAGCTTAGAATTCATGAATATGATACTTCGACCTCAAGAACTGATCGACCATGTTTTTACTGTATTCAATGAGGAACTGCGCACATCATTAAGCAGCCTATTCGATTAATCAACCGCCCTTTGACCGAAGACTTGTTGGCATTTTACTGTTATATCCCTTGACCTGGCTAACGTGAAATGATGATCCCTATGTGATGCTCCAAGTACAAAGCACAATCATTCGCATTGGTGTCGTCCAAACCTTTGACTATCTTTATCATCTCAATCATATCGCCTCTCAATCTCCCATATTCGAGTAAGTCCATACGTAATGCCATAGAAACTTTTGACTATGTTTGACGAATTGTGACTACTTCATCTGTGGTGCAAGGTCTTTGTCACTGGAGTTAATATCTCGTCCCAGATGAACGATATTTGGTTTCATCGCTCTGTCGTTCTTAATTTGGGAACTCTATGAGGTCACGTTCCTGTGCATGTTAGCCGTGTGTTCTTGCACTAACTTCGAGTGACCTTGACTTTGAAGTTGAGCTTCAATAGTAGCGATGTAATCGCGAGAGCGCTAAGCTCTCAATCTAGTTTACATTTCACCAGAAAACTCTAGCCGTTAGTGGCCAGGAGTCTAAAACCGGGAACATTTGCCTGTCGCCCGCACACAACCCGGACATCGACTCCTTTCACCTGACCTGACCCGACCTGGAGGGTAAACCATAAGCAGTAGACGAGTCCTCTGCACATTCCAACAGTTGAAGGATGAGTTATGTGCCGGTGAACGCCACGCTTCTCTGGATGGTCTGGAACAGAAGCTAGCGAACGGGCAAAATCCCCCGACATAACTATGGGAATGCACTGCCGGCGGCAGTTTTGGAGTTGCAACGGTACAACCGTGGGGTATACGACCACAACCGTGGGGTATACGACCACAACGTCGCGCAGTCCCTCCCACGCAGCGTGGCAACCGCACCGAACAACAAAGCGGACCTCATGGCCGTAAATCATTCAGTGTGTACAACAGCTGCTGATCAAATATGATAGATCAAATATTCATAAAGCACCTGATACGAGATGCTTGCCGACTGATAAGAGCCGCCCCAAGAACACGGTGGAGCCAGCCTGACGCCTGACACAAAGTAGACCACCGTGGCTGATCGACCGAGCGGCAAACGGGGATCTCGCTGATCAGGTCGTAATGCTACATGGACGATGACGAGTGCTATTTTAGAGTTGTATACGCTCATTGTCATTGGTACGCGCTTGCGGAAACTTTTTCGTGATCTGAGGTAAGTGAGTGACCTTGACTCCAAATTTCGCAATGTGTTGCTTCGTTTTCGTGCATTGCATCGTTCGTCATTGAGAAATGTGCAAGATGCCAACCCCCCGCTCCCACACACAAAGTTGTGAGAAACCCATAATTTTTTCCCTGTATAATTCTGGGCTTGACTTGGTGACCTCCGAAGGTCAAACTGTTTGATGTGGTGTCAAACAATCCTGGGAAAGTGCTTGGGTTCTTTCATGCCGCATTCAACATTCAATCAACGTGTGAACCTTGCTATTTTACGACGCATTCAACCGCTAGGTCATATAGCGTCGCCAACCTCTCACGCCGATTGGTAGCGGGTGGACTCGGTAAACACCGTCGGTTGTGAGACCCGAACCAACGATCCTGCGATCAAGAGTCCGACGCTCTACCAACTGAGCTACTGCGACTCCCCAGGGGGGGGGGGGGTGCTCGGGAGGGTACCGCCACCACCAGCTCGATATCAATTTATGACATCCCTGCGTTGACACCCCATCCTATACGACAGAAGCTGCGGCCCACAAATCTGGGAATCTTCTCTGAATCGGTCTTGCCCCCGCTCTCAACGCAAACTCCCGGCGACGCCCCATAAATCGGCCCATCCAATCTATAAAAAGCATTGAATTGTCCCAGGCCATTGGGATCTTTTCTGGATCAAGCCTTATCGTCTGCTCTGAACAATTTCTTGATGTCCCTAAATCAGCACATCCACCGACCCTTAAGAGCAATCATGTGACGCCCAGGGATGAAACTTTGCACACGTGCCGGTGGGGGAGGGGGGGGGCGCTTTACTTCCTCCCACCACGGCTGTTGCTGATGCCTGGCATTGAACCTACGGGCGGCGACTGGAAGAATGGCATGGGAGCATTTCTTCCCCCACATAATTAAAACAAACGTTGCCTTTGAACCATTCGGCACCTCCACGCCACCGCCCGGACAGACCCGTGGTGATGCTCGTCAATCAGTTCTGAACTGGCACATGCATGGCCCTCCCCCTCCTCCCGGCGCAGATTTCCGGCGACGTCGCTGAACAGACATCCACCTCTTGGCTCCACCCTCCTCTCCGTTTCGCTTCCCTTTCAATAATGCCCAGAAATCAACGCCCCTGGTCAGTGTCACGCAAATTGTGCAAGTGGTTTGAAGCCAAGCGAAGTGGTCCTTTGGTTCACTATGTGCATATCGGTGTCCGCACTTCTGGCGGACAATAGTGCTCCAGCTACAATAGTGCTTCAGCTACAATAGTGCTTCAGCTACAATAATGCTTCAGCCCACGAAACTGCGAGTTGCAACGACGGCTAAGGTCGTCGAGTGGTGTGAAAGCACCTAAGTTAAACACAATTTCCCAAATGAACCCACTTGAACGTAACGAGAACCGGTGTAATGCACACGGCCCCCTTATTCCGCTTGACTGACACCTGCGGGAAAAGGGTCGGGCGGCGCAACGCCGTTGAACGAAAAAGCTTCGCAGAACGTGCACGAGCCGCAGTGACGCAAGCCCGGCCTGACCTCGCAGTGCGCGCCGCCGGACATGGCCGGTCCGGCCGCCGACGCCGCGGGCTCCTCCGCCGCGCGGATTGGCGCCGGGTGCGGCGCGCGCGCCGCGCGACCCCCGCCGTCACACTTGGTGCGTCACGGCGGCGCGCGGGCGGCCGGCCGCCGCTCCCAGCCCCCCCGCCCGGCCGGCCGGCCGTCCCACGGCGCCCATTGTGCGGCCCGGCTGACCCAATTCGCTGCCGGCGTCCGTCTTGGCCCCCACTCCCGCGGTGGTGTGACACTGCGCGCCGGCCGTCTTGGCCACCACCCCCGCGGCGGTGTGTCACTGTGAGGTGTCACGCCGCCGCCGGCGACGCCGCACGGTCGGCGGGTCTGTTGCAATGCGCCGAATACACGAGCTTCGACTTTTCGCCGGGGAAGCGGGGCGCATGCTCGCGGCCGCTGCAGCAGCTTGCGGTCGCTGGCGATGCCGAGCGGTCGGCTGCGAATCGACTTGCAGGAGCTGCTGGAGGAAATGAACATGTTATTCTGTTTGATGTGTTAAATGTAGCGTTACAACAGAACATAACCTCCCATGCAGCATACATATCTGGTTCAAAGGCAGCCCTGCTGACACAACACACCTGTTTGTCAATGCTAGTTCTGAATGATTTAGTCGGAAGAGGTTTTCATGACTCCATCCGGTCGTGAGTGCGGGTTGTGTGTGCCACTTGTCACTCGACAGCCATTCGCCAAATGCAGCAGTCACGGGGTGCTGACGTCGCATTACCTGTACTTCACGGCTGCTTATTATTGCTTGCATGTTGTGTGACCCGTGATTGCTTTATGAAAGAACAAGTCTTTGATACAACCGATGACCAGATGCAACTTACTGAGAACAAACAGTTGATGCGTGGTGCAATTAAATCCATTTGAAAGCTTGCTAAAATGGAGCACGAAGTATGCGAGTATTTCAAGAATGGCGTCAGAACTCGCCTGATTGATACTATGTCGGCAGTAATTTCTAGTGTTTCTGAGAAGTTGTTTGAGAGGCCGTTTGTTTGTGCTGAATAGGGAGTCGTCTGCTTGTGTTAGGGTCTGACAAACTGTTCGTTTGTCTCGCTAGCGAGTCGTTAGTTTGTGCTGTCCGAGAAGTCTGCGTCGGCTACACTCTCGTCTTGGAGATCGTTTGCTGGTGGTGCCCTCTAGTCGTCCCGACCAGTGTCGCCCGCCACGGACATTCGGCGACATTGCGCACAGTCCGACCAACTCCGACATTGCGTACAGTCCGACCAACTCCGACATTGCGCACAGTCCGACCAACTCCGACATTGCGCACAGTCCGACCAACTCCGACATTTCTGCGCACAGTCCGACCAACTCCGACATTGCGCACAGTCCGACCAACTCCGACATTGCGCACAAATCGACATGGACAGCCGACCAATCCGACATTGCGCACAGTCCGACCAACTCCGACATTGCGCACAGTCCGACCAACTCCGACATTGCGCACAGTCCGACCAACTCCGACATTGCGCACAGTCCGACCAACTCCGACATTGCGGACAGTCCGACCAACTCCAACATTGCGCACAGCCCGACCAACCCCGACGCCCGTCTCACAATCGAAAGCTTGCGGGTTCGAGCCTCATCTGTCGCTACTCTTCGCCCGCGACCAGTCGGCGTGATAGACTGCCGACGCTACATGACTGAACGGTCGACGTGTCGTGAAGCCAATAACCACTGACCAACTCCGACATTGCGCACAGCCCGACCAACTCCGACATTGCGCACAGCCCGACCAACTCCGGCACAAACTCCGACCACTTGCCCGTCTTGCCGCCGCACACGCGCGGTCGGCGGTCGTGCGAGCCAACCGAGCAACAGCTCGCCCGTCCGTGTGGCCGGCCGGCGGCCTCGCGCCAATCGAGATCGATGACCACTTCCGTGGCTGTCGCAGTCCGTCCAGCCAGAGGCGGTAATTTGAGTACCACAATCGACCTAATTCAATCCCGGTGATGAGCCTCATTTACACCGCGCGACAGGTACTTAGTGGTGGGGAAAACACCGTCCGGAGTCGGCGGAACTTCACGCCACGTGGAGGTGTACGTGACGGTGCATAGTTTGGTGTGTGCTCAATGACTTCGGTGCTCAGTGTAGCTAAAGTTTCATTCAACGCGCTGGTCTCTGCGGATGATGCTGAATGCGAACGACGTGAAATTGCTACGCAGGTGTCGCAACTGTGCAACGGTGTGTGCAGGTTTTGCAATAGCCAGCTGGGAGTTGCATTAATCCCGTGAAATAGCAGACCTACCTCAAGGAGCTGCAAGGACAAAGTGAAATGAGGCATATGTGTCTGCTGCTGGAAAGACGTCTGAAATTTGCGTGTGAATAGAGGAAGAAAATTATTGACGCATCCATTGAGAAAAATAATGCATAAAAGCAAACATCCAGAGATATACTTCTCAATTACAATCGAAATACATACCTTTACTTAAGCATTCATAACAGTGAGTTTGTCCCACTAGTTGTCTATCTGAGCGAAGTTAACTTCGTGCTCAAAGTCTAAGTTTTCCTATGAAGTTGAGTGTATTCCAATGAACTGAATCGCTTACTTTAGCTCAGTATTAATATATAGTTGCTGCACAGCACATCGCGTTGCGTTGCTGCCTCATTTTTGTTTGTATCTGTTTCGGTTTGCAATCTCTGATAGCAGCAGGCAAAATTGTGACACGGGACCGTCTCATCGGATCGGGACTGACACGGGACTGTGTCATTGGATCGGGACTGACACGGGACTGTGTCATTGTATCTGGACTGACACGGGACTGTGTCATCGGATCGGGACTGACACGGGACTGTGTCATCGTATCGGGACTGACACGGGACTGTGTCATCGGGTCGGGACTGACACGGGACTGTGTCATCGGATCGGGACTGACACGGGACTGTGTCATTGTCGGGACTGACACGGGACTGTGTCATCGGGTCGAGACTGACACGGGACTGTGTCATCGTGTCGGGACTGACACGGGACTGTGGCATTTAATCGGGTGGCAAGTGCTGTGGCATTTAATCGGGTGGCAAGTGCTTCAGAATGTGGTGCTAAAATGGAATATTTTGTTAGTTTAAACGATATTGCTCCTGAAAATGAACACATTTTCGATCACTGAGTGACGATTTCCCAGGAGTTAGCAGGCCATTCGAGTCCATGGAATGCTGCGGCCACTCCATACCGTGCTATCAATGTTTGATCGCTGCCCCATCAGTATCTCAGTCGGACAGTCGCTACTGTCCACCTCATGGAAATCCCAGCAATAACGAGAATGGAGATTTGTAGTCTACACGATGCACCGTTTTGTGTTTGTTTGTTTGTTTGTTTGTTGTGGATGTGCCGACCGGTTGGTATTGAATGGTGATCAGAGGGAAGTTCCTTATCATGCAAAGCCTTTAACTTATTTTCCATACTTTCCCGGTTGCTCTTTCCCATATCTGATTGCTGTTAATTGCAGTGATCACTTCGCGTAATGTGTTTCGTTCAAGGTGACATTACTGTCTCCAAAAGTGATCCAGCAGACTCAAGTGTGTCGTGCCAAATTGTCTAGCAATTCCAAACCAATGATTTTCTTTCAGCGCCTATTGGATTCAACGTCAACGCCAATGTCAATTCAATGACAGAACCCTGAACTTGAGACACTAAATACCGAGGTATGTGTGATGAGGTGCAAGTTATCGATGCTGGAACACCGAACACCAAATCAGAGTGGATAATGGCACATATAAGTCGCAAGAGCGAATCCAAGAATTGACATGGGGACGCTTTCTTTGGAGGGGTGCCCTTTCTTCCGAAAGGCACCACTGCGAAAGTGCCTGGAAGGGCACCTTTCTTTTCCAAGGGGCGCCTCTGGCCGAAACTAATTGCGGGAGTGCACTCGAGCCTCCTCGCGCCTTTTCCCGGCCGCAGGTGCGCCACCTTCCCATGAGGCGGGGAATTTGCCCCAGTGCTCCCGACCCTGATGAGTCGTGACGCAACCGCAGGTGAAGCTACTCAATAGTCCTCGCCTGCGGTGTGCTAACGTGCCCGGAATGTACCGGCCCTAACGAGCGGCGGCACCACCCACGGACCATGGGAGGGGCCCAGTTGGAACGCGTTAAGTCAATTAACCCCTTGCATCGTAATGAGGCTAATGGTTCTGGCGGCGCGGCGTGTGAAGCTGTGACACCTCGTTCCCTCGTCTGCAGCCGTCGGCCCTCGTGCCCGCTACAGGGGCGGATCCAGGAATTGTCATGGAGTGGGGACTCGTTTGGAGGGGTGCCATTTCTTCGTAGAGACGCCACTGCGAGAGGTGCACTCGAAGCAGACTTCAGAGGCGCTTTCTTTCCAGGGGGCGCCTTTGGCCGGGAAGTCCGTCGATCATGAGCGGTGCACTGGAGCCTTTCAGCATGAGCGGTTTTTTTCTGGCCGGAGGGGCGGCGCTTCCCATGGAGTGGAACGTGCCCTTCGGTGCCCTCCTGTATCCGCCCGTGGCTCGCTGCCGCCCGCTCCCCAATCTGCCGCCACCCACCCCTGGTCTGGGGCTCCCGCTGCCATCTAGTCTGCCGCCTGCTTCACTATCTCCTCCGCGGGGACGGGTGGTCTAGGGGTAAGTTGCTCGTCTCACAATCGAAAGATTGAGTTCGAGTCTCACCTGTCGCTATTCTTCGCCCGCGACCAATCGGCGTGCTCGATTGGCGACGCTACATGAGTCAACGGTCGATGTATCGTAAAGCCAATAGCCAACCACCATCTCCTCCGCCTGCTCCACCATCTCCTCCGCCTGCTCCACCATCTCCTCCGCCTGCTCCACTATCTCCTCCGCCTGCTCCACTATCTCCTCCGCCTTCCCAACGATCTCCTCTGCCTGATCCACCATCTCCTCCGCCTGATCCACCATCTCCTCCTCTGCCTGCCCCACATCTCCTCTGCCTGCCCCACTATCTCCTCCGCCTGCTCCACCATCTCCTCAGCCTGCTCCACCATCTCCTCCCCCTGTCCCACTTACTCCTCCCCCTGCTCCACTATCTCCTCCGCTTGCTCCACTATCTCCTCCGCCTGCTCCACCACCTGCTCCACCATCTCCTCCGCCTGCTCCACCATCTCCGCCACCGCCTGTTCCCTGCTGAACGCCGTCGCCTCTGCTTCTCTGTGCGCCGCTCTGTCTCCTGCCGTGGCCGTGGACTCGTTAGGGGTCTGCTCCGTTCGAGCGGGCTTTGTGCCACCCAGCGGGCTGCATCCCGGACCGGCGTCGGCATCTGAGGAGTCCATTAGGGTTGTCGACCGAGTTGCGTAAGACGGCCTTTGCCTGCGCCGCGAGTAGTTGCACTGATTTCGGCCGGCGCCAGGTGGCCATTGGCCGCCACGCTCGATCCCTCGTGTCGATGCACTGCCAGCCGCAAGCAGGTGGTGTTCGCCACCGACCCTGGGTGGGCCGGGGGAGGGGCCCCCTGGTTTGGTACCCTGCGGATGACAGTCTGCGATTTTCCTTATTCAATACGAAAATATGTCCTCAAAATAAGGACTTGGACTCCACCAGGTTCCTTAAGAGATCTCCAGCCCTGGTGTTCGCTCTCCGTTGGACCTTTTCCAGCCCGCCTTCTGAATCCTACCACAGCTCGTCACGGTCCGGTGCGGTGTGCCGCGGTCTGTTGTGGTCCGGTGCGGTGTGCCGCGGTCTGTTGTGGTCCGGTGCGGTGTGCCACGGTCTGTTGTGGTCCGGTGCGGTGTGCCGCGGTCTGTTGTGGTCCGGTGCGGTGTGCCGCGGTCTGTTGTGGTCCGGTGCGGTGTGCCGCGGTCTGTTGTGGTCCGGTGCGGTGTGCCGCGGTCTGTTGTGGTCCGGTGTGATGTGCCGCGGTCTGTTGTGGTCCGGTGCGGTGTGCCGCGGTCTGTTGTGGTCCGGTGCGGTGTGCCGCGGTCTGTTGTGGTCCGGTGCGGTGTGCCACGGTCTGTTGTGGTCCGGTGCGGTGTGCCGCGGTCTGTTGTGGTCCGGTGCGGTGTGCCGCGGTCTGTTGTGGTCCGGTGCGGTGTGCCGCGGTCTGTTGTGGTCCGGCGCGGTGTGCCGCGGTCTGTTGTGGTCCGGTGCGATGTGCCGCGGTCTGTTGTGGTCCGGTGCGGTGTGCCGCGGTCTGTTGTGGTCCGGTGTGATGTGCCACGGTCTGTTGTGGTCCGGTGCGGTGTGCCGCGGTCTGTTGTGGTCCGGTGCGGTGTGCCGCGGTCTGTTGTGGTCCGGTGCGGTGTGCCGCGGTCTGTTGTGGTCCGGTGCGGTGTGCCGCGGTCTGTTGTGGTCCGGTGCGGTGTGCCGCGGTCTGTTGTGGTCCGGTGCGGTGTGCCGCGGTCTGTTGTGGTCCGGTGCGGTGTGCCGCGGTCTGTTGTGGTCCGGTGCGGTGTGCCGCGGTCTGTTGTGGTCCGGTGCGGTGTGCCGCGGTCTGTTGTGGTCCGGTGTGATGTGCCGCGGTCTGTTGTGGTCCGGTGCGGTGTGCCGCGGTCTGTTGTGGTCCGGTGCGGTGTGCCGCGGTCTGTTGTGGTCCGGTGCGGTGTGCCGCGGTCTGTTGTGGTCCGGTGCGGTGTGCCGCGGTCTGTTGTGGTCCGGTGCGGTGTGCCGCGGTCTGTTGTGGTCCGGTGCGGTGTGCCGCGGTCTGTTGTGGTCCGGTGCGGTGTGCCGCGGTCTGTTGTGGTCCGGTGCGGTGTGCCGCGGTCTGTTGTGGTCGTGCGGGTGGGTTGTGTGCCGCGGTCTGTTGTGGTCCGGTGCGGTGTGCCGCGGTCTGTTGTGGTCCGGTGCGGTGTGCCGCGGTCTGTTGTGGTCCGGTGCGGTGTGCCGCGGTCTGTTGTGGTCCGGTGCGGTGTGCCGCGGTCTGTTGTGGTCCGGTGCGGTGTGCCACGGTCTGTTGTGGTCCGGTGCGGTGTGCCGCGGTCTGTTGTGGTCCGGTGTGATGTGCCGCGGTCTGTTGTGGTCCGGTGCGGTGTGCCGCGGTCTGTTGTGGTCCGGTGCGGTGTGCCGCGGTCTGTTGTGGTCCGGTGCGGTGTGCCGCGGTCTGTTGTGGTCCGGTGTGATGTGCCGCGGTCTGTTGTGGTCCGGTGCGGTGTGCCGCGGTCTGTTGTGGTCCGGTGCGGTGTGCCGCGGTCTGTTGTGGTCCGGTGCGGTGTGCCGCGGTCTGTTGTGGTCCGGTGCGGTGTGCCGCGGTCTGTTGTGGTCCGGTGTGGTGTGCCGCGGTCCGGTGCGTAGTCCGCTGTGTTCCGGCGTGGTCCGCTGTTTTTCCGCGTGGTCTGCTGCTTTGCGGCGTGGTCCGCTGTGTTCCGGCGTGGTCTGCTGTGTTGCGGCGTGGTCCGCTGTGTTGCGGCGTGGTCCGCTGTTTTTCCGCGTGGTCTGCTGTGTTGCGGCGTGGTCCGTTGCTGTCGGTCCGGCGTGGTCTGTGTTCCCGCGTGGCCCGCTGTTGTCGGTCCGACGCTGTCCGCTGTGACCAGACGGGCACTGTCTCCACGCCATTGTGCGTGACCCAGGTGGTGCCAATTTCCCACTCATTGAATGAGCGCCCCAGTTTTGCAATAGGCCTCTCCGGTGCTTTAATCGCCCGCCCTCCTCCATGGAGGCCGTATCAATTGTGGCCAATTACGGACGGAAGGTCGCATTTACCCGTTCGAAGACTCCACTCGAGGGCACGCTGCGCCCGCAGCTGTGATCTTTGTCCTCGGGCGGCGCCGGCTCTTGCCGGCTCTCACCAGCTCTCACCGGCTCTCACCGGCTCTCACCGACACTCACCGGCTCTCACCGGCTCTCACCGGCTCTCACCGGCTCCCACCGTCTCCCACCGTCTCCCACCGTCTCCCACCGTCTCCCACCGGCGCTCACCGGCGCTCACCGTCTCCCACCGGCGCTCACCGGCGCTCACCGGCGCTCACCGGCGCTCACCGGCGCTCACCGGCGCTCACCGTCTCTCACCGGCCGGTGGCGCCATAGGCGGCCGGCCCGCCCGCGGCGGGTGGTGTGACGTCGGATGTGTGACGTCATCGGTGAGAACTGGCCACGCGTCGGCTCGTAAGCAACGGGGCGCGACAGCGAGGGCCAGGTGTTGTCGGCACGTGCTTCGGCGTCGACGTCGACACGCGAGGACGGGGCGGGGGAGGGAGGCGCCGCCGATACGTGACACAGGGAGGAGACGCCGGGGAAGTGGAACGGGTGGGTACGCCGGGAACGGACAACTGTCAGGGTTTGGAATAAGGTGTCGGTGATTAGGTGAGATGATGTGGCCGGGCAGTGTGGCCTCCGGAGCGCAGGCGAACAATCCGCGGCCACGAGAGCCGAACCGCCGCCGGATCCAGGGGCGGGAACAAGAGGTGCACATTTTAATTACAATTGTATCAGGTTCCGTGGATCATAGAATGACAGTATACGTTGGGAAACTCATCTTGCCTGATTGCATGCAAAATTCAGCGGTCTTGAATAAATTAATTGGTGTCTTGGTTATCCAGAAATATTGGACTTCAATCTTTTCCCTTCACAAACAATGTTCTCTTCTTCTGGATTCGCCACTGAGCTGGATTGGTGAAGCCGTAAGGAATGTTCACGGGTACGGGCATGGCAGTTGAAAATGGGGGCGAGCGGCGGTCAGAAAAGCAGCGAGGCCTTCGAAATATGCGTGAGACAAGGACAGGATCAAGCTGAAATTCCTGCGTCATGGGAATGACCCAGCGTGCAGCAAGGTCACGAAGTGCCCTGCAGCTGGCTTGTGCAACCACAGTGGCTGGCCTGTTGTCGGGTCAAGGTCATGTGCGGCAGTCTGGCCGGCGCAGAAGTGAGGAGAATCGCTGGGGTAGTGGGGGGGGGGGGGGACGTATATCTTCAGCCTCGTGAGGGAAACTAAATGGACTACACCATGGGGCATGACTACATTGGGGCCCGTTGCAAGAGCTCGTTCAGCGTTAGTTAATCGTTGCTCTCAAATTGGTGGTAATTGAGTGAATTGCATGTGGTTTATGTTCGCAAACAGTCGCGAGGGACAGTCGCCTGTTGATTTGAACGTTGATCGTTCATCGGTGGCACCGAAAACAAGTCTGGTGCAAACCTAGTACCCGCAAATTATTCTTTGTTTTCGGTGAAGTTGCCACTACTGCACACATGCACACAAAATAAACACTACGTCTTTGTTAGTACAAGGTTATTGTGTAGTGTAGTATAGTGTTCGCGTACCGAGTAAACACTTTAACTATGCTAACCTTTAATGTACATGGTTTGACGTCATTTTCTATGGAGTGAACTTCCTTATCGTCGTGCTAAGGCTGCATAAGCCTCGATGTTTTGTTCGTTGTTGAGTGAACTGCCCGAACGACGGATGTGTTGAACTGCACCAGCGAACAGTAAAAGATATTGAACTTCTCAATGCTTTCTACTTGCAGGTACATGCTATGCACAAGGCTGACAGCATGCGGTGTGGCCATGGGAGGCGACAAATATTCATTTTGGACTCATTATTTATCATGGAATGCGACAGGGTTCATGCAAAGATCCAATCGCGGCAGAGGGGCGCCTCTCCCTCCCTCTACCTCCGTCCTCCCAAGGGCCCAAATAACCCACCTCCCAAAACCATAAAAAAAAAAAAACCCTGTCCACTGCCCCGGCTATGACACGACTGATAGGCCACGCCTGCCAAGTCCGGGGCGAGCCGGGACCACATCGCAGACGAGGCCTCACCCGCCGGGGGTCAACCGTTGTGGTTCCATTGCGCCTAGACCTAGGCGGCCGGTCTATGCGTTGGAGCCCAGAGGAATTCTACTCACTCGCTGTGGACTAGCTGTTTTGTTGGTTGCAGTGCTCGCACGCCTAGACTTGAGCAGTTGCTGTATCAGCTGCCTCCTCACTCACCAGAGACTCGGGACCAGTAGTCTAGGGATAAGTTGCCCCTCTCGCAGTCTAAAGATTGTGGGTTCGAGTCTCACCTGTCGCTACTCTTCGCTCGTGACCAATCTGCGGGAGAGATTGGCGACGCTGCATGACTCAAGGGTCGACGTCGTAAAAAAAACAATAACCAATCGCCAGCGACTAGCCGTTGTATTGGCTGCGGTTCTCCTGCGCCTAGATCTAGGCGATTGCTATATGAGCTGCCCCTCACTCGCCAGAGACTAGCCGTTGCGTTGGTTGTGGTTCTCGTGCGCCTAGATCTAGGCGGCTGCTATATGCGCTAGGACTTGGTGTGCACCTGGGGTATGTCAGCGGGTGGCTATCCGACAACATGACGTCCGCTCGTGCCCATATTTCGAGTTTCATGCTATGACTCCCTTAAGTTGCGTTTCTTCCCGAGAGGCGAAAGCTGGAACTGGAGCTGCTGCCTTCGCAACACTTGAAGTCTGTACTCGTGTCTTTTCTCTCTTGGCTATCTTGAAGCCTAAAAGCTGCAGTATAACCTTCCCGGGTCCTATCTTTTCCTATGTGGCCCGGAAGTCTCGCGGGCGGTGGTCCTCCCTTAGAAGAGACCATCCGGCATGGCAGCCATGCCTTAAACGGTATTGCACACACATTGGACGATGCAAAAGCATTATCCAGTCCTGTGTCTGGAATTGGACAACAAAATGTCACACATGGAAATGACTGCAGTGAACGCGATGTGCCGACGGATTGAGAATGCAAAGTTTTCCGGATGGCACCGAAGTGCACGAAGCGAAACAGATTCCAAGCCACACGAGCATTGCGCCACAGCTGCAGGTCATCACCAGCACCACGATCACCAGACACCGAAACACGTGTTGTGTTGTGTTGTGTTGCACCCGTGTGGCGTACAGTGTCGCTGTGGTGTTTACGGCAGACACTCGTGAAAACACCACGTCGCCGCGACTGCGGAAGCCTTTGTCGGCAGCTAATATGCCGGCCGAGTATCCACATAGACGTAAGCCGGGCGCAATGCACAGCGATAATTAGGCATCGGCATACCAAAACAAGCATGCACCACCACCGTAAGCAGATAATGATTCACGCACGTGCCTGTTAAATGTAATGCTATTCAGCGCCGGAGTGCTGAAGTTTCTGACCGGAAATCCACGGCTTCTGTCAGCTATGCGTACCTACACATGTGCTTCGCCGTCGCCGCATGCTAATACAATGTAACCAATTGTCTTGCAATGGTTTCTTTTCCCGTGGCAAATGGACGTCAGTAAACATATGCAAATCGTCAGTAGACATGCGTAAATCATCAGCAAACATGCGTAAATCGTCCGCAAATATGCATAGAACAGGCGACCACTATTCTCGACCACCACTATTTGCGATCTTGAGTAGCGACTCCGTCACTCCACCATGTGCGACCTTGACCGGCGACTGCGGGGAGACCGCTGCTGCGCGCTCTTCCCTTCCAGCCGTCCCTCGCCACACGCACACGCGCACACAATGTCCGACGTTTGTGCGCACACGTGCCGGCACCGCACCGTTCATTTCCCGCCGTGCCGAACGGCCGAGGTCACTGCTGCCGCCCCGCAAACATCACCCGAGGTGTCTCAGGGTCACGTGGAAGCGGACGTGCCGGGCGATGGGCGAGGTCGTCGGGCCATAGTCGCATGACCCGACACGCGCGAGGATTTTCCCGACGGCGGCCTCCAGTGTCGAATGGCACGCATGGCGCCCACACGCGGCTGTGGGTGCGAGAGGGGTAGGAGGGGGGGAGGGGGAGGGAGGGGAGAGAGAAGGGGAGAGAGAATATCTGACGGATGAGCTGTACAGTGGCGGGTTCGACACTTGGGTGACGCAGAAAACAGAGTGGCGTTGGTGAGCCTGAGCTGTAGCGCACCGTGGGACTGACTACAGCAGCGGCACTGTGGAACTGACTGTGGAACTGACTGTGGAACCGACTGTGTCGAACCGACTGTGTCGAACCGACTGTGTCGAACCGACTGTGTCGAACCGACTGTGTCGAACCGACTGTGTCGAACCGACTGTGTCGAACCGACTGTGTCGAACCGACTGTGTCGAACCGACTGTGTCGAACCGACTGTGTCGAACCGACTGTGTCGAACCGACTGTGTCGAACCGACTGTGTCGAACCGACTGTGTCGAACCGACTGTGTCGAACTGCTACTGCATCGGCCGACCGTGGGCGGCCAGGACTAGGAGAGATGAAGTCCCCCGCGGGGGCGGCGGGGGCAGATCGGTGCGGCGCCGGCCACGTCAATCTGGAGGGGTCCGGTCCGATCCGGTCCGGCCCGATCCGGTCCAGTTTGGTCTGGTTTGGTCCGGTTTGGTCCGGTCCGGAGCGGTGGCTTGTTCTGGTCCGATCCGGAGCGGTAGCTATGTCCGATAGAACCAGCCGTCCGGTTTGGTCCGGTCCGGAGCGATGGCCTGTTCTGGTCCGGAGGAATGGTCTGGTCCGGAGCGGTAGCCATGTCTGGTCGGAACCAGCGGCCCGGTCCGGTCCGGTCCCATCCAGCTCGGGGCAGCAACGCGATCTGGTACGGGTGCGAGATCACGAGGAAGTCCGGGCCGGTCTGGTCTGGTCCGGTCCAGTTCGGACGGGCAGCTTGGTACCAAAGGTCCCGGGTTCGACACTAGCGCCGCTCAGGACATTTCCCAATCACGCGGCCCACCGGCGAAACAGTGTGGGAGGCGCCATTAGCCGTGAATGTGCAGAAAGTGCGTCGTGAACCACCCAACAAACAAACAAACAAACAAACGGACCGGCGGCTTGGTCCTGTCCGGAGTGCCGGTGTCCGCCCGAGTCATCGCACCATTCGTCACGCCCATCCATCACGCCCCACTGCAGGCTCCACGTGTCCCGACTCGCCGACAGCTTCGCAGACGAGCGTTGCTCCACGCCAGCGGGGCGGCACCTGGCGGCGTGCGAGGCCACAACGGGGGCCGGGCCGCACCGCTGGCAGAGGGCGGCCGACAGCCTCGGCGGGGGCCCCGGTGGCCGGCGGCCGGCCCGGCGGCGGCGCGATTTTGGCAGACTTCTTCGCGGCCGCCCAACGGCGACGATGCACTTTCACCGCGACCGGTCCGGCGCCGGCGGTAATGAGCCGTCTTTACGTTCTGCCGAGCGGGCCGTTACGAGCGCCGGCGAGACACCCGCGGCGGTCGAGACAGGTCGGCGGCGGGCTCTGCGCACCCGTCCGGCAGTCGCGCCCGCTCGGCGGAGGCGCGCCGTCCGTGCGGGGCGTGACGTGGCTCGTGAGTCTTGACCGAGGAGCCGCGGCAGCTCGGTTGGTAGAGCGTCGGACTCGTGATCGCAGAATTGTGGGTTCAAATCTCACGACCGGCAGCATTGCCAAGTCCATCCGCGACCGATCGGCGTGAGAGGCTGGCGATGCTGTATGACTTAGCGGTTGAATGCGTCGTAAAATATCCCGCGGTTCTTTGAGTCCGACTGACAGCTGACCCGATATCGACCCTGACCCGACACCTGCCTGACCCGACACCGGCCTGACCCGACACCTGCCTGACCCGACACCTGCCTGACCCGACACCTGCCTGACCCGACACCGGCCTGACCCGACACCGGCCTGACCCGACACCTGCCTGACCCGACACCCTGACCCGACACCTGCCTGACCCGACACCTGCCTGACCCGACACCTGCCTGACCCGACACCTGCCGCCCGACACCGCCTGACCCGACACCCCTGCCTGACCCGACACCTGCCTGACCCGACACCTGCCTGACCCGACACCTGCCTGACCCGACACCTGCCTGACCCGACACCGGCCTGACCCGACACCTGCCTGACCCGACACCTGCCTGACCCGACACCTGCCTGACCCGACACCTGCCTGACCCGACACCTGCCTGACCCGACACCTGCCTGACCCGACACCTGCCTGACCCGACACCGGCCTGACCCGACACCGGCCTGACCCGACACCTGCCACCGGGCGCAGGTAGCCGCCGGAGGATGGCCGGGCAGAGGACAGGAGCGGGAGAGCCGGGGCAGACGCGTGTCTCCCGGCAGTGGCGTAACTGGCGGCGACCTTCCGTTTGTTTTCGTGTCTGGAGGCGGCCGGCGGGCACGTCGTGGCACGTGACCTGACCGGCGGTCGGTCAAGAGAGTAGCCCTCCCCCCCCCCCCAGCGGCGTCCGGTGGGCCCCGCGCCGGCGACTGTGTGCCGTCCCACCGAGAGCCGGGTCAGATGGCTCATCCTCGGCACCACACAGAAGCCACGGAGCAGCCCTTTACTGACTTGTGTCGCGTCCATTCGAAGGGTTTGTAGCCTAATTGCCACCATCTAAAGCTATAAAAGGGTAACAAAGCGAGCCTGCTTCCGGTGAAGATGCGCAATTAAAACGTGCGGTCGGGTTACTGTGAACTTGTCTGGCCAAACCAGGCGAGTTCAAGAACAGAGAGGCGGCGAATGTTGTGTAAGTATCTCGGCACGACCGGAAGCTTTGTTTATAACTTAAATCCGCGGCCTTTGACCTTGTGCGGATCATTCTCCCCTTGACTCGTCGCACACATCACGTTCACCCCACCCACACACACACAGTTCGTGACATAAGCTTGTAGTAACGCCATCTATTTTTGCACTTTTAACCCGCATGGCCGCTGGAGTGATTTTCTTCTGAGCACCTCCGGCGCCGTCTGCCCGCGGCGGCGGCGGCGGCGGCGCCACGCAGGCTGACCTCGCCGCGTGAGACCGGCCTGATTGTGCCGGCTGCGGCGGCGGCCACGTCACCGGCCGTGTGACGACGACGGCTCCGGGAGGCCAGCGCCCGCGGCCGCTCCCGTGGCGCGGCCGAGACCCGGCGGGAGGTCGTCACGAGTCGCGAGTCGCTGCAGCTGCGGCCCGCCGCCGGTGGTGCACCTCTCCGGCAGCTCCCCCCTCCCGACTCTCGGCAGTGCCAGTTCCCAGCCGTTTCCGGCCGACGTTGAGCAAGATGTGAAATAATTGAAGCATGAAGGTTGCATCTGCACTTCGTGGTTGCCTGTCGTCTTATTTAGGGATGTATGACCATCCGTTCTATGCAGCATGCACAAGGACCGAGAAGTGTCCATTTAATGCGTTTCAGTGTTTTATTCAAGTGTATAGGTTTGTAAACCACTTGGTGGTTTGTGTTTGTCAAGTGGTTTGCAGTTAAGCCAGGATGGCCGTTTCGTGAGCAAAAATAAAAGATCATGCAATGCATTTCATGATAAATAACACAACTCCCGACACAGATAAACCTCTTGGCGAGCATGAAAAACATAACTTTTACAATGAGAACATGTCTGCAAAGTATGCAGACATGGCTGTGATTTTGGTGCGGTAGTGGGTGACCACACGTTATATTTCGGCAGCTTCACATTAGCTCGATGACTTGGAATCCTTGATTGGGTTGCATTCGAAATGTCACGACAAATACTTCATGAGCCAGTTAATGGTTTCCACACGACCAATTGCGGTACCGGGAGCGGCTCAGCCGAGCGCCGCCCCTAGGACTGGGGCCACCGTCTAGGACTGGGGCCACCGTCACCCGAAGTCCGCCGAAATCGGCACGGAGCAGCTGGCCGGGATACGCCGCAGCCGCGCAACAAACGCAACACATTCCACCGCCAAACGATAGCCGGCCCGCCGCCGGCGTCCGCCCAGCGCCTGGGATCCGCCCACCGCCACCCCACACCCCGACACACTTCCGTTCACGTGACCTGTGCATTTTGCTGTTTGTGGTTTACGACGCACTGAGCAGCAGAGACCGCATGGCGGCGTCTGCATCTCACCCTGGCAGGAAGGGCGGGCACCGCGGTGAATCGGACCCCGTACCTCTGGCTTGCCAGCCGCCAGCGTAGCTACTTTTCTACCGGCGCTCCATGTGACTTGTGCGTAACAGTTCGTTTGACGCATACACATGTTTTTATGCAAGACACCCTTAATGTGCTTTGCTCAAGCGCGAGAGTTTCCACAAACACGGGGACGAGTAGTCCAGGGGTAAGTTGCTCGTCTCACAATCGAAAGGTTGTGGGTTCGAGTCTGACCTGTCTCTACTCTTCGCCCGCGACCAATCGGCGTGAGAGATTGGCGACGCTGCACGACCCAACGGTCGATGTGTCGTAAAACCAATAACCAACCAACCAACCACAAACACATTGTCGGAACCAAGCCTGACTTTTACCCAAGATGACCACCGGGAATAATTGGCTGTGTGATGAGAGTAGCGCTGGCCGACCAGCGCCTGCGGCGTCTGATTCACAGTCACCCTTAGACATCCCTTTGGTTCAGCGCCTGTCTGAGTTGTCGGAAGGCCTGTCGGTTCGTTCACTCGCCCTCGTGTCGCCTCTCTCTCTCTCTCTCTGTCCACGTGCGCGATCATCCGTCTGCCTGTTTCTCTCCTTCTCTGTGTGCTCCCTTCTGTGTTCGTCTGTTTCCCTTGCCTGCCTCTTCGTTTGCCTATAGGCCCCTCCCACCCGTGCGTCTTATATTCTGTCGATGTGTCGGTCCTCGAGATTCCACATGTTCGGAATCCGTTAAGATACGCTAAGTTTTCGATCGTTACCTTTCTCAAGAGGAAGTTATGGTTTAAAATGTAAATAAGTGCAATTATCACATATGTATTGAATGCTTCAACAGTTGGACGTTTTAGGGGTGAGTGATCTAGCGGTAAGTTATCCACCTCACAATCGAGAGATCGTGGGTACGAGTCTCACCTGTCACTACAGTTCGCCTGCGGCCAATCGGCGCGAGAGATTGAAGACACTATGCGACCCAATGGTCAACGTGTCGCAAAACCAATGATCATCACCGTTGGCCATTTCCCCCCTCCCCCCCAAAAAAATCCCAAAATATTAAGTATATGGCCAACCTCGGAAAAATTCCTGGAGCAGGCTCTGCTTTAAAAATGCCTCTTTCCTCCTCTTCGGAGAAAATACGCTAAAAATTTACCTGCGTTTAGAAGACACATTTCACGTGATTTCAGCAGCCATTCCGACGTGCAACCAGCGTCGATAACCCCAGCGAACGTCACGTGTGCCTGACGCATCGCCGAGCCCTCCGCTTCCGTCACGAGTGCCGTACCGCTCTCACGGCCCGCGTCTCTGTCCCCGCAGAGCATCGGCCACATCAGCGGCTGCCACATCAACCCGGCCGTCACCGTCGGCATGCTGATCGCCCGCCAGGTCAGCCTGATGCGCGCCATCTTCTACGTCCTCGTCCAATGCATCGGCGCCATCGTCGGCTCGGCTCTGCTCAAGGTGAGCTCAGCCAGTGTCGGCTCGGTACTGCTCAGTGTGAGCTGAGCCCGCGGCGACTCGGCGCTGCTCAAGGTGAGCTCACCGACGCACCCTTAACCCACAATAACTGACTTACTAACAAGGTGAGCTCAGCCCATGTCTGCTCGGTACTGCTCAGTGTGAGCTGAGCCCGCGGCGACTCGGCGCTGCTCAAGGTGAGCTCACCGACGCACCCTTAAGCCACAATAACTGACTTACTAACAAGGTGAGCTCGGCCCACGGCGTCTCTGTACGGGTCAGGGTGGGCTGAGCCCGCGGCGGCTCGGTTCTGCTCAAGGTGAGCTCGGCCTGCGGCGGCTCGGTTCTGCTCGAGGTAAGCTCGGCCTGCGGCGGCTCGGTTCTGCTCAAGGTGAGCTCGGCCTGTGGCGGCTCGGTTCTGCTCAAGGTGCGGGGCTCGTTGCCTGCTGGCGGCTCGGTTCTGCTCAAGGTGAGCTCGCCTGCGGCGGCTCGGTACTGCTCAAGGTGAGCTGAGCCGCGGCGGCTCGGGTCTGCTCAAGGTGAGATCAGCCATGTCGGCTCGCACTCACCGCTGGCCGGCTGCGGTGAGAATGGTGAGCTTGGATGAGTGCTCTCTCGCGGTAGCTTACCAGTGAAGCAAGGTGAGCTCGTCACGTCAAATTCGTAATATCGCGCCTCCTAGTCGCTATTCAGAGGTTGTCACAAGCTGAAGTTTGGCATCTGGAGTTGTTCCTTAACGCTACCGTCAGTAGGGTCTGTGTGAGGCGGAGGGAGGGAATACAACGATAGTTTCACCTACATTACCTCCATGTACCAACCACAGGTGCAAGTCCAGTCCCGGAACGATCGGGTATATGCCGCGCTACTCCGCGCCCGGTGGCAACACCCCCGGCGTATTCACACGCGTCGCGATTTCTGTGTTCATTTTGACCGCTTCCAGCCACGGTGCCGAGCCGCCCCCACCGCGTCACGTGACCGCCGGCCAGTGACGTGAGGTCCGGTCCGCTGGGTCACGTGACCGCCGGCCAATGGCGTGAGGTCCGGTCCGCTGGGTCACGTGACCGCCGGCCAGTGACGTGAGGTCCGGTCCGCTGGGTCACGTGACCGCCGGCCAGTGACGTGAGGTCCGGTCCGCTGGGTCACGTGACCGCCGGCCAGTGACGTGAGGTCCGGCCCGCTGGGTCACGTGACCGCCGGCCAGTGACGTGAGGTCCGGTCCGCTGGGTCACGTGACCGCCGGCCAGTGACGCGAGGTCCGGTCCGCTGGGTCACGTGACCGCCGGCCAGTGACGTGAGGTCCGGCCCGCTGGGTCACGTGGCCGCTGTAGCAGTCTCGCGGCACCGGCGAGGCAATATCGCGTTCGCAGCTACTCGAACCGCAAAGAATCTTCAGGAATGTACATCTCGTCCGAAAGATTCTATCCAGTTGGCCGTTCGAAGACGTGTGCGGGCGACCAAGAGGCTGTCCGGGCATCCCGCAGATTCTATCCTGGACGGACAAAATACGCGCGGGGTACTTTGTCGGCGACCACGACCGTTGAGCGATTGCTTCGCATGAGGCGCAAGCTTCACGAAGCGTCGTTTTGCATTTAATGAGCATGGAGGCTGCAGGGATACTGTAGCGAGAAGCCAAGGTTGTTTTTTTCGAGCATTGCTTTGTGACATAAGAACATGGAATCTATCTTACGTCTGATACAATCCTGATTCGGAGCCGTCTCCTTGCCCATGCAAGGAGACGTTGTTTGAGTGTTGGTGGTCATATTTACGGGAGATGTATTTACGTATATATATACACACATATATACGTACATGTATATATATGTATACATGTATATATATATATATATATATATATATATATATATATATATATATATATATGTATATCCATATCTACATATATATATATATATATACATATATATTCGTAAATGTATCTATCACATATATGGTCACCAGCACTCAACCTGCCGCATGGGCAAGGAGACGGCTCCGAATCAGGATTCCATCGTACCTGCGATAGCTTCCATTGTCTAGCAGTCAGCCTCGAAGGCACGCTATGCGCACGCTCCGAAGACACGCTCTGTGTACCCGCACACGCTATGGCGCGTGTGCGGGTACACAGAGCCGGACTGAGGGCCGACCGCGGTGGCGCTCCGAAGACACGCTCTGTGTACCTGCACACGCTATGGCGCGTGTGCGGGTACACAGAGCCGGACCGAGGGCCGACCGCGGTGGCGCTCCGAAGACACGCTCTGTGTACCCGCACACGCTATGGCGTGCGGGTACACAGAGCCGGACCGAGGGCCGACCGCGGTGGTCCCTGGGCGGGGGCGTCCATCATCGAGAAGAACCGGCCTCCGCCTTGACCAGCACTTCAATGCGCTAACGCAACATTGCACAATGCGCAGCGGCGCAGAACAAAAACGGCCGCCGACATCGACACCGGCGACTATTTACACGGCGCTGAGCACATGCCGAGTACGGTTGTAATGCACCACGCAATGCCGCCGGTCGGCGTCGGCCCAGTGGGGCCCCAGATTGGCGGTAATGGCCGCGTGGCCGTGCGGTTTGCGACCCGCGTTCAGAGTGTGACGTCACTGCCGAGCGGTGACCAGCGCTGATGACGTCATCGCGTGCCGACGGCGAGCAGACGATTGGCCTGATGTCCGATGAGCGGGCGTCGGCTGGATCGGTGCAGAGGGCGCCTTTTGATGGCTGCCCAGCCGAATGCGTCTTCATTTTGGCCGAGTTGTTGCGTTGCGCGGGTTTCGTGATCGATGCCTGGGATGATGCGGCGTTGAACTCTTCGAGGAAGCGGACACGAAGCGATCGTCCGTGTAGTGGATGGATCTTATCAACGAACCTCGTGCTTTAGTTCAAATGGCCTCTACGGTGCCTCTACTTGTTGGCCACTTCTGCCGCAGAAGTCATCCGTCGCACCGATAGAACCCTGGTTACATATACAGACAAGCATACACACACACGCACACACACACACACACGCACGCACACACACACACACGCACGCACGCACGCACCACACACGCACACACACACACACACACACGCACGCACACACACACCCGCATATATGTGGGGGTCGCCGTAGCACATTCGATAGTGTTGGACTCTTGATCTCAAGATTGTGCGTTCGAATCTCGCAACTGGCGGCATTACCTAGTTCACCCGTGACCAATCAGCATGATGGTTTACTACGCTAAATAACCCAGCAACGAGACTTCCTGGTTCCCTGTCCGCACTCCGCCTCCCCCACAGCCCCCCCGGCGTGGGCTCTGTCTGGCCCCGGCCGCCGCCTTGCCGCCGCAGTAGCTGCACCCCCAGCCCGGGGCGGCCGCGCCTGCTGGCCGCCCCGGGTTCTCAGCGTCGGCCGACCTTGACCTCGGCGGTCTCCTTTCGTTTTGTCGGCCCGTCGCGTCGCGCCGGCTGCGGCCGCACTCGGCGCGTCCGGCCGCATTTTCCGCGCCGGCTGGGGACGTGCCGACGCCGACCGGCGCGGCTGGGGACGTGCCGACGTCGACCTGTGCTGGAGCGACGAGCACGCACTTGCCGGCCGGCGACTTGAGCACCTCCCTCGACTGCCCCCGACTGCCCCCGACTGCCCCCGACTGCCCCCGACTGACCGCGACTGCCCCCGACTGCCCCCGACTGCCCCCGACTGCCCCCGACTGCCCCCGACTGCCCCCGACTGCCCCCGACTGCCCCCGACTGCCCCCGACTGCCCCCGACTGCCCCGACTGCGACTGCCCGCGACTGCCCCCGACTGCCCCCGACTGACCGCGACTGACCGCGACTGACCGCGACTGACCGCGACTGACCGCGACTGACCGCGACTGACCCGACAGGTGTTGACCGGTCGGGGTGCGCCCATCGGGCCGCCCGGCATTTGCCATTGGGGGCGTGCGCGCCCTGGTGTCCGACAATCCTGCGGGTGGGTGCCCGCGACTCGTGCGTGCCGCCTGGGTCGGCATGGTGCGTCATCTCGGCCTTCTGATTCGGCTTCCCTTCTAACTGGCCGAGTGAATGGCCACAAGCGGCCCCTAGAACTACTTGCTTAGCGTTCAGTTCTTAGAATCGACGTCGATGGTTCGTACTGCATTGTCCTACGGGGCAATGTGGTTCGAGTACATTGTAGTGGAGTAATAACTGAGGACATTACAAAATAGTTTCACAGGGCTGATCTATCCCCCGTGCTGGTGTCTATTTTGGGCAAAGCTGATGTATTCATCATTCGTGGAACATCACCAGCCAAGCTGCTTTGACAAATTAGTTAGCCAAAAGAACAAATGGGCGTTGCAAAGTTCAAGAAGCACTCAATTTAGATAGAAAGGGGGAGATAACTCAACTGTGGAAATTGGTGCGTGCAATACCGTGCTCGACATCCATGGCTTCGGTCATAGGCTCGTGAGCACACACACACTCGCACACGCACTCGCACGCAGCCGCGCGAGCTCTCACGCACCACTCGGTGTGTGTGTGCGTGTTCTCATTAAGACTTCATCTCATTAAGACAGTGTAAACGAGAGGCTTACACCGCCATCAGCGCTTTGAAAGGCCACCATTTACCAGCACGTCGCCACCTATCTGAGCGGGGCAGTTTATAGCCGAGCTGCATATCTAAGTGGGCCAGTGTGTTGCAGCATCGTATCAGGGTATGGGCATGTGCATGTTCCCTAAGGGTGCAAGGGGACGAGTAGCCTAGGGGTAAGTTGCTCGTCTCACAATCGAAAGGTTGTGAGTTCGAGTCTCACTTGTCGCTACTCTTCGCCTGCGACCAATCGGCGTAAGAGATTGGCGACGCTACATGACTCAACAGTCGATGTGTCGTAAAGCCAATAACCAACCAACCAACCTAAGGGTGCAAGGTGAGGTGCCTTGGTTGACTGGACCAATGCAAACCTGGAATTGGTGCCGTTTTGTCACCGACCGCAGAAGAAATCGCCTGGGAGTAAGGCTCGTTCCGGTGGACGCTCTCCTGAGAGCGAGGTACACTCTTGTGGACGCTTGTTTCATGGGTAGACAGCGAATGAAAACTCAGGAGGTCCCTGCGCTTTGAGTAGCAAACAGATGACCGGATATTTTTGGGAGATCAGTTCTTGGGGCCTTTTTCTATTAATGAAAACTATGCTGGGATGGGTGGTTTCAGTTCTCAGATACGTGAAAGGCGTGCAATTTTGTAGCAATTCGCCAAAACTACCTCTCATAGAAGAGCTTGGGATAGTTTCGTGAGCTTCGAACGGGGCTGTGCTACCAATGGAGCGCAAGAGGAGAGCCTTGTCGAGCGTCTAGCGGTGCAGAATGGCCAATGGAGCAGGCTCACTTCATGGCGTGCTGCAGACTCACACTGACGGCCGCTGTCTGCCGCGCCCCGGCGCCGGCCCAGTTCGAAAATGCCACAAAAACCTGGGCAAGGAGGGTAGTTTTCACCCGTCTGCAGACACTAGAAAGTCTTGCCAGCATACCATAGCTTAGTGACATAGCCAGGATTTACATCCGGGATGGTCCTTCGGTGGAGTTTCAAGTTGCTGCGGTGACGATTAATTTAGTAATTCATTATTTCTCATAGTGTTTCAATAGGCGACGCTCCAAATTCGGCTTTGGGACACCGTAAAGCGCGTCCATATATTGGTATCTTGCTATTTTGCTAAAGTTAATGCTGAACCAAATATACAAGTGCTCAAGGGGTGGGGGTGGGGGTGGGGGTGGGGTGGGGATTACGGTACTTCTTTTGACTACCAAGTACTATTCCACATGTTGCTGGGGTTGTCTCACCATCATTAGCATTCTTACTCTCCCTCCTCCACTTAGGAACACCACCATTGAGCATGTCCGTCAAGCGGTCCGTTTTAAACGGCAGAGAAGGTGGCTTCATGCCGCAATTTCTGATATTCCTTAAAGGTATGCCTATGTTAATGTTCCTATGCTAATTTGTGTGCTTATGCACTTAATGCCGCATTTCAATGTTCGTTTTTTTTACTTCACGTACTATCATGTGCTTCACGTACTATCACGTACTATCATGTGCTGAAGATCGTCAATTATGTGTGCAATAAATAATACATGTCATACATGCCCTTTATAGTTTCCGCCGACATCGCACGTCTTGCTTCCCAGCAGCTAATAACCAGATTTTGCATTCTGTCCCGAATAGTGCTGGAGGCTACTCATATGTTTTGGATATGCTTTTCACCCGTAGAAAATCAAATAGTTACTCATTGTTCTGTGAGTTGTCTTCGATCTTTGCACGTTCCCTTCTTCAAACAAAATTACATTAAGGTCGCAAGTGCATTCCACAATGATCTGCGCGGCTTTCAGGTGACACGCTGATCTCCCCAACACATTTTACTATGTCCTGGTGAGGCCTGTGGAAACGTTACATAATCGCGTTATGGCCTGCTCTACTCGAGAACATTTGACTCTGTTTCGAAGTATTCCAAAATATCCTCAAGTTTGTAACAGCTCTGATGCGTTGAACACGAAGCTGTGCCGCCGTTCCACTCGTTCATCAATTACGACCTAATGGGCCTCCCGCGGTCGATGTTGTTCGCCGCCCAACTCGTCATTATCCGTGCTACTTCACGCAATACGCTACATGCCACTACACAAAAACACCGCCACCGGCACTAATTGGTGAGAATTTACTGGAGCACACAAGGGATGGATGCCGGGAGAGTGGTTGGCAAAGATGCACCGCAGGAATGCAATAATATCCCCGGCCGATTGCTTTGCCGGCCTTGACCCTTGGCCTGCAAATTTGCCCGGTCCGGATGCCCTTGTTCACGCCTTCAACCCGGCGCCTGACACGTTGCGTCAGCTCGTTCAAGCTTGTGTCCTCCCCTCGCCCCAGCGCTCGTCCCGTCTGCGCGCCGGGGGACGAGTGGTCTAGGAGTAGGCTTCCCTTCTCACAATCAAAATATTGTGAGTTCGAGTCTCGCCTGTCGCTACTCTTCGCCCGCGACCAATCGGCGTGAGAGATTGGCGACGCCACATGACTGAACGGTTGACGTGTAGTACACCCAATAACCAACCAACGTTCTGTGTGTGCCCACAACGTTGCATGGCAAATTTCGTATGCCGTGATCTTTTTCGAACTGTCTGATTTAATATAAACAGCGAAGGCAGATCCACTACCGTCTGCGCGTCACCGCCGTGCCAACTCGTCCAAACCTGTTGCCCCGCCCCGGCCCCTGTCCCGTGTGCACGCCACCACGTGGTCGGCAGTCACGCCTCCTCGTCCGACCACCCGCCACTTAATTAAATTCCGCGCGCATCACCCGCGGGCGTCGCCCCGCCGCGCCGACAGACTTGGCGGGAACTCGTGCACTTGTTTATTGGTCGGTTCACGACACACTCTATGCACATTCACGGCTAATGGCGCCGCCCACACTGTTTCGCCGGTGGGTCGCGGGATTGGGAAATGTCCTGAGTGGCGCTAGAGTCGAACCCGGGACTTTTGGTACCCATAGCCCGACACCTTGACCACTCGGCCATCCCCGCCCCGAACTCGTGCGCTCGTGTCGCCCGTACGCGGGCCGTACCGCCAGCCGGTGGCACATAAAACAGCGCCTAATTAGCCATTGAGCCCGACAGAAAGTGGTCCGCCGGCCGTCCGCCCACACCGCGGCTGAGTTACAGCGTGCCGGCGCTGGCGTTCCGGGTCGTGAACGACCGGGGCGATGAGGAAGACCTCCGGTCGAGCTGCGGGTGGGTGGTGCGTGCAGTTGGCAAGGGGTGGGCTGTGCGCTTCGGGTCGGGTTACTCGGTGCAGGCGTGGAGTCCGACTCGCAGAAACCTCTTGAAGGCACTGTCGGGTTTCCGACATCCTGCACTATAAATTAACGTCGTAACCAGATCACGCACGGATAAGACTGTTTCGACGGTACGCGTTGATTCAGTGGTGAAAGGAAGCATTCCAAACACGCCAACACACATCGGGAGCCAGTTGAAGCGACACTTGTCCCCCAGTGTTCGGACATGTTGTGACAACGGGCGGCTGGGGACGAGCAGTCTAGGGGTAAGTTGCTCGTCTCACAATTGAAAGGTTGTGGGTTCGAGTCTCACCTGTCGCTACTTTTCGCCCGCGACCAATCGGCGTGCGAGATTGGCGACGCGGCATGACTCAACGGTCGATGTGACGTAAAACCAATAACCGACAACGGGCGACGGGCGGCTTCAGACCGATGGTCGGCGCCCCTGACGGCGGACCGGTGTGGCGACGTCGGTCTGACGAGCCGCGTCGGCTCCAGTGACCCCCACCGACCTCTGGCCGCCGGCCGGCCCGCTGTCATTGGGCCGACAGTGGCGGCGGCGGCGGCGGCGACGGCGGCGGCCTGTCGGGGCCGCGCGCTTCCCACGGCAGGGCCGGCCGTGCCGAGATAAGCGGCCGGCGGCGGCGCTTTGTTCCAGCGCGCCCGGGTCGGGGCCGGCGCGCACCGCTTTTTGTGCGGGTCATCTGGGGCCAGGCGGCCCCCGTCGGGCGGCACAATGTCGACCTGCGGACGGCCGGCGGCCGCCGCGGACCAGTCCGCGGCCACCGGCCGGCAGCGTCTTCGTCTGTGCCCGTTCCCGGGGGGGGGGGGGCGCCGCCTGGGCGTGGCCGGGCCGGTCCGCGGCGGTCCGCGCGTGCCGCGCGACCTTGCGACAGACAGGGGCGCCGGCGGCGACTGCGTCGGCCGACGCGGCGGTCGGTCGCCCGGGGCCACCGCGAGCCGGCCACGGCTCGCGGCACCCGCCGGCCTCGACCCTGACGACCGGCGAGCAGGTCGTCGCCTCGATCGCTCGGGACACCGGACTTGCGTCAGAATGTCGACGGCTGCTCGATGGAATACAAAACAAACAAACGAACTGGCGAAATTACGCAGATGAGCCCTGCAGTGGACTCTGTTTGACGCGCTGTATGACCGAAGCAGTCTATGCGCCCCTAAGCCCGACTCTGTTTGACGTCATGGCGGTGGGCACAAGTCATGTGACTGGGGTCACTGTTCAAACTGCTAGGGTCGGCGGGACGCCTGGTGCGCTGGGGCGCCACGCCCCATGCGTGACTAAGAAGAGCGTCGCCCCTCATGGTGAACTCGCCAAACCTATTTGCTCTCTCCAGATACTACGCATCTGAATACTCCATTTCGTTGTTGCTGTTGGACCGCTTCGGTCACGTTGTCCTACTAAATTATACTACATACTACAGTTTTGTCCATTATTTTTGCCGATCCCTTATCGCGCAATAGCAGTGTCATCTGTGCGGCTAGACGTTAGATCCTCCGCCAAGCAACGCCAAGTGGAACGTACATTTTGGTATATTTAGCAAGCCTCTTAGGTCGGCGGGTACCCATGCCCAGGACGAGTACGTATGGTCCCTCGGGCGGTGCCCGGGGCGAGCTATGGTCCGGGGGCCCACGCGACACCGCAACATTGGTAAATACGCGCGACTCGTTTAACTTATTTAACCATAAAAAATTTAAAAGAAGATTATTTTTGGGAATTAAAAAATCTAAAAATAAAAAAAAAAAAAAACAAAAAACATAAAAAACATGTTTTGTATTGAGGTCCCCGGTGAGATTTTTGTAACCATGCCTCGGAACCCAGGGGGGGCGTGGGTGTCCCCCGGGGCCCTGCGGGTGTGCCATGCGGGTATGCCCCCAGTAGACGTCCCACGTACTGTCGACGCAGCGCTCCCCATCCGTCTTTTTGCCGGAAATCTGGGCTTCTTGTTGAGATCCGAGTTAAAATCATAAACTTTGACTTGATGTCGCTCGCCCCGCTAAAATGGTGCCCAACCTACCAGACAAATGCCGCGTTGCACCAAATTTCCTGGTCTGTCCTTGTTTCTGCCAGGTGATTCTTAATGTTTCTTTTGATAAAAATGTACTAGCATCCCTTAGGGTCATGCATATTTGCCCATTGGAGCTGTGATCTGCACGTGATGCATCCTTGTGCATTGCATTCTTGCATGTTAATAGTTGGTGAATCATAAATTAGACTAGTTTTCTCGATCTGAACGGATGAATTGCTTCGAGGTAATGATCCGAATATGTTGTCGAGTATGACAGACGGTAGGTATACCCTTCTGGTTTTATCGTTTCTGTTGTAACCTCCCACCCAGATTTTGCAAATAGTACTTAAACAGAGTGGGCAAACTATTGCGCACACCTCCGACCATTCATTGTAGAATCATTGGTGTAAAGCTTGTGTCGTCAGGTTGGGTTTGGTTACTGACCTGCCATGATTATTCGGGAATCTGTTCGGGCATATTTCGGCAGATTTCGTCCTTTTCAAGCTTGAGTCCAAATATATGGCGAAATATGCATGCCACACTCTTGATCTACGTATCATCACTTGTTTCCATTACATTTTCAGATGGGTCGCATGATCCTATAACATTCACAAGCTCCTGTGCAGGTTAGGTCGAGTCATCAAGGGTGAATGTTGGGATTTGGCTCTTGGGTCCCAAGCGCATAATATTGGACCACGGAGGGCAAAAATGAACGCTAAATTCGAATTCGGCACTAAAAATCACTCTGGTTTGGATCGCTTTTGGTGCACTGGTTTTTGACCTTTGCTGACCAGAGATCAACACAGGCGCATTGGGTCAGAGAGGATCAAGGCTGCTTCTGAAGTAATCATGGGCATTTATTTCGAATTCAGCGTTCATATTTTTTTCCACAGGGCCGCAAGTTGCTTTATGGTACCAAAAATGTGACCCGCCTATGGACCCCGCGCGAATAAACATCAACTGCACAGGAGCGTGTGGACGTCATGGGGGAATGTGAACTCTCATTTAACTTTTATTGAATCTGGGACACGCGAGGTGTATTTCAATCTGATATCATGCATAGCTCACCATCTATTTGGGTCCGAGCTTGAAGAAATGCCGAAGAATCGCCTGACCTGACCTGACATGACCTGACAAACTTCATACCAAAATATTTGCAATGAATGCCCGCAAGTCTGTGCAGGCATGTTTTGTGTTGCATTTTATTTAGCCATTTCTGTAATATGCTGGATTCAGTCATTTCTGTACTATGCTGGACATTGCACAGGCAAGATACTTGTCAGAAGCCCCAAACACATTGCCTAACATCCGAAAGTGCCACTCCCCCCTACCACCAGACGTTCAGCCACGCCTGCAGACTACTGGGTGAGCGATTCCCGATAACGATTTAGTTCATGCAATTCCAGGCTCTGTGTATCCGATCTGAATATTGTATAGTTTACATCAGGCGCGCGCGTTTATTGGGCCCTCAATGCTAACAAATCGCTGCCATTTGTACTTGCATATCCATTACTTGGGATTTACTATCAGGCGAGTTCTCTCTCCATGTGGAAGAAACTTGCGAAATGGGTTGCACATGATATGCGCAACCTTGAAGCTGAGATAGATGTCATTTGGGAAGGCATGAGTTTTGTACCATAAGGCTACCTACCAAACTCTCCGTAGTAAACACCGTTGTTTTTTATTGATTGGAACACTCTTTATTTTAGTTCATTATTTGCGATGTTATCTTGCTATTTATTTCTTATTTATCCCTTATGTACTATATCGTAGTGTATTTCAATCCAGCTCATTCCAAGCAAAAGCAATCATTTCCTGCATCAAGGGCCATGCACCGTAATACTTAGAGAATTTGATTTGGACCTGGATCAAAATATACCAAAGCTACGAATCACCAGAATTTCTTGCCTGCAGTCTCGCCCCTGCCGTGTCGGTCTGCCCATTCGTGGTTGGGTGTCGCTTGGTGCGCGAGCTACACGACGCCGCCAACACGCCTCGTGTTGGCGGCGCACTCGGTCCGTGCTAAGACGGCACGCCGGCAATACACTGGTCTCTGGTCTCTGGCCTCTGGCCTCTGGCCGCAGCGAGACAGCCGCATGTCGGCAATCCACTAACTAGGCTCTGGCCTCTGGCTTCTGGCCTCTCGCCGCAGCGAGACAGCTGCATGTCGGCAATACACTGGCCTCTGGCCTCTGGCTCTGGCGCAGCGAGACAGCTGCATGTCGGCAATACACTGGCCTCTGGCCTCTGGCATCTGGCTGCAGCGAGACAGCAGCACGCCGGCACTCCTTTGACTGGCCTCTGGCCTCTGGCCTCTGGTTGCAGCGAGACGGCAGCACGCCGACAATCCTGTGAGCTCTGGCCTCTGGCATCTGGCCGCAGCGATTGCCCTCGGATCATTCCAGTCGGCGTGTGACCACAGTTATCGATCGTACTGTGTGCGCCCGGGCAACACACCGCCGCTATCTACCGGCGCTATTGCCACCCCGAGCTTGGCCTGGGTACACCAGTCATAGGGGTCGCCACGGAGAGTGGGTGGGGGAGGAGTTCCGGGGGCAGTTTACCCGCCCACTTCAAAACACCGCGGGTTGAATTCGGCGACTTCTCGTTTCGCTTAGCTAAGCTTTGCAGAAATCGGGGCAAAAAGCTTGACTCTTGCCCCCTCTCCGCCCCCGCCCACCAGCCTCGAAGGTCTGGCGACGCCACTGATGGACGTCAACAGGTGACGGCGTTACTGCGGTTACGACGCGCTCGTCTTCGAGGCTGAGGTGGACTCGACGACCAAATCGCCCGACACACGGGACAATAAAACAGATTGGAATATGTCGGCTTGGATAGAGTGCTTATAGCGTGTAATTGATTTACTTTTGTCTGTGGGTGGCGGTCGATTCTCCGATAGAATCCTCATTACTTGACCCGTCGCGAATGGCTTGACCTGCCACATGGCTACAATAAATGGAATCACGTCCAGTTTCCACCATGTTTAATGCACGCTCGTTTTGCCTTTTCATTTTTCCCTGTTCCAGTGTCCACGGCCCATTTTCTATGCACCGAGGAAATACAAATTCCAAACAGAAACGCGCGATCAAATTTACCCTGTGAGATTGAAGTATCTGACTTCCATCACCGGCGGTCAACACCGGCTTCCAGACGCAAAAAGTGTCGCTTTATAATCGTATCACCAGGCCATGCCCCCTACCAGACGTCAAACGTGTCGCTTTATAATCGTATCACCAGGCCATGCTTCCTACCAGACGTCAAACGTGTCTATACAATCGTATCACTAGGCCATGCCTCCTTCCAGACGTGAAACGTGTCGATTTATTCCCTCATCGAGTCATGCCACGCATCGGATGCATGCTGTATCAGCAACGCGGCAAAACAATTTGCAAAAGGGCAGTGTACAACATTTGCCAATGGCTGTAGCTAGCGCCATGTCTAGAGTGTACTTTACTAGCTATGACCAACAAAGGTAATGCACAGCTTAAAAGTCTAGAGCGTGCTTTACTACCTATGGCTAGCAAAAGTAATGCACAGCTTAAAAGTAGTTTGAAACAGAAATTGGGAAAGCGATAGTCTGCATATTTTTAAGCTCCAGTCTCAGCCGCATGGATTTCCTGCTGACTGATGGCTAGTAACATTTGCATGCATATTGACGTTCTACTCAACATCCATCACAAACGGAGACGGTCCCCATACACAAAATTGCTGAGGTAACACTGGTTAAATACCATTGGTGCGAAATATAATTCAAGCTTGTGGATACACAGCTATTAACAATGTAGCACGAACGAAAAGCAAGTGATGTTATACCAGGACGAAATAACATCAGCCCAACTGTAAAACAGCCACAGACAGCACACCATCACACATATATCTTATCGGCATGGGAGGAACCGTTGCGCTGAGAAGTATTGCAGCTGCCATGATAGGCACCAGAGCCTGACTGAACATGCCGTTGCACCATGCTGCTGCACACCGTTCGTCGTAGGCATGTTTGTTTGTTTGTTTTGGGGTGTTCTCGAGACATTTTATTCACGATCACGGCTAATGGCACCGCCCACGCTGTTTCGCCGGTGGGCCGCGAGATTGGGAAATGTCCCGAGTGGTGTGAGTGTCGAACCCGAGACCTTTGGCACCCAGAGCTCAACACCTTAACCACTCGGCCATCTCCGCCCCATCGTAGGCATAGTGCTTCACACCGCTCATCGTAGGCATACTGCTGCACACCGCTAGTCCCAGGCGCACTGCTGCACACCGCTCTCTATACTTGCCGTCCGTGACGTTCCATTGTTCGCCCGTTAGCCGTTGTGGTTGTAAAACTGGTGCGAGATGGGTGTGAAATGACCAGGTCTGGTCGGCGCGCCGTAAAGCTGTAAAGCCCGGCGCCTCGCCGGCCGCCGTGTGTCCGTGTTTGTCCGCTGCGTCTGCGGCACACGTGTCGCCGTACCTTACCCGGCCGCTGACCTGACCCACAGGTGCTGACCCCGGAGGAGGTGCAGGGCTCGCTCGGCATGACCACCGTCAGCGGCAAGCTGTCGCCGTTCCAGGGCTTCGGCGTCGAGCTGTTCATCACGTTCGTGCTGGTGTTCGTCGTGTTCGGCGTGTGCGACGAGGCTCGCACCGACGTCACCGGCTCGGCCCCGCTCGCCATCGGCCTCTCCATCACCGCCTGCCACCTGGGCGCCGTGAGTGCCACTACCCCGAGTGTCGAGTTCCACCGCCCCGAGTGTCGAGTTCCACTACCCCGAGTGTCGGGTTCCACTACCCCGAGTGTCGAGTTCCACTACCATGAGTGTCGGGTTCCACTACCCTGAGTGTCGAGTTCCACTACCATGAGTGTCGAGTTCCACTACCCTGAGTGTCGAGGTGTCGAGTTCCACTACCCTGAGTGTCGAGTTCCACTACCCTGAGTGTCGAGTTCCACTACCCTGAGTGTCGGGTTCCACTACCCTGAGTGTCGAGTTCCACTAGTGTCGGGTTCCACTCCTGAGTGTCGGGTTCCACTACCCTGAGTGTCGGGTTCCACCGCCCCGAGTGTCGGGTTCCACTACCCTGAGTGTCTGGTTCCACTACCCTGAGTGTCGGGTTCCACCGCCCCGAGTGTCGAGTTCCACTACCCTGAGTGTCGAGTTCCACTACCCTGAGTGTCGTGTTCCACTACCCTGAGTGTCGGGTTCCACTACCCTGAGTGTCGAGTTCCACTACCCTGAGTGTCGGGTTCCACTACCCTGAGTGTCGGGTTCCACTACCCTGAGTGTCGAGTTCCACTACCCTGAGTGTCGTGTTCCACTACCCTGAGTGTCGGGTTCCACTACCCCGAGTGTCGTGTTCCACTACCCTGAGTGTCGAGTTCCACTACCCTGAGGTGTCGAGTTCCACTACCCTAAGTGTCGAGTTCCACTACCCTGAGTTGTTCCACTACCCCTGAGTGTCTGAGTGTGAGTTCCACTACCCTGAGTGTCGAGTTCCACTACCCTGAGTGTTGAGTTCCACTACCCTGAGTGTCGAGTTCCACCGCCCCGAGTTCCACTACCCTGAGTGTCGAGTTCCACTACCCTGAGTGTCGAGTTCCACTACCATGAGTGTCGAGTTCCACTACCTGAGTTTGAGTTGAGTTCCACTACCTGTTCCACTACCCTGAGTGTCGAGTTCCACTACCCCGAGTGTTGAGCTCCACTACCATGAGTGTCGAGTTCCACCGCCCTGAGTGTTGAGCTCCACTACCCTGAGTGTCGAGTTCCACTACCCTGAGTGTCGAGTTCCACCACCCTGAGTGTTGAGCTCCACCACCCTAAGTGCCTTTGAATCGAGTTCCTCGGCCGTGAGCTTCATTGCATGGGTGCTATGAGTTCCACCGGCTGAGCCTAGAGTTCCACCACCCGAGTCTCGAATTCCTCCGTCTGAGTTCCACCGCCCGGGTTCGTGAATTCTGCACCTCAGTAGCGTCTCTAAGTTCTGAAATTATAGTGGAGACCCATACCGAATGACAATTATTTTGACGCCATTTTTTTCTTTTTGACATCATTCAGTTCCACTGTTCCACTGTTCCACATTCAGTTCCACTGCCCGGGTACCGTGAGTTCCGCTGCCCAGGTACCGTGAGTTCCGCTGCCCGGGTTCCTCTCCGGTGGAGCAGATCCCCACGCCAGCGCATTCTCTGTGCTGGCGCGCACGTGTGACCCGTGTTGCGCCCGAACCAAAAAACATCAATCATAGTGAAATGACCATTGTGACCAGCCATTATCCGAGCTGTGGAAGGTATGTCGGCATCGGCAGCAACACAACTGCAGCTACTGGCCACCAAAGGGCATGAAGCTGTGCTGTGCCACAAGCCTGGGTTGACTATTAAAAGCCGTTTTTATCACACACGCGTTTCAAATGCAGCGCTGGGGATGGCAGCATTGCACACTGCCCAGCGCAAAGACGACCGGCGCAACAAATTCGACATCATCCCCGCTGGCGTTGCACGGCGACAAGAAACCCAACAACACTAACGGCTCTACGCGTCTGTATGCGGAGTGGAGCCACTTGTGCATCCATAGGCGCACCGGAGGGGCCCCCCATGAGACCAAAGTGCCCTTTTGGCCAAAAGTGCCCTTTTTACCGAAAAGTGCCCTCTTGGCCGGAATGTCCCAAATTTAGCCCAAAAATCACCTGCCTTATGTGCCCCGCCTGTGTCAAAGGTGCCCTTTGGGCCCAAAACTGCCCTTTTGGCCAAACATTTTTTCACGCCCCCCCGGTCAACAGACCTTCCAGTGTGCCCCGGGCCGCAAAGTGCCCTTTTGGAGCCGACCAAGTGCCATTTTCGGTCCGGGCCCCCCATGGAAAAATCCTGGGTGCGCGCCTGCGTGCATCAAGTGGATCAGAAGGCCAAGTGTACGGATAAGCGGCTGTGCGGGCGTCGTGCCCACCTGGCGCACAGCGCGACACCTGTGCCACTCAATAGAGGCGCATCCTACAGCCACCTCCGCATCGCGATGCGCCACGCCGTGCTACAGCACTCCATTCCGTTTCAAAGTCGGATCACCCACGGTAGAAGGAACAGGGAAGAGGGAGGCGGTACGTTATCCTTGGACCTTCACAACGGCTGAGCTCTTGGGATGGGGATAGATGGGATTGTTGTGTGCTGTTTCCCGCATTATGGAGAGGAGTCGGGGACTGATCGCGGCTATTTTGCGTCCGGCAGAGCGTGTTTAGCTACGAGACCGGCCGTTTCGGACGTCGTTAGGTGGTGGGGAGGGGGGCAGTGTCTCTCACGGACAGAGCAGCCCAGAGTGGCGGCGAGCTGGACTAGCACGCCAGCAGCCCGCAGTGTGCCTGGAGGGGGGGGGGCTGCCAACACTCCGCGGACCGAGACGACCACCAACATGCGTGGGCGGAGGGGCGGGGTCCACGCACCCCACTGTCCGACGAACTGGGTCAAAGTCGCTGCGACCGCCGCCACTCCGAGAACCGGCCGCGTCACGGGAAGTCCTCACCGCGACTGGGGACGAAAATCTGCCTGCGGCGGCTCCGAACCGCCTCGGGCCAGTCGGAACCGCACGCCGCGAGCGGAATGGCGGCACGGTCGGTGTTTTGACGAGGTCATGTGCGGCTTCCCACGGCCACGGTCACGCCGTAATGACATGCCCATCAACTCTGAATCATTTCCACCTTGGGCTTCGGGAAGTCCCGCCCCGGGGTCCGGCAAGTCTCGCCTCCAGGCTCCAGCAAGCCCCGCCTCTAGACTCTGGCAAGTCTCTCCTACAGATTCCAGCGAGTCTCGCGGGGGTGTGTTGTGATGGTGACAGCCGTCGCCATCACAACACACCCCCGCCTGTCACCGGGTGCGCGCCCGCCGACGGACGTTACCGTTTTCGTTGCGCGCGTGCCGCCGTTGGTGACGCGGCGCCAATGGCGACGTGACACGGCCGGCGGCCGACGTGACACGTGTCGACGGGGCGACGTGCCCCGCTGAATGGCCGCCGGCCGTCTGGGTGACGGCCGGTCGCGGCGTGTGCGCCGTGTTTGTGTGCGTGTGTGCGGCAGGCACAGTCACGCGCATTGAGTCGGATTGTGACTCTTTGTGAGCGGCCGCTCGTTATTCGGCAGCCTGTCACCGATCACTGGCATTGATCACCGACCACCCATCTCGACCGCCACTGATCCGCAGTACCGGTAGGCAGTGACACTACTTACTGATCGCTGACTGCTGATCGCCGACTGCTGATCGTCGACTGCTGATCGCCGACTGCTGATCGCCGACTGCTGATCGCCGACTGCTGATCGCCGACTGCTGATCGCCGACTGCTGATCGCCGACTGCTGATCGCCGACTGCTGATCACCGACTGCTGATCACCGACTGCTGATCACCGACTGCTGATCACCGACTGCTGATCGCCTGACTGCTGATCGCCGACTGCTGATCGCCGACTGCTGATCGCCGACTGCTGATCGCCGACTGCATGACTGCTGATCGCCGACTGCTGATCGCCGACTGCTGATCGCCGACTGCTGATCACCGACTGCTGATCACCGACTGCTGATCACCGACTGCTGATCACCGACTGCTGATCACCGACTGCTGATCATTGACTGCTGATCATTGACTGCTGATCATTGACTGCTGATCATTGACTGCTGATCATTGACTGCTGATCATTGACTGCTGATCATTGACTGCTGATCATTGACTGCTGATCATTGACTGCTGATCATTGACTGCTGATCACGAGCCATCCATCACAGACTGTCGATTACCATCACCCATCACCGTGATAAAACATAGCATATATTTAGGGCTCAGTAGGGTCTAGCGATAGAGGGTGCTCAGTCCATACTCCAAGTTGTTGGCGGCCAGCGTAGCGACACCGCTGAGGTCGTGGAACATCTTAGAGGAAGGCCAGGCATGCTGCACCTCTGTGTGGAGCTGGTCTCTGCGGCGACATTGAAGACCTTGCCGTCCACCATGGTGGTCTGCGTGCTGTAGCGGACGACAGACGTATTCGCGACGAGCGGCTGCGGCACGCCGACGTCTGCCTTCATTCGCTGAATCTCTGCCTCGGTCAGCTCTCTGGTTCCCTTGGCGAGCTGAAGATTGACGAGCCAGCAGCAGCGCGTAGAGCCGAGGGCGGCGTACGTCCAGACCACGGCTCCGCGGCCCGTCAGCGGCCGGACTGGCACCGCAGTCGTGGCGAACATCTGCTCAGCTTGCTCAACACCAGCCCGCTCGTACGGACTGTGTGCAGACGACCCGTCCACGCCCCACCTGCGGTAGTACAGAGTAAGCTGGGCTGGTGGGTGGTCAGTCACTGTCTCCACCACATCTGCCTCCAGCTGCAGCAGACGGGCGGCCGTGTGGTCCGCAGTTGTGACTCCACCTGCCCGGTCCGGCTGCAACAGACGGGCGGCCGTGTGGTGTGGTCCAGTTTGCTGCAGCAGACGGGCGGCCGTGTGGTGGTCCAGCAGTTGCTGCAGCTCCACCCGTGCCCGGTGTCCGGCTGCAGCAGACGGGCGGCCGTGTGGTGTGGTCCAGCAGTTGCTGCAGCTCCACCCGTGCCCGGTCCGGCTGCAGCAGACGGGCGGCCGGTGGTGTCCAGCAGTTGCTGCAGTCCACCCGTGCCCGGTCCGGCTGCAGCAGACGGGCGGCCGTTGGTTGAAGGGCGGCCGTGTGGTCCAGCTGCGTGTGGTCCAGCGGTGCGGCTCCACCCGTGCCCGGTCCGGCTGCAACAGACGGGGCCTGTGGTGCAGACGGGCGGCCGTGTGGTCCAGCAGTTGCTGCAGCTCCACCCGTGCCCGGTCCGGCTGCAGCAGACGGGCGGCCGTGTGGTGTGGTCCAGCAGTTGCTGCAGCTCCACCCGTGCCCGGTCCGGCTGCAGCAGACGGGCGGCCGTGTGGTGTGGTCCAGCAGTTGCTGCAGCTCCACCCGTGCCCGGTCCGGCTGCAGCAGACGGGCGGCCGTGTGGTGTCAGCAGTTGCTGCAGCTCCACCCGTGCCCGGCCTGGCTGCACGGTGATGACGTCCGATGACGGCGGGCACGCTGACTTGGCGCCGGCCAAAGAGGTGTAAATAAAACAAAATTAGCAAACGTGAAATTAACACATTATACCTAGTGTGGTATGGTATGGCATGAAAACGCATTTTTAAAAGCCAGAATGTTGAAATACGATTAACGTGTAAACATATCATCAAATAATGGTAGAATAACCAATAACCACATTCTAACCTCAGTAGTCAATGCAATAGTTTCATGTTTAGTTTAGTTACGTTCATTGTTTCCATCATCAACGGGTTGTTGTACCTTATTAGAGATGAGGTCAAACATTACAATTTACAACAGTGGTGTTCCTTGGACCGTTCACGGGGTGGGGAGTGTTGTTGATTCGAGTCTCCCCTCTTCTGATTGCCCCAATACGGCACGAAGCGAGCGTCAGTTTACGAGGGCATAACACCGAAAAGTGATTTGGGCGGGGCGGGTGTTTGTTTAAACATAAATACAGGGTTTATATGGGAAAGTTGCTTATAGTTGTCTGAAGTGTGCGCCTCTGAGTGGTCGCAGCTAACTTTTTTACATCCCCTAGCTCTTACTTAATAGATCGATCACGTTTGGGATGTACGGAGCCGGAACCGGAGCCGGAGCCGCCGGGACATTTTACTCTGAGCCGGAGCCGGAGCCAGAGCCGGCATACTTTCCCGGAGCCGGAGTCGGAGCCGGAGCCGTCCAAATTTTTCTCGGCTCCGCATCCCTGCCCATCACGCAATGGTTGCCTTGCCGCGAATATTGTAACCCGATGCTTCACAGATCAACTAAAGTTAGCCCCATATCTGAAAGCGACCAACATTGTTCTTGCATAATCTGCACACAAAAAAATGGAGAAATAAAAACAATTCTGAATTTATTCAGACTAAATAGCAATTTTCCCCGCTGTGTGACTGTTTCCACCTCGGACCACTGGTTCCAACGGATCACACAAAATCAAATAATTTAAAGCTCCTCGAAGCCTCGCCGCCATCACGCTAAATTCCACCTGTGCGCGTCATCAATCACCGATGACTCCGTCCCCAAGTTCCCCCGACCCCCTCTCCTGTGGTGACGCCACGGTTTGACGGAGCACGTGGAGTGCGGCTGCACCCCCGGAGCCGGATAAGCATCTTCGCCAGACAGCTTGTTTACGCAAACTGCGCGGTGCGCAGTTGATCTCAGGAATTCGGGTTGGGGCTGCGCAATTGCATCTTTTGCGTGAAGGTGAACGCCTGGAGGCTTCAATAAAACGGCGTTGGTATGTGTGCATACAAATTAGAACGGCGCGAGGCCGCGGGTATCGGCTGCATTCGTAAGAGTATGGCGGACTTCGGTGCACCTTGCAGAAGACGACGCCGAGACTTGCTCACCCTCCCCGTCCCCTCAACCAGCTGCTGGCTTATTGTTGTGCCTTAAATAAATTGAAGCCATAAGCGAAGTTTCTTCATCATCTAGAACAACACTTTGGGCTGAATTGGCAATTAAAAATTTTAGTTTGCTTCACCCTTTGTAAAGTGACTGTTGGTGATATCGAGTTGCCGAGTAGCAATGTTACACGTCTCGCACAAACCCTGGGGCATCAACTAGTGAGATAGGTCGGGGTTTTGCCCACGAACTAATATATATATATATATATATATATATATATATATATATATATACTAAGCAGTTGGTGGCAATGTCAAGCAATTTGAACCAGTCACTACGGCATGTAGAACTAGTTTAATTGCCATAGCTTGATCTTTAACTCCATATCTTCCGAAAAATGTAACATTTCCGACTGTGGATTACCACTTCCACAGGCACAGACGCGCAATATTTCAACTGAAATGGAGTGCACTGAAAATGTCGAAGCGTCCACGAGATATAGTGCGGCCCTTGCTAATCATTACGTCACTGATGCCCGGCTCAGGTCGCAGCGAGCCGCTCGATACGGTTATTTTTTCTTTCTGTGATTTGACTCCCGTCCGCCGCCAGTAGGTGGAGCTGCAGCTGTTACAGTGAGTTGCAGCTGTTACGCGTGGTGTGGTTCAATTAACGGCTACATCTGTTACGCGTGGTGTGGTTCAATTAACGGCTACATCTGTTACGCGTGGTGTGGTTCAATTAACGGCTACATCTGTTACGCGTGGTGTGGTTCAATTAACGGCTACATCTGTTACGCGTGGTGTGGTTCAATTAACGGCTACATCTGTTACGCGTGGTGTGGTTCAATTAACGGCTACATCTGTTACGCGTGGTGTGGTTCAATTAACGGCTACATCTGTTACGTGTGGTGTGGTTCAATTAACGGCTACATCTGTTACGCGTGGTGTGGTTCAATTAACGGCTACATCTGTTACGCGTGATGTGGTTCAATTAACGGCTACATCTGTTACGCGTGGTGTGGTTCAATTAACGGCTACATCTGCTACGTGTGGTGTGATTCAGTTAATGGCTACATCTGTTACGTGTGGTACGGTTCATTATTCATTGTTCATTGTTTATTGTCCACAATCTCAAACAGCATATTGTGCTCTTTACAGGAGAAGTTAGTAGATATAGAACGTAAACAGAACAGGTGAATAGCTATCAGTCCAAAACAGAACGGCTGTCAGGACTACATCGCGATACCCGATGACAACCCGACTCAGATGTCAGCGTGTGACGCGGCACAGTATCTAATCACCTGAATCATAAATGCATACAGCGGGTTTGTGAATATGTCCGCACTTGGTGTCATCGCTAAAAAAATGTGTTCGCTTCTCTTAATACCCTGTTAAATAAGCCACACCTAATGGTTTCTATACGTGCATGCGGTACATGAAGTAAAACAGGTTGTCTATTTCTCCTGACTGGGACACAATCCAAAGTACTGCAATAACCCTGATTAGTCCATTTAACGTCTACAGCGCGGTGTCTGTTTATACGAGACACTGCGTCGGTTTCAGTACGGCTGCGGTTTGCATTACGGCTTTGTTGTGTGTGTGTTCGGCTTAGAATGGCGGCTGTGTCGTGTGGCACGCTGAAGCCCTGCCTAAAATCCAGCAGTGGAATTGGACTTCCCAGATCGGGTGATGCGTCGAGGCACATTGGTTCCGGTCCAGCTTAACGAGCCCGTCGCATGTTCTAATTGAATTGCGTGGGGTACATCATCAACTCGTTGCGAAGTTACGGTTAGCAGAGCAACATACACTCCACGCAGCAAATGCGAGCGATGCGTTCCACAGAGCTTCGATCTCGTACATACTTGCGGTTTATATCGTGTCGGAAAACACTGCGTGCACTGGCTTGTTTTTCTTCGTACGGTTCTACCTCGTTTTCCATCGATCGGTCTTCGCATCGTGCTTGCGCTTGACAATGGGTTGTCGCAGCGTCATGTTGTGACGTCGGCGACGATGCAGTGGTGGGACAGGTCTGGCGACAGCCGTGTAGCACATCTGGCGACAGCTGTGTGGCACATCTGGTGACAGCTGTGTGGCACATCTGGTGACAGCTGTGTGGCACATCTGGCGACAGCCGTGTGGCACATCTGGCGACAGTTGGAAGGTGGCACATCTGGCGACAGGTGTGGCACATCTGGCGACAGCCGTGTGGCACATCTGGCGACAGCCGTGTGGCACATCTGGCGACAGTTGTGTGGCACATCTGGCGACAGCTGTGTGGCACATCTGGCGACAGCTGTGTGGCACATCTGGCGACAGCTGTGTGGCACATCTGGCGACAGTTGTATGGCACATCTGGCGACAGCCGTATGGCACATCTGGCGACAGCTGTGTGGCACATCTGGCGACAGTTGTGTGGCACATCTGGCGACAGCCATGTGGCACATCTGGTGACAGCCGTGTGGCACATCTGGCGACAGCCGTGTGGCACATCTGGCGACAGCCGTGTGGCACATCTGGCGACAGTTGTGTGGCACATCTGGCGACAGCCGTGTGGCACATCTGGCGACAGTTGTATGGCACATCTGGCGACAGTTGTATGGCACATCTGGCGACAGCTGTGTGGCACATCTGGCGACAGCCGTGTGGCACATCTGGCGACAGCCGTGTGGCACATCTGGCGACAGCCGTGTGGCACATCTGGCGACAGTTGTGTGGCACATCTGGCGACAGTTGTATGGCACATCTGGCGACAGCCGTGTGGCACATCTGGCGACAGCTGTGTGGCACATCTGGCGACAGCCGTGTGGCACATCTGGCGACAGCCGTGTGGCACATCTGGCGACAGCCGTGTGGCACATCTGGCGACAGTTGTATGGCACATCTGGCGACAGTTGTATGGCACATCTGGCGACAGTTGTATGGCACATCTGGCGACAGTTGTATGGCACATCTGGTGACAGTTGTATGGCACATCTGGTGACAGCCGTGTGGCACATCTGGCGACAGCCGTGTGGCACATCTGGCGACAGCCGTGTGGCACATCTGGCGACAGTTGTATGGCACATCTGGCGACAGCCGTGTGGCACATCTGGCGACAGCCGTGTGGCACATCTGGCGACAGCCGTGTGGCACATCTGGCGACAGTTGTATGGCACATCTGGCGACAGCCGTGTGGCACATCTGGCGACAGCCGTGTGGCACATCTGGCGACAGCCGTGTGGCACATCTGGCGACAGTTGTGTGGCACATCTGGCGACAGCCGTGTGGCACATCTGGCGACAGCCGTGTGGCACATCTGGCGACAGCCGTGTGGCACATCTGGCGACAGCCGTGTGGCACATCTGGCGACAGTTGTGTGGCACATCTGGCGACAGCCGTGTGGCACATCTGGCGACAGCCGTGTGGCACATCTGGCGACAGTTGTGTGGCACATCTGGCGACAGCCGTGTGGCACATCTGGCGACAGCCGTGTGGCACATCTGGCGACAGCTGTGTGGCACATCTGGCGACAGTCGTGTGGCACATCTGGCGACAGTTGTATGGCACATCTGGCGACAGTTGTGTGGCACATCTGGCGACAGTTGTGTGGCACATCTGGCGACAGTTGTGGCATCTGGCGAGGCACATCTGGCGACAGTTGTATGGCACATCTGGCGACAGTTGTATGGCACATCTGGCGACAGTTGTGTGGCACATCTGGCGACAGTTGTGTGGCACATCTGGCGACAGTTGTGTGGCACATCTGGCGACAGCCGTGTGGCACATCTGGTGACAGCCGTGTGGCACATCTGGCGACAGCTGCGAGGAACATCTGGCGACAGTTGTATGGCACATCTGGCGACAGTTGTATGGCACATCTGGCGACAGCCGTGTGGCACATCTGGCGACAGCCGTGTGGCACATCTGGCGACAGCCGTGTGGCACATCTGGCGACAGCTGTGTGGCACATCTGGCGACAGCTGTGTGGCACATCTGGCGACAGCCGTGTGGCACATCTGGCGACAGCCGTGTGGCACATCTGGCGACAGATGTGTGGCACATCTGGCGACAGCCGTGTGGCACATCTGGCGACAGTTGTGTGGCACATCTGGCGACAGTTGTGTGGCACATCTGGCGACAGCCGTGTGGCACATCTGGCGACAGCCGTGTGGCACATCTGGCGACAGCCGTGTGGCACATCTGGCGACAGCCGTGTGGCACATCTGGCGACAGCCGTGTGGCACATCTGGCGACAGGCACATCTGGCGACAGTTGTGTGGCACATCTGCGGCGATTCAGCCGTATGGCACATCTGGCGACAGCCGTGTGGCACATCTGGCGACAGACGTGTGGCACATCTCTGGTGACAGACGTGTGGCACATCTGGCGACAGTTGTCGGGCACATCTGGCGACAGTTGTCGGGCACATCTGGCGACAGTTGTCGGGCACTTCTGGCGACAGTTGTCGGGCACATCTGGCGACAGTTGTCGGGCACTTCTGGCGACAGCCGTGTGGCACATCTGGCGACAGCCGTGTGGCACATCTGGCGACAGTTGTCGGGCACTTCTGGCGACAGTCGCATAACACATCTGGCGACAGTTGTCGGGCACATCTAGCGATGTCCCCATGGCACATCTGGCGACAGCAGCGAGGCAGGCCCGGCGGCAGTCGCAGCGCCCGGCCGCCCCACTGTTGACGGCCGGCATACCGCACAATGGCGCCACAAACTGGCGCCAAAAACCGGCGCCACAAACCGGCGCCACGTCATCCAAACAGCCGCGCTTGCTGCGCACATGGCCGGCGGCTTTTCACCGGCCGCTGACGACGCGGTAACGCGGCGCGGTGCTCGGCGCCACCTGTCACCATACACCCGGCCGGGGTCGACACCTCGCCATGCGCCGCGCGAGAGGTCACCCGCCCCGGGCGCCGGCCGGGCCGTGTGAACGGCGACACGCGCTCCCGCCGCGGCGCCTCCGCCGCGCGCCGTGTGGCCGGCGGAATAAAAACGCCTCACGTGCCGCGGTAATGCGGCGATCGGCGGCCGGGTAAACACGCGCTCATGGATTATTCATCGCGCCCACCACGTGTTTATTAGTCGCGCGTACAAGAATGGGGCGATTCACCTGCGTGCTGGTAACGTGTTGGGCGCTGGTTTATAGTGCCATCGGCTACCGTGTGATATAGGTGACCGCAGCAGGGCGGTCCGGGTAAAATACGGCGCGCACGTGCACCACATCGGACGTGGTCTGGCTGCAGCGGAGGCTTGTCGGCTCGTTGCGACAGCTGGTTCAAAGCAGGCCCCGGCTGCTGTGTCGCCCTCACCGACGCGGCTTGACCCCGTCGTGTCTCCAATCCAGCACACTGCATGACCCTGTCGCCATCAGCACGGCTCGGTACATCAGGGAAGATGCGTACGTTGACTTGACTGGCCCCTGCTTGCACTAACGTGCGTGCCGTATGATCGTACCGCTATCTCTAGGTCGACCAGCCGGCCACTACCGACAAGACGAGACCATGTTTATATCCTCGTATTTTGTATTCTAGTCATGGGAGGTGGAACTTCGATGCCAGCATCTTTCAATGTTAGCACAGGGCCAGTGGACGTTAACTAACGACCTGCGATACCAATACAATACCAATACGTTCTTGGCTACTGCATAAGCCCGGCCGAGTGCAGCGGAGAAACCCGGCAGAGTTTGTCCACTGTCGTATCCCGGACCGTGAGCAAAGCGAGCGTAGCAAAGCGAGCATAGGTGTCCCTAGTGGTGGGCATACTTTCACATGGACTCTATTTCATCATTAACATGTACGAAAAGTGGAGTGATACGTTATGCTGAGGGATCATTAAAGGAACACGCACGCAGGAGTAACATTTTCGTGCTTCGCAACACGATGCATGTTCGAAAGAGTGAACATCTCATTTACTGGCAGTGTCTCCTCTTTATGAACATTGAATCGGCCGCCTGTTCCCTTTCCTGAGTTGCTCGCGATGTTCAGCTATGCAGAAGCGACTAATGCAACTGCATGCACTTAATATGTGCATAGGCATGATTCCATAGAGGAGATGACCACTCCGTACTCTGTACGTTTCGGGCCCAGGTAAACTGCTAAGAGTAGATGCATTACGGCTCAATTTACTCATATCTAGATAGGAAGCTAGGTCGCACGACCAGCCGGTGTTATATAATCGTGCAGTATTGAGCGCAGTCATATTGCGTATGCATCTAGTGCTTTGGAGGGCCGGTTTGAATTAGTGTCCGCTTTGCCTTTATCACCGGTTATTTATGACTGGCTGCTGATTTATGCCGGCGGTCGCAGTCCACAGAGACGCCCGGCCCTCGACTCCGAGGCTGGGTTGGCTGGGTGAATAAGCCAAGATTGCCGTGATAGCTGCCCCCCATTGCTGCAGTAGCGCCGGCTGTGCTGCAGCTGTGACAGTCCGTCAGAGTGACTGTCGGGATGGTCAGTAGCGCCGGTTGTGCTGCAGCTGTGACAGTCCGTCAGAGTGACTGTCGGGATGGTCAGTAGCGCCGGTTGTGCTGCAGCTGTGACAGTCCGTCAGAGTGACTGTCGGGATGGTCAGTAGCGCCGGCTGTGCTGCAGCTGTGACAGTCCGTCAGCGTGACTCTCGGGATGGTCAGTAGCGCCGGCTGTGCTGCAGCTGTGACAGTCCGTCAGAGCGACTGTCGGGATGGTCAGTCACACCGGCCGAAGGCGGCTTTTGTGACAGTAAGGAGTAGGTACTGGCGGTGACAGCCCGTCATTACGGTGCGACAGAACTGCTGCTGTCAGTCTGTCAGACTGCCAACCGTGACAGTCTCTCAGACTGCCCACTCAGTCTGTCAGACTGCCCAGCGCAATAGTCCGTCAGGCAGACAGACGGCGCGTGCCGTGTGCTTTTCTGATTAGGAACCGCAGATTCATCCGCGGATCGTGAAACGCGGCTGCTGGTTTGCCTGCTGTTTGGCCTGCGGCTGCTGTTTGTCCTGCGGCTGCTGTTTGTCCTGCTGCTGCTGTTCTGCCTGCGACTGTTGTTTGGCCTGCGGCTGCTGTTCGACCTGCTGCTGCTGTTCGACCTGCGGCTGCTGTTCGACCTGTGTCAACATGGCGCGGGTCAGGGTCGCCCGACAGATGTCCAGGATGTCCACTGCAGGCCCTAGCCGCACCGCACCGCACCGCAGCCAGGGTGTATCGGTATAGCTGCGTCATCTCCCACACACACTGCAGCGCCGTCCCGCGGTGCCATCCACGCCACGTGGTGCTTCACCGTCCCTTCAGCGCGGCGCGTGTCCCGGGCGCGTCTTGCCCACAGCCCCGGGCGCCGTTGACTCTTCGGTGCGGCGCGACGCCAGCTAAAGTGCCAGCGGTCTCACTGCAGGCGGGTCTGTCGGATTTTCGCGGCTGGTTTTCGAATATATTTGATCGGAATGGCGACAGTTGATGGTAGCATCCGGCATTGAGTCTCGTGAATTCGACTGAGGAAGCAAGGGGACGTTGTTCGTCTCACAATCGAAAGTTTGTGGGTTCGAGTCTCACCTGTCGCTACTCTTCGCCCGCGACCAATCGGCGTAAGAGATTGGCGACGCTACATGGCTCAACAGTCGATGTGTCGTAAAGCCAATAACCAACCAACTGAGGAAGCGAGTTAGCGTTGCTGTCCTGCGGAGGGGGGGGGGAGTTAATGGCTCTGAGTTGCTGCTGTGTGACGGGGAGGTGACCCGCACTGTGCTGTTGGTGTCATCCGCCCTCCCCTCCCCAATCCCTAGGTCGTGTGACCGGAGAAGTGGCAACGTATTGCGGTAAAACGTACTGAAAAGTGACCGATTCATATTTTCAGTCCCCAAATCCTGTGGACGGGAAAGTGGCCCCGTGACCCCGTGATCCCGAGACAGACTGAAGTATTGTCCGTTCCCACCCCCTGCGTCTGGGGGTTGCTGCCCTTTGGGAAGGATGTGACCTGATGCTGCCGTCCCGTGGACGAAAAAGTGACCCAGCGTTGTCTGCCCCAGCTCCCGTGCCAGAGGAAGTGACTGAACATCACTGCCCATCCCCAGATCAAGTACACCGGCCCATTGTTGTCTGTCTCAGCTGTCATTGTTGTCTGTCCATTGTTGTCTGTGCCAGAGGAAGTGACTGAACATCACGACCCATCCCCAGATCAAGTACACCGGCCCATTGTTGTCTGTCTCAGCTGTCATCGTCTGTCCATTGCTGTCTGTGCCAGAGGAAGTGACTGAACATCACTGCCCATCCCCGGATCAAGTGCACCGGCCCATTGTTGTCTGTGCCAGCTCCCGTGAGTACGTGACTGAACACTGCTGCCCTTCTCCAGATCAAGTACACCGGCTCCTCGATGAACCCGGCGCGCACGTTCGGACCCGCTGTTGTGACCGGCATCTGGGCGAACCACTGGGTAAGTGACCCGCCGTTGTGACCGGCATCTGGGCGAACCACTGGGTAAGTGACCCGCCGTTGTGACCGGCATCTGGGCGAACCACTGGGTAAGTGACCCGCCGTTGTGACCGGCATCTGGGCGAACCACTGGGTAAGTGACCCGCTGTTGTGACCGGCATCTGGGCGAACCACTGGGTAAGTGACCCGCCGTTGTGACCGGCATCTGGGCGAACCACTGGGTAAGTGACCCGCCGTTGTGACCGGCATCTGGGCGAACCACTGGGCAAGTGACCCGCCGTTGTGACCGGCATCTGGGCGAACTACTGGGTAAGTGACCCGCCGTTGTGACCGGCATCTGGGCGAACCACTGGGTAGTGACCCGCCGTTGTGACCGGATCTGCGAACTACTGGTAAGTGACCCGCCGTTGTGACCGGCATCTGGGCGAACCACTGGGCAAGTGACCCGCCGTTGTGACCGGCATCTGGGCGAACCACTGGGTAAGTGACCCGCCGTTGTGACCGGCATCTGGGCGAACCACTGGGTAAAAGGACCTGATGTGATCAGCTACGATACGGCACCCGTCGACGCACGTGTGATGTACTGAAGGACGTGATGTGACCAGCTGTGATGTAGCGCCTACCGACGGTACTTGCGATGCACCGAAGCACGCGATGTGATCAGCTGGCCACCAAGTGTTGGGGTCAGGCTTCCGTGCTAGTCCATGGGTCGAACAACACCATGGGACGGCTTGTAGTACGATGTGTATGCATACCCAGGACTGGGAATGTCTGTATGTTCGTATGCGTTGAGTGTGCGATTCTTCAAGGTAGGGCTTTTGTTAGTGGGTGAATGCTCGGATGCGTTGAGTGCGCGAGAGCCATTGGGGTAGGGCTGTTGTTATTGAATGACAGTGCCGACAGCTATACCGTTGTTCTGCATACCTTGGGGAGTAGCACAGTCAGTCTCGTGGCATCGTATGGAAGTTGGCAAGGATGCAGTGCTATTTATAATTTTAGTATATGTACTGCCGAAGCAAGTACGTGCTATTTATAAAAAGAACTCGCCTTGAGCCCGGCCAACTTCAAAGGCCCTCCTACGGCCAGTGATGTGTGTAGGCGTGCATGCACGCTGGTTTCGTACTTACAAGAAGCCATTGCGACGTGCATCTTCCAGGAAATAATGTATCTCTAAGCACCGTGTCAGCTCTGTCATCCGTCGCTTGCCAGGTTTCGTTCATGTGTGTTCGGCCTGATCCCACGACGGCGTCTTTAAACGTTGGTCTTCATTTTATCCACGTCTTTTAACTTGCCACCCCCGAGTCAGACCCGGTAATCTGTTTAGCCGGGTCACACCCACCAACCTGTTTAGCCGGGTCACACCCACCAACCTGTTTAGCCGGGTCACACCCACCAACCTGTATATCCGGGTCTCACCCACCAACCTGTATATCCGGGTCACACCCACCAACCTGTATATCCGGGTCACACCCACCAACCTGTATATCCGGGTCTCACCCACCAACCTGTATATCCGGGTCACACCCACCAACCTGTATATCCGGGTCACACCCACCAACCTGTATATCCGGGTCTCATCCACCAACCTGTTTAGCCGGGTCACACCCACCAACCTGTATATCCGGGTCTCATCCACCAACCTGTTTAGCCTGGTCACACCCACCAACCGGCGCCACACCCTGTGACCGGTCCGAATGTGCGCGCGTGTGACCTGTCAGTGGCGCCAGTGACCCAATGTGCGGCGTGACCGCGGCGGCGGCGGCGCCAGCGAGCCTGGCGCCGCCGCCGGTGGTCTTGGCCAGAGGTGGTGCAGGTGGCGCCACCTGCCACGCTGTGACACAGTCTACGGGTCGGGGCTACTGCAGCGCCACGCAGCGGACTGGAGCGCCGGACCCGGCAACTTGACCCGACGCTGACCCTGCAGCATCATCGCGCCATTTGCTGCATCCCGTGTGTGATGTCTCTGCCCGGGCTAGTGAATATGTGATTTGTGGACGTTCCAAAATCTGCTGCATTGTTGTGCTGTCTTTATTGGTTGATAATTATTTACTTCAGTCCTGCGAAGATTTGACTTTTTGCTTGTAGAGAAAGACATTGTTCCCGTTCATAGTCGAAAATCATACACTATCCTCTCCGCCACGACGGATATATTCAAATTGTATCCATGGAACATATATGAAATTGGGATGATCATATGGTTAGTCTGAATTGGACCTAACTTCACTGCAGGTTGTCAAAACTAAACGCACATTTGACAAAGATGTGTATGCGGCAATTTCTTGAGGAGAAAACGACAAATTTGTTACGTTGCTTGCAGCATAAATTCGTATGTAAGATGCAAACATGTTCCACGACATGCTTGCAGCGTGAAGTTTGCGTTAAAAACGCAACATTTTGCCGCAAAGGAGAATATGTAAGGGAGACGAAGAGTGGATCCGGGGAAAATGCACTTAGCAGTCTTCTAGCCGTTGAGGTTTATTGGTGAAGAAAGATGGTGTCACGACGCGATTGGTGGTGTGGTCGTCACGAAGAACTGGGTGCTCCTGTGCCCAACGGCACTGATGGCGGCCCCTCTCAGAGCGTGGAAGGGGAGGGGGAGGGGAGAGGTGACATCCGACTCACCAGTGGTCACCGGCCTGCCCGGAGGTGGCCTTGGCTGCTGCCTCTGACCATGACATAGTGACCCTTGGCTGCGTCTACTGGAAGCTCGCGATGCGTCATGTGTCGGCTTCGTGTGTGTTCGTCAGCGGTCGCTCGGTTTGTCTCGTCCACGCACTGTGAGTTTCGTCTTCTGTCGCTCAGCCTGTGTTGTTCGCGCACTGTGAGTTTCGTCTGCTCAACTTGAAACCTGTACCTGTTGCTGTGCGAACTGCGCCCCGCGTCCGCTTCAGGTTATGAAAGCGCCTTATATCACGATCAGAATCCTTTTCAGTTTCACGTCCGTTCCACGGTTAGGTCTCATTTCATATTCGTCTCGCATTTTATATCACACACTTTTCCACGACCGTACGGTATGTTTCACCGCCAATCTCGGTTCTCGTCACTTCCGCTCCTTGCCCTCTGCCAATGCGGGGTTCCCACTGTCTATGCATCACGTCCTGCATGCATTAAACTTTCGACTGAAATTCTACTTCCTGAATCCTGATTAGTACATCTGTTGGAGCACGCAAGGTAAGAGTAATCACGCGCGTAAGTAGCCGGACATTGATCGGGCATGTGAAGGTAAATTACACAACGGACCAGTGGTCCTTGACTGCGGGTCTCGGATTAACTACCCCAGGGCGTAGTGCTGTGTACGCACACGCACACTCCTTCCTCCCGCCCACTCCAGTCCTCCATCCCTCAAACTCCTCCCTCTCACCCACTCCTCTCTCCCTCTCCCATCCACTCCTCACCTCTCTCCTTCTCCCACCCACTCCTCCCACCCACTACCTCTCTCTCCTTTTCCCACCCACTCCTTACCTTTCTCTCCTTCTCCAACCCACTCCTGAATGGGGGAGGGAGAGGGTGGGAGGGGGAGAGGGTGGGAGGGGAGGGTGGGAGGAGAGGGAGAGGGAGGGAGAGGGAGAGGGTGGGAGAGGGAGAGGGGTGGGAGAGGGTGGGAGAGGGTGGGAGAGGGTGGGGAGGGAGTGGGTGGGAGACCCACTCCCTCTCCACACCTCTCTCTCACCTTCTCCTCTCCCACCACCCACTCCCTCTCCCACCCCCTCCCTCCCACTCCCTCTCCCACCCACTCCTCCCCACCTTCTCCCACCTCTCTCCCTCTCCCACCCACTCCCTCCCTCTCCCACCCACTCCTCCCTCCCTCTCCCACCCCCTCCCTCCCTCTCCCACCCACTCCTCCCTCCCTCTCCCACCCACCCTCCCTCCTCCCACCCACCCTCCCTCCTCCCACCCACTCCTCCCTCTCCCACCCCCTCCCTCCCACCCACTCCTCCCCCTCCCACCCCTCCTCCTCCCACCTCCCCTCCCTCCTCCCTCCCCCCCTCCCCCCCTCCCCCCACTCCTCCCCTCCCCCTCCCTCTCCCCACCCACTCCTCCCTCCCTCTCCCACCCACTCCTCCCTCCCTCTCCCACCCACTCCTCCCTCCCTCTCCCACCCACTCCCTCCCCTCCCACCCCTCCCTCCCTCTCCCACCCACTCCTCCCTCCCTCTCCCACCCACTCCTCCCTCCCCCCTCCCACCCACCCCCACCCCCTCCCCCCTCCCCACCCCTCCCCACTCCTCCCTCCCTCTCCCACCCCTCCCACCCCTCCCTCCCCCCACCCCTCCTCCCTCCCTCTCCCACCCACTCCCCCCTCCCTCTCCCACCCCTCCTCCCTCCCTCTCCCACCCACTCCTCCCTCCCTCTCCCACCCACTCCTCCCTCCCTCTCCCACCCCTCCTCCCTCCCTCTCCCACCCCACTCCTCCCTCCCACCCACTCCTCCCTCTCCCCCCCCCCCCCCCCCCTCCCTCTCCCACCCACTCCCCCTCCCCTCCCCCCCCACCCACTCCCCTCCCTCCCCCACCCACTCCTCCCTCCCCCCCCCCCTCCCACCCACTCCTCCCTCCCCACCCCTCCCTCCCCCCTCCCCCCCACCCCCCCCCCCCCTCCCCCTCCCACCCACTCCCCCCCCACCCACTCCTCCTCCCTCCCCCCTCCCCTCCCACTATCTCCCTCCCCCCACCCACGTCACTGCAACGGACTGTGTGGGTTGCTGCTGTGGCCGTCATAGCGAGTTATTCCCCTGCAAAAGATCGAGCGTGCAGTTACGCTTTCGCGATGTACCTGAACACAGCTCATTGCAATGTACTCCGCGGTCAGTGACAAGGCTCAATGGAATGGACTCCCCGGGTAGTGCTCAGGAAACCCAGCCGCGATTGACGGCACCAAAGCACTGCCCCCTCTGCTGCCAAACTTGGCTGATCATACACCGAAATAACTAGCCAACCTTGCTGTGAGCGTAACAATGTCGGAGAGTCCCGCAATGCTCAGTCGGCGGCGTTGGCTCGTGCGATTCACGTCTCTCAGGACACCGAGTTGACCAGACTCTGAGCGGGACAGCACCGTCATTCGGGCTGGTCACAATATGTAATATGGGTCACTATATGTGGGCTGTGGGTCACTACCAGGCCACTACACGCCGTCCGCGGAATCCGGGATTATCAATATTATTCTGCGAGTTCATGGAATCATACCTGGAACCTCAACCACGCTCTCGGAAGATTCATGTTCCGTAACACAATCTGTATAAAAAAATAATACCACAAGGGGAATCAGAGCCTCGGGCATCACCACGGGTTCTGATTCGGGCTGATGGGGAAAAAAGCGGCTTTCCGAGCTTTCTTCATTCAGCGCCAGAGGCATATTCATAAGTTCACTAATTTGACGAGGACGCGTCCCCCTGTCACCGTGGCGACGTTTATGACCAAAGCACATCAACCATTGAAGGACTCTGCGAGCATATCTGACGCCTGGTGAACGCAATAAATATGTCTAGATGTGAATGTGTATGTGTTCGCATATGTATCCCTCACTGGAATATCCAGGAAGTCGAAACTCTGCTCGTACCATTACGTTGTTTCAGGCGTTGTGCCTGATACAAGAATAGCGAAGCTTCCCACTTCCTACAGGACTGTTCGCAATTTTTCTTCTCAAGTACCTTGGGAAACTGTCTGCGTCCTCCTCATGCAGTTCTCACAGCGGGACCAGCCTTTCGCTATCCATTACCTCTTTGGCGAAATGCAATATCATGCCTGCTTAGGTACAAAAGCCCTGAGTGCACCGATTTAGCTTGGCTTAATTTACTCGCACAACTCTGGATTTGACAGCCCAATTACAGATGGAGTAATGAAGGTAAAAGTACAACAAATCACAGAAAATACATATCGATAATACAAGTTCAAGAAGAGTTGGATCAGGAGACTTGTGCAAAATTTCTTGACAAGACAGCGGCCAAATTGATTGAGTTGTTTCCATAATAGACGAGATTTGTTTCTATAACACGCTTGCAGCTTAAAATGACGAGCAAACAAAATCCTCAAATACACAAGCCTCTAGCTAAGACCTCAACACTACGTCTAATACAAGCATGTAATCGACAACGCACTTGTCTACTAGACCTAAACACTCGGCATCCTTGCCTTGTGTGCACGTTCTCTAAACTCCGAAGCACTGCGGTTCCAAATACCAATATGCACGTTGTGTATCTGCAAATATGCAAATATGCAATCTGTTCGGTATGTGCAATGTGTATATCATTGTGCACGTGTTCTGTATGCACGAGTGCTCCCTTGGTGTGCTACTGTACTGTATGTACTGTATGCACCGATGGCATGCGTGAGAAGCAGCGCTCCAGTGGAGCCTTCGAGTGCAACCTTCCGGGATGTTGCAGACGGTGCTTTGCACGCCGCTCCGTGCTTCATGGCTAATTGAAGGTCACCGGCGTGTGCTCCACAGGTCAACTGCGGGGCTCCTCCGGGTGTTATTGTGGGGAGGTCTGCCGACCGGCTGTGTGGCGCGCCGGGCGGCCATTGTGTGCATTGTGGGTCAGAGAGGCCGGCCTTGGGTGTAGCTGTGCCTTGCTAAGTGGTCGTGTGGGGGCTTTGGTGATTGTTTTCTTTTCATCGCGTGCCTCACACAGTGCCTCGCACAGTCTGCCATGCGAGCACTTTTGTGCTTCCTTATGACGCCCAGTGTCCCGCACGATGGACGTCTGTAAAGCATGCCTCACGGAAGTCGTCTACTGTGCAGAACCTTGGCGTTCTTGTCATTCACACAAGTCTGCTGAATGAAACCTCGAGTTAAAGTAGCTGAAGTCCTTTGTGCGCCACCTTTGATGTGTTGCTGGGTTCTGCGAACAAAATCGTGCTAAATAGTACTTTCGGGACTGCTCTCGATAATGTTTAACGTAGCGTTATAACAGTGTTGAACCATTTTGGGACCTCTATCCATCTGCAAAACACTTATCGAGGGACGTAATTCCCGTGCCTTATGAACCTCATGCGGATCAGCTGTTGGAAATGTGGGCGTATTGTGCATAACTACAAAAACACTGAATCTTCGGCGTACCTTCTCACTCAACTCTGTGACGCTCTGAACGGGTCTTGCGTTTTGCAGGTCAACTGGTTTTTGTGACCTTGACGTAATTTACTGCGCCGAATTGCTAAGTGTATTGTAGACTCAAATTTTTAACGTATGAGTTAACACTACTTAATAGGATTGGAGCTGTTTAGGTCAACTCAATCGCATTATTGAGATTTAGCTTGAGTTATAGCGACACGTCTAATGAAGACGAAGTCCAAGTAAAGAATGACGTCCTCAAATAGCATTAGTCATTTTTGTCTAAGTATTTATTTGACTTTGAATATGTATCGCAGGCTGGGGTCATTTTGCAAGATTTTTCACGGATAGTGAAAAACGGCGCGCGACAATTCGCAGAAATTTGGCATACTTCTCTCACATCAATTTGGCATGTTGTGAAAATTTTAAGGTCAGGTCATCGACGGTCGCCGAGTTCAAGGTCAAGTGAGGTCACCTCCAAAGTCGTTCAACCAGCTGTCAAGCTTTGACTGATGAAAATGTTTGAATGCAACTTCCGGCGCTTGCTTATCTTTGGGGATGCAACAAAACGCACCGAATATATTTTTGATTCTTGTTTCGTTTTTGGCAACTTATTTCTTTTGCATACCTATTTGCCGATTGGGGCTGAAATTGAGATTCTGACTAAAGTAAGCACTTCTTGTGCGGTCAAGTTGACTTAAAACGACGTTTCCCCGTGCGCTCTATCCATCACAAAAATAATGATTCAAGAAAATTGAACCGCAAAATTGGAAAATTTTAAAAACTTCACATGTTCTTTCTTGTGTGTGGGCAAACGTTCGGGTGGCATGGTATACATTGTCTTCCTTTTCTGGTTAAAAATCCATTTGTTTCAAAATCTCCCCCAAAATTAACTCTACAGAGCTAAAAACATACAGTTGTGATCCAATAGATTACCTGGTGACTGCATTTTCTGAGGGGAGAACATTTTGAGGGTGGTTTTCTTCACCATTTACAGTCCAAAACTAACCCACGACACATAATTGTTTACACACACGGTTATGCTGTAGCAATGATGCAGAATAACCAAAGCGCCAACGATGTGCCATTAAAAATATACGTGAAATTAACTCGACTGAATCCAGTTTTCGCTTCCCTCTTGAGATGCAATTCTGCAGCCGCTGCTACGGGGCCGTTTGCTCCGCAAGTGTACTGGGAGGGCCCGCTTCGCTCTTGAGATGCAATTCCGCAGCCGCTGCTACGCGGCCGTCTGCTCCTCAGGCGGGCCCGCTTCCCTCCTGCGATGTAAGTTCCGCAGCCGCTGCTACGCGGCCGTTTGCTCCTCAGGCGGGCCCGCTTCCCTCCTGCGATGTAGTTCTGCAGCCGCTGCTACGCGGCCGTTTGCTCTCAGTGGGCAGTTCCCGCTTGCATGTATTCGCGGCCGTTTGCTCCTCAGGCGGGCCCGCTTCCCTCCTGCGATGTAGCTCCGCAGCCGCTGCTACGCGGCCGTTTGCTCCGCAGCCGCTGCTACGAGGCCGTTTGCTCCTCAGGCGGGCCCGCCTCCCTCTTGAGATGTAGCTCCGCAGCCGCTTCCACGAGGCCGTTTGCTCCGCAGGTGTACTGGGCAGGCCCGCTGTTGGGCGGCACCGTCGCCAGTCTGGTCTATACCCACGCCTTCAGGGCACGCAACATGGCCGTCGACGCGGTCGAGCTGACCGAGGTCAAGCCGCACAGGTCGAACAATAAGTAGACGAAGGTACGAACTGCGCCGCGGCCGCGCGCGGTCCGAGGTCATCCGGTGACCGCTCGTCTCTCACGCCCCGTGGCACGTTTGTTCAGCGCCACTCGCTGCATGCCGTGGTGTTGGAGACTGGCGATGTTCTGTGGAATCGAAGGGTGAGGGTGCATGCGTCGGCTACGAAGCCCTGCATCAAGGGATCAGGTCAGTGGGGTATCACGCCAAAGCTGGAAGACATCTGTGCGGGCGAATCGGCTATTGAGGGCTGATGCCGCCTCACGAGTGTCTGTGGGCTATTGAGGGCTGATGCCAAACTGTGTCCACGGCGCTGAGTGTCTAGTGTAAACTGTGTCCACGGCGCTGAGTGTCTAGTGTGTTCTGCGCACTGTGCAGCTTGTGTATGTTTGATGCAGTGAACGCATAGAGCTACGGCTAAAATAAATAATCAGTGAATATACGTAGGTTCTTTCGTTCCCAAAACATCGACTAAAGTGAGACTACTTACTATACAAAGCGCAACACATGAGGCATCCAATATGTGCCAGGAATGAATTATCGAAAACTGTGCCGAACTCGGTGATATTTGCCAGCCCCTTCAACGTTCGAGCATGTCCGCAATTTACTTTTCACCATATTTTGTCGCGGCATTCAGTACGCTTTTGCTCTCTTACTTGATTAGGCGTAGCGCTCTGTTGTCATGTCTTGAGTTTATCAAATGCATAGGCACATGGAGAACAAGCAAGGGACCGGGAGGCCGGAGTTGCATCAATTAACTTGCTTTCAATCAGCTTTACCAATCCCACCACTAGCCACCTTAAACAGTGCAGTCCTGCACTTGCCTTGCATGCCGTGGTGTTCGTTTTTGCACGTCTGTCGCACGCGTGTTCGCTTTGGAAACCATATTTGGGGATCCTCGCTCCGTCCGACTGACGTCCAGCCTCGATCAGGTCGTCTGTGCCAACTGCCCCGATCATGTCTGCCCTGGCTACCCCGATCCCGTCTGTCCCAGCTGCCCCGATCATGTCTGCCCTGGCTGCCCCGATCCTGTCTGTCCCGGGTGCCCCGATCCCGTCTGTCCTGTATGCCCCGATCCTGTCTGTGCTGGATGCCATTGTGTCGCCCTCAACCCGCTCCGAGCTTCTGTCGCTTCTGTGCCGCTTTCTGCCGCTGCGTGGTGTCCGGTCAAGTGTGTGGCAGCGCGACTGTAGGCCATGATTCTCCGTGGCACGATTCCCTTTGCAGACACGGGCTCGTCCGTTCCCGTCCACCTGGGAAGACCACTGAGCCCTCTCTCGGCCGACATGCAAATCACGCTCATTTTCCCGGCACGCTCGTCGTAAACGCTATCCGTGGCACGTGCAATGCAAGTCACACCTCATCCCATGACGCATTCACCGCCTCTTCGTCGTAAATCACGGCGAACCCTTTACGTCGCACGCCCTCGTCCCAACTCGGACATCATGTCCCATTCACTCTGTCGCATCAATTACACCGTCGCCGCTCCTCCTCCTCGGTCGTCTTCTTCCCGCCAGTCGTGCTGCACTTGGCCTAACGTTCAACACGGTACCCTGACGTGGCGAGAGCGGAGCGTCGGCCGGCAGACGAGCCGGTGCAGGCGGCGAGGAGCCGCCTCCGGCTCGGGGATATCCGCGCAACTCGCTGCCGCCTCAGCATCGCTGGTGGTGGTGGATTGGAGTTTAGGGGCGCGTCGACATCAAGGGTCACTTTGCGCCCATAACTAAATTTTAGTCACTCTACGGTGCTGCTATCATATCTTTTTATCTATCTTCACGGGTGGGGGTATATGACGTCAAGGCGAGCTTGTCGAATGAACGTAAAAATATTCCCAGACGCCACGACCTCAGGAGTCGTTCCCTATAAGCATACGTAAAGAGGAGTTTGTATTCAACCGCCCTAAAATCTGGCGTTGTAGAGGATCCAGTAGTGTACAGCCAACTAAAACATGGTAGACGGTAAACGGGTAAGAGCAGCGCGGTAAGAGCAGTAGAGGTCGGTCGTCACCGGTAAGCATGTAACTGTGTGTTGCGAATGTATGACCTATTCTCAATCGGCAGAGTATTACTTCTTCCCGGCGTTTGGTTCGGTCTCAGCATCTCTGACCGGCTGATGCCGGCTGCAGGGTACCGCTAACGGTGCACCAGTACCGTCAGCCTAGCGTGCAGTGCATGGCCTCTGGCTCATGACGCAGCCGGTGAATCACTGCTTTACTGTTTGTTTTTCTTCTCACATGGTCAGTGCGGCCTTTCAGTGCTATCCTTCAGCGTAGTCTTTAAATGCAGCCCTTCAGCGCAGCCTTTGAACATATTTCTTGAGCGCAGCCTTTCAGCGCAGCCTTTCTATTGGGTTTGCGTACCACTGCATTGAGTCGGGACACGTGTCACGTGCGTCACAATGGGTCGATGGCGTGCTTCACGGACACCCCGTCGGCCGCATCTCTCTCCCTCACGTCAGTACCTCAGCGCGGCCAGAAGGTACAGCATCACGTACGTGTGTTGATGGTGTGGTAATTTCTGACGCAGTTAAATTGTGTCCCACCTGTACCTAACCGCTCATCTGAGTAGCAAATTCTGGTCTTCCGGGTGCATCATTGCACAATTGACTATATGGCGGTGCCGCAAAATTATAAGATTCATCCGTTCCAATATACTATCATCCAACTAATGCACTCTGCCCCACGCGGTTTGCTCTAGACTTGCTATTACCACAGACGAGCGCGCTGATAATAGCTTACCGCATTTGGTTGGCTTATTCGAAAATAATTCAGACTAATGTGACAATACCACCAATGATACTTTTGTTTCTAATGCAGTGTACGGACCCTCTGCGCTGCATGTTGTAAATATGGTTTAACTGGTGTGCCTTAACATTACTGGGGCATGCGGTATATCCCAGCGAGCTGTAATCCCCGTCGAATTCTGTAAATTCGCCCACTGAGTGTGGCGTTGCACGTTTTCAGGTGTACTGGCTGGGGCCCATGATGGGCGGGTGCCTGGCCGCCAAAATCTACAAGGACAACTTCATGGCCCGCAAGATGTCTCCGGTCGCCTACACACCCGTCGTGTCTCGGCTGTCGCGCGACGCGACCGACCCCGAGCTCGCGGCGAGGCCAGACGCCGACGGCGAGGCCCCGCTCGAGTGCAGGGGCGTCGTGCACACCGTGGACCGCCGGGCTGACGACACCACCGCCATCTAGCGGCGACGCGCGGAAACTGCGCCACCTGGCGGCGTGTGGCGCGGTTCTCGGCGGTCTCAGTGGTCAGATGTGGGGCTGATGTTTTACCTTCATCCATAGCTAAGTCTCGTGCGACTGTCCCCGCCGGAAGCCACGGAAGCTTTAGTTAAACTTAGCATTAGACCTTGTGAAGAGTGAGGACCTACTCATTAGGTAGAAAAACATCTATTTTCTAAGAGGGGCGGACCTTGATGTGCACCAGGTTACATTTACATTGGTAACGAGATCAAATAATTCCGACGGTCTTTGTTAGAATGAAGTGCGTGGATCATTTCAATTAAGACTCCGTCGGAGCCACTTTGTGTAAATCCAGTATCAATCACTACATTTCTTCAGTCTCCCTACTTATGCCAGCAGACTTACACTGCGTCGGCATATATTTGCTGGTCATTGCATTACTCGCAAGCTGTGCAGAAACGGCTGGACGCATTTACGCGGCTTACCGTTCACGTGAAAAGCAAAGCCACACACACGCCATGAGGCAGTTTGCCAGGAGAGGCTTTGCATAGAAGGGTGCGCTCTCGTTCTTCCCCTTCACAAACGCACCGGTCAGGTGTTCTCGGGCCCCGCCGATGCAGAACAGACCCCTCGCACATACGGCGGCGCGATATATCCGATGTGGTGAGCACTTCTCGGGCCGTCCTGTCGCCGACTAGTCTGGCGGCCCCCGCAGCGGCCGCGCGCGACACGTGGATCACCGCACCTGCTGGTAGGTGCACACCTGCGATGGCTCGTGCCGAGTGTTCGCTCGGTTTGACGGCGAGGTGTGCCCCACTTCCTCACCCGCAAACTGGGAGAGCACTTCGCACCGGCTGTTGCCTTTAACACGACACCGATCGAAAGCTTCAGACGTGCAGCCCGGTCGGCGCATGCTGAGGTCACGTGGAGCGGCCAGTTTTGAATTGCTGATTTTATGAATGTGCTGTGCCGTAACGATGCTATGACGTCACATTTGGGGGCGGAGCCAGCCGCCAGTGCAGCTAGCTCTCTGCAGTCGAGTGCGTTCCTTGAGGGTGGGTGTGTTGAAACTGGGGGAAACCGAGGGAGAGAGTAGAAGACAACACAAAGCGCATGCAGGAAAGGAAGAGATTGTGTGTAGGAGAGAGTGATAGAAAAGCCAGTGATGACTGAGAGGACGGAGAAAGTGAAGGATGAGGAAAGGAGGGGAGCGGTCTTGATTTTTGTGCGCCCAAGAAGTGGATCCTATTTGGGGTATGATAAGTCATAAAAGCGGTGTAGATCATGACCAACCAAGAAATCTCAGCTATGGCATAGATTATTCTAGACGAGCTCAGTGTGTCTGACTATGTACTGACTGACTCATTGCTGGATCTGTCAGGCCCATGCTATTTAAGCGGTAAGATGCGCGCGAAACATTTTCCCTGTGCACCACAGATAAGTCATTGATCCGAACAAAAACAAAATGATTCAAGTTGCACCAGATCCACCTCGAGTTGCCAACTGAGTGAGACGAAAGTGGGTGGTACTTTCCATCACGTCACATTTGCTCGGATGTGCGTTCGCAAATGCGTTTCCGGTTGAGGTCTTTGACCTTTGGCCTACTCCATCATGTAAGGCATCGTTCTTCCCCAGATTCTTGTAAGTTCGTCTCCGCCATGTCTTCAACTCGGCTCGCGTCAGCTGTTGGTCAGGCCCTCGTCCTGCCCAGACCTGGCTGCCACCTCTATAATTGTGCGTCACCAAGCTGCGGAGCGCGCGCTCGTGTACGCATTTATGCATGCTATATATATATATATGTGCGTGTGTGTCCATGCATGTACGTATTTGTGTCGGCACCCCAGTGTGTGCACGTAGCGACAACCGCACACGTCGTTTGCAAGCCGCGCGGAAGCCATGTCGCGTGCTAGTATTAAGTTGCCGCACCGCATTCACGTTCACAAACACCGTATTAAGGGTAAGTTGATGTAGTGCTGGATCGCAGGTGTCCGTGCGCTGGCAACCTTCACGGTCGATCTGAAGTGCAGACCCCGTGATCGGAGGCCACGGTCATGCTGTTGGACCAGCACACACCGGTGCACTGTGCTGCACAGCCAGCACTGTGCGGCTCGCGATTGGCATTGCCGTGCGACGCGGCGTCTAGCCATTCTGGCCGTCGCTACTAGCGCCACCTATATCGCCAGGCGTCGTTCTCCCACCGAAACATGTCGACACTAGCGCCACCTGTGACGGTGGCGCCGCCGGGCTACAGGCGGGGACTGGAGCTGTTGCTACAGCACCAGCACCGCCACCCGTCAGCGTCCCGTCACATCAGCTTGTACTGTTGGAGATACTTCCACCGCAGCACGTAGAGCTGCTACGCACCCCGCCCTCACCAGAGGCACAGCAGCTCGCTGCGTACTTCCACCATCTCTGCACCACCTACGACCGTGCGAGCTGCACAGCGTCGCTCGTGTTGTCGCGGTGCATCCAGGGGCGGGGCGGGGCGCGCATCTCGTGCCTGCAGTGTTTATATCGTCCGAACCGATGGGTTCCCAGGCAGCGGGCGAGCTCTCGCCGGGCTCCTGAGCCGGCGCAGCGGCCGATCCCGCGGATCGTGCCGACTCTTGGTGGAAATGTGGCATGCACGTGCACGAAATAAATGTTTTCGGAGGTGTCGAGTCCCGTTTTGGACGGCGGAGCTGGGGCGGGCAGACGGTGCTGTCGGACATGCAGAGCGGATCATGCCGCCACACCTCCGTCTGTTCGTGGAGCTCACACTCATCTGGTATTACCAGCATCGTTGGGCGGTGAGCACTGAGCTATTTGTCGGAAGACAGCATGACATCTTAACTGAATGCGATTGCGAAGCTTGGCTGCGACGCCGGATGATTAGCTCTCATGTGAAATCCGAAGTGTAAAAATAAACACGATAAACGTTTTCAGTCCCCGAACCAGTTACTTATCAACAGCAACAGCATGACAAGTCATGCTGTTGCAATACCGGTTACCATATGTAGCAATAATGTGGGAAATATCTACTCGGCAAATGGACCGTCATGAACGCAAACAGAATGGAGCACGTCCACGATTACCATTCGTCACGGGACAGTTCAATGTTTACCCTATGCTTTCTGCGAACTGAACGCCCACAACTTATCCTCCCGTCCACAGGACGGGCGTATGCTAGTTCACACGCTCGTTTTGGGCTGCTGCATACCCACTCGAGCACTCTCGCAACTACACTTAGAACATTCGACCTTCTACGCGATCACGCGGACTCTGCCCGGACAAATTTGGTTGGTTATTGGTTTTACAACACATCGATCGTTGTCATGCAGCGTCGCCAATCTCTCATCACGCCGATTGGTCGCGTACGAAGAGTAGCGACAGATGAGAGTCGAACCCACATCCTTTCGATTGTGAGACGAGCAACTTACCCCTAGGCTACTCGTCCCCTGTCCAGACAAATTGGGCTGTTGCCACCCACACGGCACACTGCAACCAGTCTACATCAGACATTGGGAGCCAGCTCATCGTAGCTCGTCCATCGGGCAGCCGATTATTTGCGAAATTCCGCCGAACTAAGCAGAAATCGAGCCTTTGGGTGTAGGGTTGTAGGGGTTTCGCGGCCGGGTGCTAGGGGTGTTGCGACCGGGTGCAGCGGCCTTGTGAGCGTCACGTTACTTCTCTAGCATCATAATTTTGTATCCTGAATGACATCCTTTAAAAAAATTCCAGCCTCAATAGCCTCATTAATCCATCGGCTACCGATGGGGAGGCATCGTTGGCCGTTGGCATGTCACGCCCGGACCGTTGCTATCAATACTACTCTGCCATCTGGCGGGGGGGGGGGGGGGGGGTGTCTGGCTAAGAGAAACGAAGTAAGATAAGATTTGGATTGGATTGCGGCTTTACAACACACTCAGCAGTTGAGGCCATATGGCGTCGCCTGCCCTTCCCTGGCAGGAAGGGCGGGTATCGCCAGGAATCGAACCCCGTACCGCTGGCTTGCCAGACGCTCAGCTTAACCACTGAGCTACCGACGTCGACAAGAAAAATAGCACTGACTTCATAGGTGGAAAATAGCCAGCATAATATTTATTCTCCAAATCTAAACGCGGTTAGTGCCAGCAGGAGTCGCTGCGAAGCGATCCAAGAAGACAATTTGGAAGACAATTGGTATTTCGGTTGTGAAAGTAGTGATTGCAGCATCGACGCCTGCAACGCCGCATTCTCCACCCATAATCAAAGCTCCTCGCTGACAGAATTTTCGTAAAGTGCTCTTCACCAGAAAGGTATCCAAGCTGATCTGATACCACGCCGTTTCCACGCTAGTTCCACTAATTGCTGGTACTGAGAAGCTACCAACGGGGCAAAGGAAAAACTGTTCGGTAGGAGGGTGGGGCGGGAAATTCCTCAGAGTCACCCCGACCCTCGGCGGATGCCCTACTGGTGAACAGTTCGCATTCAGCCTTGTTAGGTTGCTGAATGGAGATGTCATTTTAATAAAATAAGTCACTCAGTCATCATGCTATGGCTGCGCCCGCTCTGTAGCTACTGCGCCGTAATTAGGGGGAGAAGAGGTCAAGGGCAAACGCACTGGAATAGTTGTAACATATTCCATTATAATATGATTGGAGACGCGGTACGTCGTCACACAACTTTGACGTCATTGGCAGATCCTGGCCTGTGCACTCGATAGTGACTTCTGATAATGACATTGAACTCAATGTCCGGTGCATTTGTGTGCAAGGTTCTACTAGTTCTACTAAGTATTATGAGCAATATGCCGTGTTGAGCACCATTATTCCGTATATCCATTGCGGGAAGGTCGGTCGATGTCTGTGTCCCAGCAGCATGCAGTGTGTCACCGTTAGTGCGGTCAAGGACAGCTGATGCAAATAGATGCAAACTCGTTCCATGCATAACCAAAATGATTACAGCTAAAGGCATTATGAAAATTGCAAAGGCACCGACTTATCTTTCTTGTCAAGACAGGTGCCACAGATCTGGATGGAAGGGCGCATTCTTTTTTACAAAGGGGTGCCCTTATCCCCAACATTCGAATGGGGTGCACTCAAGCACATTGAAAGGGTGCCTCTTGCTGAAAGATTCGATAGGATGCACTCGAGCCATTCCGGATGAGTTATTTTTTGCCGGCCGGAGGGATTTCAATTTCCATGCATGTGAACGAAATCTTCGTGATAAAACCAGCCCGAACATATCGCCATCAGCAATATGGCCAGCTAACTACAACCTGCAACAGCTGTGTTCACCGTAGCTGGGGGGGGGGGGGTGCTGATTCACTTACGTTGGACACTTGGTGAGGGGTGAACGTGCCAAGTGGCCACGTAGCAGCCAAAGTTGGTCTGACGTTCCGAGCCTTCCGAAAAGTGTCCCGAGTCTGAGAAAAAGCCGACTTTGAATCAGCAGCCAGGTTCCAGTCCGGATAGGATAACTCATGCACCACATGCGTGGGAGGAGATTCGCTCGGGCTTCATCCTCGCTCGCAACAACTGCTTCTCCAGTATTAAAGCTGTGCCAGACAGCGGAATTTTTGGCCACTTTAACGCCCAAAATTAGTCAACTAACGCTGTGAGCCCATTGTGGGTTTGCTGAGCGCGCCTCTGCTACCGGCCCCGTTCAATTTAATCTCCTGCGGCTGACGTGACCTGGGCCGGCTGGGAGCGGTCGACAATACGGACCGGACCCGACTCATCGTGTGTACGACGTGCGGATGGTGAGAGTCCAGTTCCGGTCCAGTCCAGTCCAGACCCGACTCATCGTGTGTACGACGTGCGGATGGTGAGAGTCCAGTTCCGGTCCAGTCCAGTCCAGACCCGACTCATCGTGCGGACGGTGAGTAGTCCAGTTCCGTCCAGTCCAGACCCGACTCATCGTGCGGACAGTGAGAGTCCAGTTCCGGTCCAGTCCAGTCCAGACCCGACTCATCGTGCGGACAGTGAGAGTCCAGTTCCGGTCCAGTCCAGACTCCAGACCAGACTCATCGTGCGGACAGTGAGAGTCCAGTTCCGGTCCAGTCCAGTCCAGACCCGACTCATCGTGCGGACGGTGAGAGTCCAGTTCCGGTCCAGTCCAGTCCAGACCCGACTCATCGTGCGGATGGTGAGAGTCCAGTTCCGGTCCAGTCCAGTCCAGACCCGACTCATCGTGCGGACGGTGAGAGTCCAGTTCCAGTCCAGTCCAGACTCCAGACCAGACTCATCGTGCGAGACGTGGATTGTGAGAGTCCAGTTCCGGTCCAGTCCAGTCCAGTCCCGACTCATCGTGCGGACAGTGAGAGTCCAGTTCCGGTCCAGTCCAGTCCAGTCCAGACCCGACTCATCGTGCGGACGGTGAGAGTCCAGTTCCGGTCCAGTCCAGTCCAGACCCGACTCATCGTGCGGATGGTGAGAGTCCAGTTCCGGTCCAGTCTAGACTCCAGACCCGACTCATCGTGCGGACAGTGAGAGTCCAGTTCCGGTCCAGTCCAGTCCAGACCCGACTCATCGTGCGGACAGTGAGAGTCCAGTTCCGGTCCAGTCCAGTCCAGACCCGGCTCATCGTGCGGACGGTGAGAGTCCAGTTCCAGTCCAGTCCAGTCCAGACCCGACTCATCGTGTGTACGACGTGCGGATGGTGAGAGTCCAGTTCCGGTCCAGTCCAGTCCAGACCCGACTCATCGTGCGGACGGTGAGAGTCCAGTTCCGGTCCAGTCCAGTCCAGACCCGACTCATCGTGTGTACGACGTGCGGATGGTGAGAGTCCAGTTCCGGTCCAGTCCAGTCCAGACCAGACTCATCGTCGACTCATCGTGCGGATGGTGGGAGTCCAGTTCCGGTCCAGTCCAGACTCCAGACCCGACTCATCGTGCGGACGGTGAGAGTCCAGTTCCGGTCCAGTCCAGTCCAGACCCGACTCATCGTGTGCACGACGTGCGGATGGTGAGAGTCCAGTTCCGGTCCAGTCTAGACCCCGTGCGGATGGTGCGAGTCCAGTTCGTCCGACCGACAGTCATGTGGTCGGACCCGTGATCGGCGAGAGTCAAACCTGCTGACACGGCGGTCTACGACGTTGCGTGACGTGACGGTTCGGCGATCATAACGATAACGGACGGCTCGGCTTTGGGGTGTCTGCGAGTGATTTTCCGGTGTGTGATGGGCTATCGGAGCCGGATGCTGCTGTCAGACTGTGCCGTCACTTGATCCAGCCGGGTGGCATTGAAGATGGACAGTTGTGCAGCGTCTCATTACAGCCAAGTGTCCCGGCACGGCCCTCGACGTAAATTGACATCACAGCTGCCTCGCATGGGCCCTTGACTTTCGTCATTATGAAATCTGAGCCAATTACCCACTCCCGTGGCAGCTCGGGAACGACAAAGCAGGCAACGCAAACCTCTGCCTAACTCGGCACAGGTTCCGCTACGGTTGCTGAGCGTCCTCTTCGAGTGAAGCAGCTCGTGCACAAAGAGTGTCCAGAGTCCAGCACTGACGACGGGCTGATCAATACAATATGTACACCCGCGTACAATGCTGTTCTTTACCGCCGCTTATTTGTCAGGCCCTCAGCTGAAGACAAAACCAGTCCTTTGGTCTCGGCCAGAGGCCACGACATTAGAGGGCTGTGTTTGTTTGTTTATTGGTTGGTTCACGACACACTTTACGCACATTCACGGCTAATGGCGCCGCCCACACTGTTTCGCCGGTGGGCCGCGGGATTTGGAAATGTCCTGAGTGGCGCTAGAGTCGAACCCGGGGCCTTTGGTCCCATAGCCCGACACCTTAACCACTCGGGCCCCAGAGGGCTGTGGCGGAGGTTGTTGCAGAGTAGGACGTGCAGTAGACATGTATAATTGGAGTCACAAATAGCTCAGCGGTCCAGCTGGGCGTCTGGGGACCTTGATACCCTGTCCCCACCACGCCTAGGCACCATTGGCGTCCCAAACGCTTGGCAGTCAGCCTGAACGTCAGCCTCGAAATATCCCGCATAGGCATACTTTTTCCAATTACGCCTACACCTAAGTAGGATATTCAGGCGTCAGGACTTCCAGCCTGACTGCCCAGCTATTTGTGACGCCAATAGCACAAGCGATGCGATTGTCACGCGTCCCACCCGATGGAGCAGCCTCAAACCTCAGCCACAAGAAGACGGTACTACTGCATGGCCTTCTGGTGCACGTTGAAATCCATCTAACGCCTCCTGCCCGTCCGGCCGCGCTGGCTCTCCTCATTGGTGGCGGGTGGATCGCTCTGCCAGGTGAGCGGGTGGATCGCTCTGCCAGGTGGGCAGGTGGGCGGGTGGATCGCTCTGCCAGGTGGGCGGGTGGATCGCTCTGCCAGGTGCAGGTGGGTGTCGGACGCTGGCTCTCTGCATCGTCTGGCCGGTGGTCAGACGACGGCTGCCGGCAGTGGAGCGCCGCCGGCGCGCCGCCGACCGCTCGGGACGCGTTCAGCGCAACACCGCCGGCTTGAGATGCGGCCGGTGTGGCGGCCAGGCGCCGCAGGCGCAGGCTGAGAGGCTGCCGTCGCAGGCTGGCGCCTGGCGGTGGCTAGCGGCGGGACCTAGCGGCGTGACCTGGCTGGTGACCTGCCGCGCCGCTGCAGACCCGGTGATCGCTGACCAGACAGTCGGCGCCAAAAGCGCATCTTGGTAGAGACTCGCCATCGTGGCGACGACCGGGTACGGCCCGATGTTGGTATTGCTCGGGTTTCGACCACGTTAAACGACGGTGTACAAACGTACGGGCAGTGGGATCCACAAGGTAGTGTTGAGGCCGCTACCGGGCACATACCAGAGCTTCTTTAAATGGTTATGTGGTGAGCGATTGATTTGTTCAATGAGGTAGCCAGAAGAGCTTAACACGCGCCCTGGAGGGCCTCAGAAAATTACGCGCACTGGAGAGGGTCGGGGCGGATACCGCCCCATAAGATCTCGGCTCCTATCAAAGCTGGAGCAACGAAATTCAGAGGGTGGATGGGTACGGTAGTGACCTCTATTGTGTGCAAATTTCATGACCTAAGGCCAATATCTTAAAGGTAAAAATAGGCCAAATATGTCAAAATTGTTTTGTTCTGCGTGACTTGGATTGTCATTGTGTCATTGTGTTTAAATGCTCCAAAATGTGCATCAATGACGCTTTGGACATTACTTATGATGCAATACAGATGCTATACCCGGTATTTGACTACATCAAACAAGTCAAACAAGTCGCTAGTGTTGCCAAGAACACTTCCATTTCGCCACGGGAAGCGCACCAGCGCCGATTTTTGCGGTCTGGCAATGCGATTTGTTTACTTTAACGACCCCTAACTGGAAGTTGTCCGGCCGATTCCCGTTGTTCTCATTTTAAACAACACACCGGTCATTTCTAACCAGGTATGCAAAAAATGGCGTATATCGACCGGTAAAATCTGGAGCTATGTACGAAAAACCGGAGGAGTGGGAGGATTTCATCCCCCCCCCCCTCCTCCAGGGTGGGTGTTAATGAACAGCAAAGTATCGCAAAACATTGCTCCTCAGGCAAAGCTCAGAATACCAGCGTCCATGCACAATTTGAGAGCTCTTGATAAGCACAACTTGTCCGTACACACTGCAACGGCTGAAGGGAGTGGAGACGTGTGTTTTAAGTTCACTATGGCAGATTGCCTCATCCATGACCGTAATCTTGGTTGGGATTTCCTATAAGCCCATCGGGCAATGTTAGATTAGATTGTTAAGATTGTTCCGATGTCACTGAGCAGACAATGCTGGTGTTGCGAAAATCATCGGGGATTCCGCCTAGGTCGGTGTCTTTCCTGTGATAAAACTGGCCGTGACTTATCCACTGATACTAGGTATTAACGGTACAGACATCAAATGATATTGAGATCACTGGTGCATTGTTCAAACTATGTGCGTCTCACAAAATAGCACCATTTGTGATAAATTATTACCAGCGTTTTATGACGCTACGCAGGCGGGACCTGATTGGCTAAGCGCGGCCTGCCAACAGCGCAACAGTAACAGCAAATTTGACTGAGCGGTAGGCATGCCCCTGATACTGATGGCGTATCTGGTGATGATGCCGAGTTTTGCCCTGCACTCTGATGAAATGCTGTCCAATGTTGAACTTGGAAACGAGCTTAAGGGCCGCGGTAAAGTTGCATCACTTAAAGATGACACTGATCCTCGAATTTTTAGATCGTGTTGTTACGTCGGTCAGTTTGAGATCCCGACTGAGCACCGCCCCGCTGCTGCAAAACAGCATGCGATGATCTCCCGAATTCCAGAGTGTGGACCAGCAGAGAATGTTCTATCCACTAGCAAGAGGGAAGCTCAGTACGAATGGAGAGAGCGACATAGTGAAGATGTCAGCCTCGTGGCAAACGATATTCTGACTCATGTATCACTCAACACAGATGAGATCATCTGGTATCAGAAGCAGGACAAAGCTTGGCGAGTTCTTGTGTATCGTTTGAGGTATCATAATTGGCACTGCAATAATCATAATGTGTAAGGTAAGCTTTACTTTCGCACTTTGGCAAACTTTAGTTACTATTTTGTCAACTTTGTTTGGTACGTTTGCACTTTGATTCACTTTGGTACTTGCATACACTTTGTTACTTTGGTCCACATTGTTGCTTTGCTACTTCGGTTCATTTTGGTACTTTGGTACTTCAATTTACTTTTGTTCTTTGGTTCACACTGATAATTCGGTACTTTGGTTCACTTTGGTACCTAGCGGTTAATTACTTAGCAGTTAATTACCTGTCGATTGATGTAAATTTGACCATCCTGCCCAATTTCTTTGGACCGTTACTTTACCATCAAAGATCAATATTCAAATTGACCTGAGAATTGATGAACTTTTGACCAACTTTATCCTGTTGCATTCCTTGCTCAACAAAGCATTGCATTGGGCGATAGTGCAGTTACCTATCCGTCGACTGACGTAAATTTCATCATCCCGCCTGAACTCATAAAACTGATTATAATTATGAGCATCTCTATGTTTCCATTTCCAAGGACACGTGCTTTGTTCTTTTCACCCCAATGTCCGCAGCTACATTGTGCTAGAAGCGTAACGGAAGAACGATGCTGATATGCGCCGCATCGGCCAAACCAGAAACCTGTCGATGCAGCGGCCTGCATCAGCCAAACCAAAAGCCTGACGATGCGTCGGCCTGCATCGTCCAAACCATAAGCCTGACGATGCATCGGCCTGCATTGGTCAAACCAGAGGCCTAACGATGCAGCGGCCTGCATCGTCCAAACCATAAGCCTGACTATGCGTCGGCCTGCATCGGCCAAACCAAAAGCCTGACGATGCGTCGGCTTGCATCGCACAAACCATAAGCCTGACGATGCATCGGCCTGCATCGGCCAAACCAGAAGCCTGGCGATGACGCTAGTCTACACTTGAGCTACCTACTTTATTATCTATATCCAGATAAGGGCATCGGGCGTTTCGCACCTGCGCTGGCTCTCGTGACTTCATTTCGGGCCACTCGTCGGCTTTGTTTGAAAGATTAGCGAGCGGTCGGCAATCCACAGCGATAAACATTCCGATCGGTGAAGCTTTGGTTGCAGAAAGTAATTGCTTCACAGTAGGCCCAATATCGCCCACAGTAAGCCCAATATCGCCCACAGTAAGCCCAATATCGCCCACAGTAAGCCCAATATCGCCCACAGTAAGCCCAATATCGCCGACAAATGTTCATGTGGCTGGAAGCGAGCAGCCTGATTACAGGCAGCTGAGTCACCTGACCCCACGCGATCACAGAGGTAGCCGAGTCTCCTCACCCAACACGACCACAGAGGCAGCTGAGACTCCTGACCTAGCGCGACCACAGAGGCAGTTGAGTCACCTGACCAGCTCGACCACAGAGGGGAGCTGAGACTCCTGACCTAGCACGACCAACAGAGGAAGCTGAGACTCCTGACCAGCTCGACCACAGAGGCAGCTGAGTCTCCTGACCAGCTCTACCACAGAGGCAGCTGAGACTCCTGATCTAGAGGCCGCTGAGACACCTGATCTAGAGGCCGCTGAGTTTCCTGACCTCCAGCGACCACAGAGGTAGCCGAGTCTCCTCACCCAACACGACCACAGAGGCAGCTGAGACTCCTGACCTAGCGCGACCACAGAGGCAGCTGAGACTCCTGGCCTAGCACGACCTCAGAGGCAGCCGAGTCACGCGACCAGCTCCCCCGGAGTCTAAGTCGCCTGACCTGGCTGAACCAAAGAGGAAGCCGAGTCCTACCTCGGGGCAGGCTGCACGGCCGTCTCAGTAGGTAAGATTGCTCTCTGTTTCGGCAGAGGGCGGGCGCAAGGTTCAGCCGTCCATGATTTGTTCCACCATTTGGTAGTTTATTACCCTGTTAAATCAATGATGAGGTTGCTCAATGCCAAAGCCGACGGTACACTCTGTCGCAATTATCATCCACCATGGTCTACACCCCGGTCAGAAGCTGTGCTGGGAGAGGGGTGGGGGGGGGGAGGGGACGCTTCCTTGGTTGGTTATTGGGTTTATGACACATCGACCGTTGAATCATGTAGCATCGCCAATCTCTCACGCCGATTGGCCGCGGGCGAAGAGTAGCGACAGGTGAGACTCCTTTCGATTGTGAGACTCCTCCTCACAACATTTCGATAGCGAGACGGGTGGGTGCCTTGCCCTAGACTACTCATCCCGGGGACGCTTCCCTGAAGCACGCCGGTGCCTCGCTCGCGCCGCGGCGCCGGACGGGACCGGTGGTCACGTGACCGGTGTGTGTGCACGCGAGCTGGTCTGGCGCAGGTCAGCCGCCGGCCTGACTCACCGGGCAGCGCGCGGCCGCGTCTCGGCCCGGCTCCTGCCGACCGGGTCGGCACCGAGCCGTCCCGCTGACCGGGCGACCTTGGTGGGGCCGGCCGCCTCCCTCGCGCCACCAGCGATCACCGGCCGGCGCGCTGGTGCACGCCGGTCGGGTCAGCGCTGGTCGGGTCAGTGCTGGTGGGGTCAGTGCTGGTCGGCTCAGCGCTGGATAGGTCAGCGCTGGTCGGGTCAGCGCTGGTGGGGTCAGCGCTGGTCGGGTCAGTGCTGGTCGGGTCAGCGCTGGCCTGGTCAGCGCTGGTCGAGTCAGCGCTGGTCGAGTCAGTGCTGGTCGAGTCAGTGCTGGTCGAGTCAGTGCTGGTCGAGTCAGTGCTGGTCGAGTCAGTGCTGGTCGAGTCAGCGCTGGTCGGCTCAGTGCTGGTCGAGTTAGCGCTGGCCGGGTCAGCGCTGGTCGGATCAGCGCTGGTCTTATCAGCGCTGGTCGGTCAGCGCTGGTCGGCGCCGCACCAGCAGCACTCCCCGACTACAGTGGCTGATGCCCGCTGGCCGGCGGACATGCCAGCAGCTGCGGCTCTGCTGGCCGCGGGGCTCCTTGGCATCGCGTCTGTGTGACGGTGGTGGCATGTCCTGGCGCGCGGTAGTAGCGACCGCGCGAACACCGTGCGTCACCCTCCTCCCGGCCGAGACGGATCTCCGAAACAAAGGCCGTTAGATGACTGGGCAGTCACACCATTTCCGACCATTCCGGCAGTTTGCCAAACCAGGGAAAACCGAACCGAACCGAACCGAACCGGGGCCGGGCACAGGCGGGGGCATTAGCACGGTGGACGGAGGATGTAGAGGACACATTAAGCGTTTACCCTGCCTACGCATGGAAAGGTGGCGTCCATCCGGCTGGAAAGGCACCCTTTAAAATGGTTTGATTAGTCTCCCCTCTCCACTTAACGGATTTTTTCGGCCCCTTTCAGAGGAAGATGGATCACATTGAGGGACAAAAGCGCGCTTCAGTACGCTCTAGTGCGTCCGCTCCCGCCGCTCAGCGAATGCTTCCGCTGAAGGCGACCTCCGAGTAAACGCGCCCATCCTCACCATAGTGCCTGGCCAGTGCCCGGACCGAACCTGCACACGCGACGCACACACTACGCACCAGGAAAACACGAAAATCCGAGGAAATGCGCCCCGTGCACTGAGCCGACCGCGGGAGCCACTTAAGCTGCGGCTAAGCACGGCACCGCAAACTGGCCGGTATCGGCGGCCATCACCGATCGTCAGCCAGATCCCTGCTGCGTGCCGAGCTGCAGCCGAGATGGTCCGGCAGATTGTCGGGCAGCCGCGCTACAGCCGTGCTACAGCCGCGCTACAGCCGCGCTACAGCCGGGCTGCAGCCGCGCTACAGCCGCGCTACAGCAGCCACAGCCCGCTACAGCCGCTACGCCGCGCTACAGCCGCGCTATAGCCGCGCTACAGCAGTCCCACACCGCTACAGCGCCACAGCCGCGCTACAGCCGTACTACAGCAGTCACACAGCCCGCTACAGCCGCGCTACAGCAGTCCCACAGCCCGCTACAGCCGCGCTACAGCCGTGCTATAGCCGTGCTACAGCCGCGCTACAGACAGCGCTAATTAGTAAGCCGGCTACAGAGCGGTACAGCCGTGTAGCCGTGCTACAGCCGCGCTACAGCAGTCCCACAGCCCGCTACAGCCGTGCTACAGCCACGCTACAGCCGCGCTACAGCAGTCCCACAGCCGCGCTACAGCAGTCCCACAGCCCGCTACAGCCGCGCTACAGCCGTGCTATAGCCGTGCTACAGCCGCGCTACAGCCGCGCTACAGCCGTGCTACAGCCGTGCTACAACCGGGCTACGGCAGCGGTATAGCCGCGCTACAGCCGTGCTACAGATGCGCTACAGCCGCGCTACAGCCGCGCTACGGCCGCGCTACAGCAGCGGTATAGATGCGCTACAGCCGCGCTACAGTCGCGCTACAGTTACGATGCGTCGCACGAAACGGTTCATCATGTGTGGAGGCTCGATACGATTACCTGGAGTCTGCTCCAACTGTTAATGCATGAACAGGCAATCATTTGGTTGTCGATTGACCATGAGAACTTTTGGACGAGCATCAGATGGTTTTGCGCTTCACAGTATCGAACTTTGTTCGATTCTGCTTACTCCGTTGGGTAATCGGAAAGGTGAGGAATGGATAACTTACATGGGATTTACTAGCAGGGAAATGTTCCGTGCAGAGGGCGGTGAAACATCTGGAATATGTGTCACCAAACTTGAAACACTTAAAACGTGCTTGAACCTCATCAGCCCAATTCGGGCAGTCCACTACTTTTCTAAGCTGGCCTATCCATGCTTGTTACACTTATCGCTTGCATCTTGTCTTGACGCACGTCAGCAACTGGAGAGAATCGTGCGAGTGATCCGCCACTACCTAGAATTAACATGGAAGCGGAGTGGGCGAACACACCTAGTACCTCGAAGCTGTGGCATGTCGAGCACCCCTAAGCCTTTTGTAATTCGCCACTTATAATACTAAACGGCATAATTTCAAGCTGGCCGGACAAAGGACCCACGTCGCTCACGTTTCGTGATCATTGGTTGGCTATTGATTTTACGACACAGCGACCGTTGAGTCACGTAGCGTCGCCAATCTCTCACGCCGATTGGTCGCGGGCGAAGAGTAGCGACAGGTGAGACTCGAACCCACAACTTCTCGACTGTGAGACGAGCAACCTGCCCCCAGACTACTCGTCCACGTTTCGTGATCATCAACCCAGAGGAGAAAGTAGCGGTACTTTCTCTGAGCGGGATACCTTCTGGGTATTCCCGCAGCCACACACTACTCACGACACGCACGGTACGGTGAACGGTCACCCGGCCACACTTCTCGGCAGCCGAACACAGCGACACCTGCCCACTCGCATTATCCAGCTGCCGAGATGAAATTCCGTCATCGTGTCTGGCCTTTTCCTGGCTCTCTTGCGCGGGCTCTCTTACGTCAGCTCGAGTGTTGCGTTTGCCACGGGACTGCCGACGTTAGTCACATGTAGCGGAATGCCCAACGGTTGACTGGCGTCCGACGCACGCGACTCGCGTGTCTATTTCCAGACGCCCTCCACGCCCCGGATCTTGAGCAGGAAGTGAGCGGTGTCGGCAGCAGCCGTCCAGTGACTAGGTCATGACATACTCTGCACGGACGCACCGACACCACTACGCAGAAGCGCACCCACGGAGGCCTCTTCTGGCAGTTTACAGTTCGCGTTCTTCCCGCGCAACTTCTCCGGCTGTCAATGGAAAAGTGCTTACCGTGGTACTGAAGGAGCAGCCTCGCGAAATGTCTGAGTGTCCCCTGCCACAGACTCGTCACTGATTAGCTCAGTTATCGATATAATCGCGGGTTTCAAGTAGTCACAGCATGCTGAGCGATCTTAAATATTTTAAATAGTCGCATATGCTGTGACAGGTGACTCTCTTGCCACAGTATGTGACAGGAATACTTAAGGTCGTGACAGTACAAAGTACTGTCACGAGCTTAAGACAGTACTTCTTACTATGCCTCCTCCGTATCTGCCCGTGACTGATGGTTGGTCAGTTATTGGTTTTACGACACATCAACCGTCGATTCATGTAGCGTCGCCAATTTCTCACGCCGATTGGTCGCGGGCGAAGAGTAGCGACAGGTGAGACGCGAACCCACAACCTTTCGATTGTGGGACGAGCGACTTACCCCTAGGCTACTCGTCCCCCCGCACGTGACTGTCAGCACGCTGTAGTATGTGGTGTATGGTGGCTGTGGCTGCTTGGCAATCATGTATGAGCGGGTGATATTAGCTTATCTGACGCTCCGTTCGGCGAGTACTCGCTCCCCGTCTCGTGTTTTGGTTAGTTATGTGCCATTGTTCGCGTTTGGGATGGATTTCACGTAGCAGGTGTTGCGGTTTGGCGGATTTAACTGGCCGCAGACTGCGCGCTTGTGGACGGTGGGCTGCGGGCTTGTGGTCGGTGGGCCGCGAGCTTTGGTCGATGGGCTGTGAGCTTGTGGTCGACGAGCTGTGGGTTTGTGACCGGTGGGCTGTGGGCTTGTGACCTACGTGCTGCGTGCTTGTGGCAGACGGGATGCGGGCTTATGGCCAACGGGGTGCGGGCTTGTGGTCGACGAGCTGCGGGCTTGTGACCAACGGGCTGTGGGCTTATGGCCAACGGGCTGCGGGCTTATGGCCAACGGGCTGCGGGCTTGTGGGCGGCGGGCTGCGGGCTTGTGGGTGACTGCGGTGACGACTGACGCGACCCTGTGTCGACACCGCTGTCCAGGGGGCAGACGGCGGTGACGGCCGACAGCCCTGTGTCACCACCACTGGCCAGGGGTCAGATGGCCCAGATCGGCCGCAACGTCGTGACCGCCACCCGGACACGGGCGGCAGCGAGCGGTCATGTGATCGGCCGTCCCACGGTCCTCACGTGAGGCCTCGCCGCCAGATCAGCTGATCTGCTCCCAGCCGACTCGACAGCTGGTGACACGTGACCGCGGAGTCGGCGTCACGTCTGGTGACACGTGATCACAGAGTCGGCGTCACGTCTGGTGACACGTGACCGCGGAGTCGGCGTCACGTCTGATGACACAGACTGGCAGATGCACCTCAGTGGAGAGGAAGGCGCATATCAACAGACGGACAGATGCACCTCAGTGGAGAGGAAGGCGCATATCAACAGACGGACAGATGCACCTCAGTGGAGAGGAAGGCTCATATCAACAGACGGACAGATGCACCTCAGTGGAGAGGAAGGCACATATCAACAGACGGACAGATGCACCTCAGTGGAGAGGAAGGCACATATCAACAGACGGACAGATGCACCTCAGTGGAGAGGAAGGCACATATCAACAGACGGACAGATGCACCTCAGTGGAGAGGAAGGCACATATCAACAGACATTCGGAGGCAGAGGGACAGTCACACATCAACAGACGGACAGATGCACCTCAGTGGAGAGGAAGGCGCATATCAACAGACGGACAGATGCACCTCAGTGGAGAGGAAGGCTCATCTCAACAGACATTCGGAGGCAGAGGGACAGTCACATATCAACAGACGTACAGAAGCACCTCAGAAGAGAGGAAGGCACATATCAACAGACATTCAGAGGCAGAGGGACAGTCACATATCAACAGACGGACAGAAGCACCTTAGTGGAGAGGAAGGCACATCTCAACAGACGGACAGATGCACCTCAGAAGAGAGGAAGGCACATATCAACAGACATTCAGAGGCAGAGGGACAGTCACATATCAACAGACGGACAGAAGCACCTTAGTGGAGAGGAAGGCACATATCAACAGACATTCGGAGGCAGAGGGACAGTCACACATCAACAGACGGACAGAAACACCTTAGTGGAGAGGAAGGCACATCTCAACAGACGGACAAATGCACCTCAGTGGAGAGGGAGGTACATCTCAACAGGCGGACAGATGCACCTCAGTGGAGAGGAAGGCGCATATCAACAGACGGACAGATGCACCTCAGTGGAGAGGAAGGCACATCTCAACAGGCGGACAGATGCACCTCAGTGGAGAGGAAGGCGCATATCAACAGACGGACAGATGCACCTTAGTGGAGAAGAAGGCACATCTCACAGACGGACAGAAGCACCTCAGTGGAGAGGAAGGCACATCTCAACAGACGGACAGATGCACCTCAGTGGAGAGGAAGGCGCATATCAACAGACGGACAGATGCACCTCAGTGGAGAGGAAGGCGCATATCAACAGACGGACAGATGCACCTCAGTGGAGAGGAAGGCCCATATCAACAGACGGACAGATGCACCTCAGTGGAGAGGAAGGCACATATCAACAGACGGACAGATGCACCTCAGTGGAGAGGAAGGCACATATCAACAGACGCAGATGACCAGTGGAGAGGGAAGTCACATATCAACAGACGGACAGAAGCACCTTAGTGGAGAGGAAGGCACATCTCAACAGACGGACAGATGCACCTCAGTGGAGAGGAAGGCGCATATCAACAGACGGACAGATGCACCTCAGTGGAGAGGAAGGCACATATCAACAGACATTCAGAGGCAGAGGGACAGTCACATATCAACAGACGGACAGAAGCACCTTAGTGGAGAGGAAGGCACATCTCAACAGACGGACAGATGCACCTCAGTGGAGAGGAAGGCCCATATCAACAGACGGACAGATGCACCTCAGTGGAGAGGAAGGCGCATATCAACAGACGGACAGATGCACCTCAGTGGAGAGAAAGGCGCATGATGCACCTCAGTGGAGAGGAAGGCACATATCAACAGACGGACAGATGCACCTCAGTGGAGAGGAAGGCGCATATCAACAGACGGACAGATGCACCTCAGTGGAGAGGAAGGCACATATCAACAGACGGACAGATGCACCTCAGTGGAGAGGAAGGCGCATATCAACAGACGGACAGATGCACCTCAGTGGAGAGGAAGGCACATATCAACAGACGGACAGATGCACCTCAGTGGAGAAGAAGGCGCATATCAACAGACGGACAGATGCACCTCAGTGGAGAGGAAGGCGCATATCAACAGACGGACAGATGCACCTCAGTGGAGAGGAAGGCACATATCAACAGACGGACAGATGCACCTCAGTGGAGAGAAAGGCGCATGATGCACCTCAGTGGAGAGGAAGGCGCATATCAACAGACGGACAGATGCACCTCAGTGGAGAAGAAGGCGCATATCAACAGACGGACAGATGCACCTCAGTGGAGAGGAAGGCACATCTCACAGACGGACAGATGCACCTCAGTGGAGAGAAAGGCACATCTCAACAGACGGACAGATGCACCTCAGTGGAGAGGAAGGCCAGACGACATCTCAAACAGACGGACAGATGCACCTCAGTGGAGAGGAAGGCACATATCAACAGACGGACAGATGCACCTCAGTGGAGAGGAAGGCACATCTCAACAGACGGACAGATGCACCTCAGTGGAGAGGAAGGCACATATCAACAGACGGACAGATGCACCTCAGTGGAGAGGAAGGCACATCTCAACAGACGGACAGATGCACCTCAGTGGAGAGGAAGGCACATCTCAACAGACGGACAGATGCACCTCAGTGGAGAGGAGGCACATATCAACAGACGGACAGATGCACCTCAGTGGAGAGCACATCAAAAGCGGACAGATGCACCTCAGTGGAGAGAAAGGCACATCTCAACAGACGGACAGATGCACCTCAGTGGAGAGGAAGGCACATCTCAACAGACGGACAGATGCACCTCAGTGGAGGGGAAGGCACATATCAACAGACGGACAGATGCACCTCAGTGGAGAGGAAGGCGCATATCAACAGACGGACAGATGCACCTCAGTGGAGAGGAAGGCACATCTCAACAGACGGACAGATGCACCTTAGTGGAGAGGAAGGCCCATATCAACAGACGGACAGATGCACTTCAGTGGAGAGGAAGGCGCATATCAACAGACGGACAGATGCACCTCAGTGGAGAGGAAGGCGCATATCAACAGACAGGCATGATGTAATCTCAACAGCCGATATGCAGGCTTCATTTTCATTCCGGGAACCCGCCGTGGCCATTTCGTGGCTGCCGCGTCAACCTGGTCATTAAGGTAAGCATGTTTGTAAACACGCAATTAAAAGACTGGGGCTCGGAGACTGGCAACGACCGAGTTTTTTTTCGACAGTTTTAATGTCGTTGACGACGCACACCCCCAACACATTGGAATGTCGACCTGAGAGAAAGCGTTTGGACATAAGCGACGCTGAGCGTGAGGGTAGAGGGATGGACATCGACCGAGACGGGGGGATCAACAAGAACCCGACTTGCCACTGTCGACGGCGTCACATGATGTGACGACCTTATCAAAAGTGGCAGTCGACTGTGCGCATACTATACACCACGCGCAGTGTGCAGAGTTTGCAGCCCACCCACACTACGGAAACATGTACATGTATTCGACATTAATAATCTGTGGTTCAGAAAATGTGACCTTACAGGGCGCATCGACCACAAACGCTTGGATAATGTTAACCTTATTGCATCCAAGCCGACAATGCCTCCACAGCGGTCATGTTTTCTTTCTCACTCACTTGAATATAGCTAAATCTATGACGAGACGTCAGAGATATAGCTGGGTTTAAGACATCAGTTTTTGAACAACTAATGTCACGGAACCATTTACCCACGTCGTCAGCTAACTTACCAAAAATATCACCGCGCTCAATCACCACTGTTCGAAGTTATTTCGCTGAAAACCCATGCTACTCTACACGTGATGATAGGTGCCTACTGACTACGCTACCGCCAAATAATCTATGGACACCGACAACCGGTAACGTAACTCAGCCTATCTGATAATCAATTGACCATGATACCACCAGAACACAGTGTGGGTAGAACGTATCACAGACTTGGAAATGTGTTGCTCACGTGTTGGAACCTGTACGAACGCAGTTTCCATATGGCTCTTATAAGGGTGGTCAAGGGCGCATATCTACTACGCGATTGCCACGTCCCAATCACGAGCTGGACAATCAGCACGGATAAAGCATCCTTCCCTGCTAAGGAAACGGAGGCGCGGGAAGCTAACCACATGGCCACCAAAGGCCAGGCTCGTCGCACCCTCCGCCACCTCCGTTACCCGCTAGGGTGGCGGCCCGGCAGCCATGTGCACAACGTGTTCGCGGCTGCAGCCGCAGAGGCGACGCTTCTCTCCCGGTCAGTGTCGGCGGAACGGCCGCCGGCCGACGCCCAAATGGCGCGACTTCACGCGAGGTGGAGATGCTCCCGCGCCGCCAATCAGAGCCGACCACGTCAGCTCGCGTTCGCGCAGCTCGTGCGATCGGCGCGCCTGGCCGGTCGAACGGCCCGTGCCGGTTCAAAGAACCGCGACCGAGCGCCGACTAGCCCGCGACCAGCTGGCAACGAAGGGTCACCGACACCGATTACACACGGCAGCAAAACAACAGTCGTTGGTCATAAACTATCGGGCGAATCGGCTCCGGCCCGCGAGTCTAAGTGGTCTGACCGGCCGGCTCGTTACAGGCTCGCCTCGTGCTGATGAACACATGGAACCGACACGACCAGGCACAAACAAGCCGAGGAATTCCGGCGTGCTTATATTTATAAGTGGCACCAAGCTGTTCGCGTCTGTGGTAGAAATTGATCAGACTTGACGCTGACCACCTACCGACGTCGTAACGGTTCGATACGAAACGGCAGCGGCGCATGAGATGTTGCAAAGTCGGCGAGGCGTGGAGGGAGGCCGTCGTGCTGGAGAGACAAATCTGAAGCAAGCGCCTGCACGTTCAATCGACGTGACTGTGGCCTAGCCGGAGAGGAGCAGTGAAGAAGAGGGCGGGGGTCGCCCCTCGGCACACAGAATACGACACGAATAGTACAACGATAAATCTACCTTTTCACAACGCGAGACCCCAAGTTTTGGCGCGCTTCGCCCGCCAAAAGACTTTCTGTCACTTTGTTTTGGTCGCCACCTTAGGTCCCCGGCTACGCCACTGACCAACGTACTATCTCCGGTACCAAGCGAAGATCAAAACCTCTCCTAGAGTGGATCTCAGCAGATCTCGCCTGCAACGATGACTTCATGTAATAGCTCGTTAGGAATATTGTTGCGGGGAAGTTGTTCTCGCGCCCTTTGAGCCCGTTGAAGTGCAGCTTTCTGACGGCTTCGGAACAAAGCCGTTCCGTGCAGGATTCCGGGGATGAGCACAGACATGTGGGCTGACTGGTCGTCAAGGCAAGGCAGCCAAGTACAATGCATGTATTAGTGCCCAACACGGTGACCTCACCCACTTCAGAGATGCATGAACCGCCACGACTTCAATGTCCACCACAGCCAGTGCATTGACAAACAAACAACTGAGCGCATCCGACAGACGATAAACTTCCGACGCCTGAGGGCGCCCGCCTCACATTGTCTTGGGCGAGGTGCGACCTTGGCCGAAGGGCGGCCCTGCACAGCCGACACGCCACCAACTCTGAGTACGTGCACCAACAGGGCGGCGCCTCACGTGTCGGCCCGTGCCGGGCTGCCATCTCGCTCGGCGCCGCCCGGCTCGTGCTTCTGCACGGCCTTGACCTTGTTGGCGGCGCGGCGCGAGGCGGGCCGGGCGCGCGCGCACCGCTTGGCGGCGCGCTTGGCGGCGCGCCGGCGGCCGGCCGCGTCGTCGGGCGGCGGCCGCGCCAGCACCAGCTCCGACCAGAGCGGCGCGACGGGCGCCGGCCCGGGCGCCAGGCGCGCCCGCCGCTCCGCCTGCTGCTCCGCCTCGCTCAGCCACTGCGTGATCGGGTTGCGCCGGCTGAACGTGAACGGCCGCGACGGGCTGACGGCCGCCGCGCCGCCCATCGGCACCGGCGGCACGCGCGTGAACAGCCGGTAGAAGTCGAGGCCAGACGCGGCCGGCGCCGCCGGCGTCGTCGGCGTCGACGCGGCCGACTCGGGCCGACGTGCGGGCGGCCGCTTGTGGCGGACGCCCGACAGCCGCCGCAGACTGCGGCGCAGGTGGTCGCGCGTGGCCACTACCGTCGGCAGGCGGCGCCGGCCGCCCCCGCCCCCGCCCGCCGCCGCCCGGCCGCCGTCCTGATCCGGTGACTCGTCGTCCAGGTCGCTGTCGGCATCGCCGAGCCGCTCTCCGTCAGAGTCCCGCGCTCGGTCCGCGTCCGGCTCCGCGACCGGGTTCCCGTCTGCACTCTGAGCTGGGCGTGCACGAGTCGGCGAGGCGTCGTCCCCACGCCGCCGGCCCGCTCCGCCCTCCGCCTCGCTGCTCGTGCAGCGGCCTCCGTCCCCGCGCGGCGCCGTCGGCCACTCACGTGACTGCGTGCACCGGCTGGTGTCTGCCGGACCCGTCAGACGGGGCGGCGCCGCCGCCGGTCTCGCGCCGCTCGGCGGGCCGCGTGGGCGACGGAGAGGCGCGGCGCGGCCGCCGCTCGCCGGTGCCTGGGGCTGACGAGGGGACGAGCGCCGGCGACTGCTGCTGGGGAGCCGGCCCAGCCGCGGCGGTCGGCTGCTGGGCGGGGATGCTCGACTGCCGAGCCGACGGTGCGGTCGCGCCGGCCAGCTGCCGGCCGGACGGCTCGTCGCCGGCGGTTCTCGGCGGCGGCGACCCTCCCGCCGACCCGGCGTCACCTTTACGACTACGGTCGGCCGTCCCCGCGGCGTGCGCGCGCGCCACGTCCGAGTCGGGCGCCACCCGTTGGCGCTCGGCAGGCGCGCCGTCCACGTCCGCTCCGTACGGCAGCGTGCCGCCGCCGTCCGCCGCCGCCACTCCCGACCCGGCGTTCCCGTCCGCCACGCCCGAGCCGTCCGCCACTCCCGAGCCGGCGTTCCCGTCCGCCACTCCCGAGCCGTCCGCCACGCCCGAGCCGAGCGCCTTCGCCACGGCCTGCTCGCTCTCCACGTACACGATGCCGTGGCTGGTGACGACCGCCTTGCGGCGCGTCAGTCGGCGCAGCGAGCGGCGCATCGACGCCTTCTTGAAGGAGAGGCTGCGCGCGAACTTGGACTGCGACACGTCCTCGTGCTGCCGCTTGCGGCTGATGAAGATGCGGCGCAGCTTCTCCAGGGTGCCCTTCATGGCGGCGCCGGCGGACCCGAGACTATGGCCGCGGGCAGTCGGCGCCGGCCCGCTCTGGGAAGGGCGGGTTCTTCTGCGATTGGTCGCTGTCCTCGCCTGATCGCGTGCGATGGCGCGGGCAAAGCTCACAGTCACTATTGAGACCGGCGCGCCACGGTCCGTCGGCGGCCAACCGACCGCACGCCACCGAGCCCGAGAGCGGCGGCGAGGCACAAGAACTCGCCGCGATAGGTCCGTGTGCAATGCGGCCCTCGCGCGCACGACCGGTTTTTGTCGGCAGGCTCACCGGCCGTGCCGTCGACGGTCACCACAGTGGGCGGCTGTTGTGCAACTCGGGCCCTCTGCCAGCACCAGCCGGTCTCCTCGGAGCGGTACAGGAGCCGTCTCCTCCGCCACTGAGCACCCGCACCCCGCGCCGCGAAGCAGCCACCCTCCTCCGACCACTCGGCCCGTCCGTCTGCCGGCAACGCGCGCGGCCGCCACCGGCACACTGCCATCTGCCGGCTGGCCAGCGAAGCATCAGGTGCGGTGCGCTGGAATGCTCGCCGCCGGAGACTAGGTTCAGGGCCCGAGGCACGGTCCCCGACTGGGCCCGTCAGTCACTGCGAGGCGCATCCGGCATTTGCCTTGCGCAAGACAATACCTTATATGGGCGTTAGTCAATGACACACACGAGTGTCTGGACATATGTACGTGTATATGGACACCACTGAACTGGAGGATGCAATGCTGCGCAGTTACGATGGCATGAAACTAAAAGTCCGTAACTGTTAGGTGGCTCTGATCATCCCGCAGTACGCCTTCCAAGCATCAGGATCATCACAGATCGGTCCGCTCTAGCTCTCAGGCACCCCACCAAATATCGAACGCCTTTCGGGCTACCAAGGACAGTCTAGCTCCGAGACTGACTCAGCATTCTGCACAACCGGCACTTAGGGGATGGGATCTCTTTAGATCTCATGGGGCCCCGTCCTTTTTCCTATGAACCCTTTCCAAGCATCTTGTACACCACAGTCCAATGCTCTATAGTCCTCAGTGACCGTTTTTAATCGGCAGAGGCTCTCTCCAACTGCTATTGGCCCTTCCCAGTTGTCGACAGCTCTTGTCATAATAATATTCTTCTTCTGAAGCTGACCCTCAACATTCCTCACAGCAATAGGCAGCTAACAGGGATTTCTTTTTGTATTCTCTGAGGACCTTGTTCGTCAACTAGTAGAAGCTCTGAACCTCAGGAGATTCCCAGACCTCTCTCTCTCTATCTCTCTTTCTATCACTCTCTCTCTCTCTGCCTCTCTCTCCCTCCCTCTCTCACTCTGACTCTGTGATCTTTATCCCTCATGGCCCTTTCACTCTTTGAGCCCATCACAGTCCTCAATAGGCCTTTTAGCCTGTTTAGCTCTCATCTTGTTTCGCACCCGAACCCTCTCTGGCCCTCAGGCACCCCTATTTGACAGCTGTCTAGCCGGGGTGTAAACAACGTAGCAAGCCCCTAACAAAAATTGTCTGGAGCCCTAAAGTACGTCCGTAGACGAAGAGAAACGCAACGGGTCCAAAAAAAGAACACCTAGCTAGGGCCTCAGTTCGATGATCAATCTGGGAGCATATTTATCCAAAGAGATCAGGTGCATCAAAGCTCAGCGCGCATCCGGATTTCTTAGCCACCAGAACATCTTGGAAGAAGAAAACTAATCATCGAATCGAATGAATCTAATTTTTATAGCCAACTCCCATACGAGGCATTCTACACTTCAAATATGGCACAAGACTATCTCGTGTCAGCAATTAGCAAAACGTGGGAGGCCTGACAGAAACCGAAACATCGTACCAAGTGTGCGAATGCGACGAATGCGCGAGGCGGGCGCACGAACGTTGGAGTGGGGACGACCGGGCGTTATTCACTGGAAGTCCTGACATTGGAAAATTGTATATTTTAAGTGACTAACACTATGATGATTTCAGCAGTGTGAGATGACTTATCGAGGGATGCCAGAATAAAAATCTTGTGAAAACAGACTGGGGGAGTTGGGGCCGAAAGTCGGTGACCCAGACACGATGGTGGTAGATTGGGCCTCGTCCACAATCGGGCAGAGTCAAGTTGGTCACCATTTTTTTAACAGAAAAAAGGTCCCGTTGAAAAATAGTGGTCGAAATCAGGAGGTTTGTTAAAAATGGTGGTAGATGGGCCCCTGAAATCAGTGTCCTACTTTAGAGCAAATCCTAGGTACGTCACTGCTCCGAACGAATATAATACAAGCAACGTACGTTGAGACAATACAATGGTTACACACATATACATTATATATATATATATATATATATATAATCAGTTGCGTAGCCAGCGGGCCAGGGGCAACCGTCCATGCCCCTGCAGGGTCTAAGGAACCCCCAAGGCGTCGATGCAGGTGCCTGCAAGGACCCACTGGGCCGAAATAAAGGGCCCCTGGACAGAAGTAAGATGCCCGAGCTGACGGAAGTGGCCCGTACAGAAGAAGAAGTCTCCGAGTAAATGAAGTGCCTTCGGGAAGATGTTGAGGGCCATGGACTGGGCCAGCGTGAAGGACTTCTAGATCGACGGAGGGGCCCAGATGGTTGCAAGCGCCCCCTGGCTGAAGAAGAGCCTTTGGCTATTTTACGACGCATTCAACCGCTAGGTTGTATATCGTCGCCAACCTCTCACGCCGATTGGTCACGGGTGGACTCAGTAAACGCCGTCGGTTGTGAGACTCGAACCCACAATCTTGCGATGAAGAGTCGGACTCTACCAACTGAGCTACCGCGGCCCCGCCCCCTGTATGCCTGAAGTCGGTTTTACAGCGGCAATTTGCTCTCCTGTCTACCAGCTTTTGAGCCTTCCAAGTCATTCCTCCCTTCAACTAAACATTCCAGATATGAACTAAAAAAGTACATCGAAGAGCCGTTAATATTAATAACATTTGGTTTTAATGAACTTTTACAGCTTTTTCATTGGAAAATATCGTTCTTCATGGTGAGAATAAAACGATTTTAGACGGTTCACTTTAGTATAATTTTGTTTCAACCATTTTATATTCCAAAACCTATATTCCAATAGACTGCAAGTAACAAATCAGTTGGTGCACGAACGTCCTACTCGTGGGATATGTTGTGAATATTTATTAGTTGTGCGGTGTGAGCATGTCGGGAGTATCAGGTGTTGATTTATAAGCTTGGTTGACATCGATTAAGTATACTGTTGTTATTATTTTATCTGCCGTTGCTCAGGAAGTTTGCTTATAACCGCATCCTTCGCTAATTTAACCAAAGCGCCAATTTTCTTCCTGACATTCATTCGTCGGCTGCCATATACAGTAGGCCTGAGTGTAGTCTCCTCGTAAATCAGAAAGCGCATTGCAATTTACTGATGTTCGTAAGTTTAATTTTACTTATGTCAGCATCGTGGACGTTAAAACCTTTTTCGTTATTAAAACTGATGTGATGATTATATTTCGTGGTCGCTCTTAATGTTTGCGGCTCATTATGCCAGGTCTTCTCCCTCCATCTTGTTCCTGAGACCTGGGACCTACGAGCAAATTTCCGCTGTAAAACCGACTTGTGTATGCCGCGAACTAATATGCAGGGCCCGTGAGATGACGGCGGGATCCAAGCCGAAGAAAAGGCCCCCGACCCGACCTGATGGAGAGTGTCAAAACTTTTGAAAAGGGATATCTGGCCTGCCGGAAATGTGCAATTTGCAGGATGCTGTGCCTTGGGTACAACTGGTCAGCCGTGCTGCTAGTCCTTTCCATACCCCAGAATCCTGCACGCATTTTCACCATCGGTATTCACGCCTCACATTGAGGAAATATGAAGGTGTCGAAGAGAACAACAATGTGTGACTCACCATGATCATGAGCACCCTGCCTATTAAACTATTTCTGAACGGAGGGGATGAGCGAATGAAGTAATCTGGAATAGTGCAAATGGAGATGAGGAATCGTATTTTAACGCAAATTAAACACATTCGTGCCCTCACCAGATGTGTTGATGTCCCATATTTTCAGTCATATGTTGCAACGATTAAAGGTGACACCATGAACCATCGATGGGACAAAATTGCACTCACCTTCAGTTCGCCGGGCCGAGCCTTCTCCACTTCCTCCTGCTCGTAAGATATGTGTGGAGCTGAGAGCTTGTCCGTCCTCTCTAGTCGGTTTTACAGCGGAAATTTGTTCCCAGCTCCGTGGTCTAAGGAACAGATAGAGGCAGAAGACTCGGCATAATGGTCTGTATAAATTAAAGGCGACCACGGAATATAATTATCTCATCAGTTTTAATATCAAATTGGTTTTACGGTTGTCACTGCTGAATACCAGTAGAATTAGACTTACGAACATTAGCAAATAATATGCTTTCTGATTTACGTGGATACAGCTCTACAGGAATATGGCAGCCAACGAATGACGCCAGATGACAAATTGGCGCTGTGGTTAAATTAGCGAAGGATGAGGTTATAACCCAACTTCCTCAGCAATGGTAGAGAAAATTATAACAAAAGTATACTTAATTGATGTCAACCATGTTACCTGCCGACTATTGGAATATAGGTTTCGGAATACAAAATGGATTAAGGAAAATTATGCCAAAGCAATCCGTCTAAAATCCTTCTATTCTCACCATGAAGAACACTATTTTCCAATGAAAAAGCTAAGAAAATTGATTAAAATCAATTCTTGTTAATATTAAAAGCTCTTCGATGTACTATGTTAGTTCATGTCTGGAATGTTTAGTTGAGGGGAGGAATGACTTGGAAGCCTCAAAAGCTAGTAGAGAGGAGAGCAAATTGCCGCTGTAGAACCGACTTCTGTTCGGCGCAGCTCACAAGCAGCAACCCTCCTGTTGCTTGCAGCCGCTCCCCGCAGGTCGGACCCCAGAGCGGCGGCATTGGGCGACGTAGTCGTCTGTGATTGGCCCAACCAGACCTCCACCTGCAATGGCGGCCACCGTCATGCTTGAACCGACGGCCGCGTATCTGAGTTTGATCTTTGGACTCGCTCTTCGATTGAGAGCAGATGATTTCACAAACTGATTTGATCTTTGAATCTTCAAGACGTACATCCGCATCACATATTCTAGGGGCCACGTACAAACACCATTTAGGGGAGCTGTGCACAATTTAAGGAATTATGACGTAGGCTTTCAATTGTCGGCTGCTGTCGGCAGCTAAACGGGTTGTTTTCTGGTCATTACTGGGCTGCTGGACCTTGATTCCAGGTCGTGCACCAGCCACTCCAACGCGGTGTGCCTTATTGTCTAACGTGTTTAACCATATTTTCCGGTTTATACACACACATACACACACACACACACACACACACACACACACACACACACACACACACACACATATATATATATATATATATATATGTATGTATATATATGTGTGTGTGAGTGTTTACACCGGGAAAAAAATATATATATATATATATGGATATATATATATATATATATAGATATATAATCAGACGGACATGGACAATTGCCAAAGAACCACCGAACACAGCCAAGTTCGAGCATCTATAACACATTTTCAGGAATGCCACACGATAAAAGATAGTTAATTGCCGACACGGGATGTGATTTTGGCTACCGGTGTTCAGGACAGCTGCAATGCGTTCGAGCAATTCTGCAGTTTCTCTAATGTAAGTTTTTATATGAGTTCGTGGGATTATTTCCGATTTTCTTCGATCATTTTCGACTATATCCCTCCCTCGCTGCCATCCAATGTGATCTCGAATCAGAAGATTTTTTTTCAGATCACTGCTCAATGCAATCGGTGTGTAATTTGTGGTAACCTTCGAGTTTAGGGGCGCATCTATTCAGTCGGCCGTGTAGATGTGTGTTGTAGCTTTCCTGCTCGTTACAATGCACCATCGGCCAACAATACGACTTGCTCCGGTATTCCAACTGAGTCTTATAAACTGATTTGGAATGGGGATGTCAGTTCAAAGGATAGCCAATTCCTAAGTCAACCAAAAGGTGTATGCTGATGCCAGACAATGCTAAACGGTTGCAAAGTCCCATAGCTGAATTTGATGCTCTTGTGAAGCAGTAAACATATAGTCGGATGCGTGTTTGGTGATACCTAAACCCAGCAGTGTCTACGAACGAACAGCGCGTGAAATTGGGCTCTAGAGTTAAAATTTCGGTATGGAAATCTAAAAATAGGTGGCAGTTCGGCCATAAAATACAGGCATTGTGGCAACATCGGGATTAAACCCACGTGGCAGACGACTGCTTGCTGTCCAACAAAGCGACTGGCGCCGTTCACTTTGTTGCGAATGAAGAGATTAGTCGGATGAATGCAGATTATACTCTTGGCTTTACAAAGGGCGCAAACAACAACGCCCAAACAAAACTGACTCTCCACTCACCTCACGTCCGACAACGAGAGCGCCTCCCACCACCGGTCACACCGCCCTCTGCCACGCACTAAACTGCCCGCTCCTCAGCGCTGCCAACGGGTGCAGGGTTTCCGCACTGCAAACGCACACTCGTGGAAAATTCCCCCCACATCAAACACCAGTGCTGCAGTCTCAAGCAGAGGCATCTAGCGGAGGCTCGCTAACTATTGATGTCAACTCTAGAGCTCAGGTGCGCCATCTATGGCAGGCATATAGTTGGCGCTTATGGCCATGCTACACGCAATCTGCAACACACTTCTCGGCCTGCCTGAAACTAATTGTGCCACGATAAATATGGCAAGCTTTCTTTTTCTTTCCATATCATCGTAACCAGAATGCTGTGACTTCTAGCTCTAACACTACAGAACACAACAATGCTTTTTGAGAGGAGTGAACTTACAGGCCACCCACAAACACAGCCACCAGTCACAAGATTACTTGACATCAATAATCCGGTGCATAATTAATTGAATAGCCGCATTTATGTGGTTCCGTGGGGACGAGTAATCCAGGGGTAAGTTGCCCGACTCACAATCGAAAGACTGTGGGTTCGAGTCTCACCTATCGCTACTCTTTGCCCGCGCCCAATCGGTGTGAGAGAGTGGCGACGCTACATGATTCGACGGTCGATGTGTCGTAAAACCAATAACCAGCCAGTGGTTCCGTAAATGTCATTAAACCACATACTCCCACTTTACAATCAAGGCGGACTTGCTTGGTGACGACATATAGCGACAGAGCGCATTATGTAGTTATTCATGGCAGCAGTTGGTAATCTTCTGGCACTCCCTCGCTGGGATGTCTGGGACTATGTCTGACCACAAAGGCTATCCTACTACTACGCATGGTGAGTTGTCTTGGTTTATTCTTCTAGTATTTCTTCGCATTTATTTTTCCCTTTACATATTTTGTGCATGAAGTCAGTTCGGCATAGAAAATGACAACAACATGTGGGAATGGTCTACAACACTGCTATGTCGTGAACATATCAGCGACACATAATGTAAAACGGCATGCCTTTCATTTTATTTTACTCGAATTCGTTTGTTCTCAAAATAATATCTAGCACATACACGTGACATCAAAACTGTCCCGGTGATAGGCTGAAGCATTTAGGTAAGATGTCACTACGGCAGAACAGCCGGAAAGGCAATCAAATATTCTACACCCTGCCTCGTCTAAGTTGCGACGTGGAAACATGATTTGGCAAACACACGTTTTTTACTGAAGAATTGCTTTGTAGGGAATTGAATCCAGATTTCAACAAGCAAACATGATTATGAACAACGTACACTGACTATAAAGAACATTTGACATGAAACAAAGCCCATGGTCGGGCGGATATATATATATATATATATATATACATATCAGGGATGCGGAGTCGGGGAAATTTTGGACGGCTCCGGCTCCGACTCCGGCTCCGGCTCCGGCTCCGTCATCCCAAACGTAGCGCCCGCTTTTGACCGCTCACGCGTAAATTCGCGGCTCCGGCTCCGGCTCCGGCTCCGTCTCCCATCCCTGATATATATATATATATATATATATATATTATATATTTATATATATATATATTTATATATATTATATATATATATATTATATATAAAAAAAAAAAAAAAAAATATATATATATATATATATATATATATATATATATATATATATATATATATATATATATATATATATATATATATATATATATATATATATTACCATCACGTTTCATTTCTGCCGGAGTGAGAGGGACAAAACGATAAAGAAGCGATGAAGCGAGGGGATGGAGGGAGTGACCTCCGCGGCTTCATGACATTTTGTGGCATGAGGGTGCTCATATCGACTTGTGGGTGTTCAAATTTGATTTGTGGCCGCATGTGCACCCACAAATATATATAGGGCAAAGTCTCATCTAGCAGTGTTTAACTATGTGGGGAGGGCTACAATTCACTCCAGTGGGGTCAAACACCGACCTATCGAGCTCCCGCCGCCTCCCTCAGTAACGCTTGTGCATGTTAAATATGACTTCTCTGAGAAGCCCGGGGGAGAACACGGCCTCCGCAGTGGACATGTCAGAGGACGCCCTGGTGTACAGTTTCCTCCCGGCCAGCGAGTCCACGTCTGACGAAGGCTGCACTTGGGAGGTGGGTTTTTGTGGCGCGGCTGTGGCGCCGGTGACCGGCAGGTGACTGCCTGTCGGCGGGGTGAGGGTCAGGCGCGGCTATATAGGCGGCCGCCGCCGGCCCGCGACAGTCGGTCGGCGGCGGTTGGACAACCTCGGTCGGCGGCAGTTGGACCACCTCGGTCGGCGGCAGTTGGACCACCTCGGTCGGCGGTAGTTGGATCACCTCGGTCGGCCCGCCTCGGTCGGCCCGCCTCGGTCGGCCCGCCTCGGTCGGCCCGCCTCGGTCGGCCCGCCTCGGTCGGCCCGCCTCGGTGTCGGCCCGCCTTGGTCGGCCCGCCTCGGTCGGCCCGCCTCGGTCGGCCCGCCTCGGTCGGCCCGCCTCGGTCGGCCCGCCTCGTTCGGCCCGCCTTGGTCGGCCCGCCTCGGTCGGCCCGCCTCGGTCGGCCCGCCTCGGTCGGCCCGCCTCGGTCGGCCCGCCTTGGTCGGCCCGCCTCGGTCGGCCCGCCTCGGTCGGCCCGCCTCGGTCGGCCCGCCTCGGTCGGCCCGCCTCGGTCGGCCCGCCTCGGTCGGCCCGCCTCGGTCGGCACGATGCGGCGCCTCCTGGCACTGCCGGCGCCGCTGCCGCTGCTGCTGCTGTCGCTGCTGCTGCTGCTGCCACCTGCCGGCCGCGCCGGCTTCCTGGACCGGCTGCTGGGCCGCCGGCGCCCCCGGCCCGGGGACTCGGCGCACCTGCAGTCGCTGTTGGGCCAGGCGCGGCCGCACCGGCACGAGGCCGACGTCGACGCCGAGCGCGAGGGCGTGTTTCGGCTGCTGGGGCGACGCCTGCGCCGGCCGGCCGCCGCTCGTCGGCCGGCCGCCGGCGACAGCTCCCCCGCACCGGCGGCGTACCGCGCCCAGTTCGAGCTGACTGAGTACAGCTCGCGCCGCCAGGCGGCAGGCCAAGCGCGGTGCGGCCTCCGGGGTTCCTGTCCGCCGCCGCGGCCGGCGCGGCCCAAGCCGACCCGACCCGACCGCGACCCCGGTCAGCGCCAGGCCGACCCGGGCGGGCTGACCCGGGACCGCGGGCGGCGGCCGGCCACCGGCACCGGCACCGATCCGGCCCTGGTGGCGGCCATGATGGCTGTGCTGGAGACGGCGCGCGCCGCCATGGTGGCCATGCTGAACCACGTGCGGGAGGACGGGCGGCGGCGGCCGGAGTCCGCACGAGGCAGCCAACCGGCGGCGGCGATCGGCGCGAGAGAGACCGGAGGACCGACACGGTATCCCGCCAGCCATCGTGCGGTCTCGGCGCCAGGCACGAGCCACGACTCCCGGACAACGGCAGCCCCAAGCCCGCAACACGAGCCGGGACCGGCAGTGCCCAGTGTGCACCAGATAGTGGCAGCGTCAGACGCGCGCAAGAGGCAACGCTTGCTGCCGCCGCTCCAGCAGCAAGATGTGCCGAACATAAATGCACAGCACGAAGTAATCGTGCCGGATGTGAGCGAACAGGCGCCGGCGATACCAGACTCATACCTATCCGAACAAGCTGAAGCCGAATGGGAAGAGCAGACGTCAGCGTACGGGCAGACAGGAAGGGAACTGCTCAAGCGGGCACGGTTGCGATCCCTTGTGCGAAATTTACGAGAAATACTGAAGATGACAGACTTTAGCGACAGCCCCGCAGAACTCGCTGCAATTAGTCGAGAAATCATTCAGCATCCAGAACGGGTGACGCTAAAAGAACATGGAGCAGCTAAGCTGATGTGGACAGACGGAAGAACCCTACACGACGAGCCGAAGAATACTGCCGCGGCTACAGAAAACACACCATCAGACAATGTGGCAGGAAGGAAAGTCCACGGAAACGTGCGAGTGGACACACCTGAAGTCGCAAGGCGCATCCCACCATCGGAAGATATATCACAAAGAATAACCCAAAAGAAAGTGTCAGTAACTGCCAGTGAAGGTGTAGAAAACATCCCACAGCCTCATCAAACAACAGGGGAAGAACTCCCAACAGACGTACCGGAAATAACGGTGGTGTCAATCGGGAGCATCCCACCACCGGAAAACACACCAGTACGGGATCCCTACCAAGACGCGCCAGTAGTTACTGCTGCTGACATAGAGAACATCTCATTGAAGAACGAGGAGTTTGAAGCAATCATCCACAATGGAAGAACTGAAGCCAACAGAGCTGAAAGAATGGCGCACAGAAGGCCGGACAGCAAGTTCATCGACTTCAACACGTGGCGAAATCAAAGAAAGAGGAGCAAAGCAGCCGAGAGCGACCCCGATGCAACAGCACAGATCGCTTCCACCGACCCGACCGGAGCCGACGGCGTCGTCGTGCCGACCGGCGGAGAAAGATCAGAAGCGGACACCTCCCTGGCTGCCGGCTGGCTGGCGACGGCTGACGCGCCGACCGCAGACCGGGACGTGACGTCACCAACAGGTCCGCTGCTGGACGGGCCACCATCGGAGGCAGCCATGTCTCTGCCACGCCATGTGCAGCCCACGCAGCAGGCCGCAGACGTGAGTCCACAAGAGAGCCGAACGGCGACGCCGGATCTAAGCGGCGCGACCCGAACAGCAACAGCGGACTTCGTCGAAGCTGGTGCAGACACGGGGAACGAGAATCGAGAGGACGTCGCGAGAAGCTTGCGATGGCTCTTGGCGCTGTGGCCACTTGACGCGGTGGTCACCGACTCCCACCTGCAGGAGAGTCTGCTCGAGCCAAGCGGCAAGGTGGGCAGTGACATGACACGACCCGACCCAGATGACGATGACATCTCTTCACCCGGGTCAATGTCGCCAGACACTGGCAACGACAGAAGTACTGATGTACAACAAATCAGCCGCCAGCATGCAACATTCTTCCAGAAAACTACTCGGAAAGGTACGCCAGTGTTGCAGAAACCAGTTCGGAAAGGTGTATCACTGCTGTTGGAAATTGACCATGAAGACGAGGTCAATACGCCGAGGGCACAGCACGATGTGATGGCACCGAGCACGCGCCACGACGACCGGACAGCGGCACCGAGCACGCGCCACGACGATCGGACAGCGACACCGAGCACGCGCCACGACGATGAAGAAGCACGCGCCACGACGATCGGACACAGACGAGCACGCGCCACGACGATCGGACAGCGACACCGAGCACGCGCCACGACGATCGGACAGCGACACGAAGAAACGCGCACGACGATCGGACAGCAGCACCGAGCACGCGCCACGACGATCGGACAGCGGCACCGAGCACGCGCCACGACGATCGGACAGCGACACCGAGCACGCGCCACGACGATCGGACAGCGGCACCGAGCACGCGCCACGACGATCGGACAGCGGCACCGAGCACGCGCCACGACGATCGGACAGCGGCACCGAGCACGCGCCACGACGATCGGACAGCGGCACCGAGCACGCGCCACGACGATCGGACAGCAGCACCGAGCACGCGTCACGACGATCGGACAGCGGCACCGAGCACGCGCCACGACGATCGGACAGCGGCACCGAGCACGCGCCACGACGATCGGACAGCGGCACCGAGCACGCGCCACGACGATCGGACAGTGACACAGAGCACACCCCGCGACCGGGTCGTCGGTTCAGTCATTGCAGGGGGTGACACAGTACAGGGTACAGGTGAATCAGAGCCATCCGCCCCAACGCCGAGCGAGCGGACCACGACTTCACACGGACGACTACGAGAACAGCCAACAATAACGACAACATCCAGCACCGACCAATCAGAGCCAGAAGGGACGGCTGCAGAGGTAGCGCTGGCCACCCCGACATCAGGTCAGTGGGACCCGATGGCCTCACCGGCCACTCATACGGAAACGACTCGTGGACGAGCCACGACCGAGGCGGGCTCCGCGGTGCTACCAGGAGCTGGGACGGCACTGGTCGTTCCCACCTTCAGTCGGTGGGATGTCGTCACACCGGTTTCAGCCATGAGCGGACTTGCCACTCCAGCTGTGAGACAATGGAAACTTACACCGCCATTACCACCTGAGAGCGAACCGAAGCAAACTACGGCCGAAGAAAAGACGACTCGCTCCACGACAGGCACGCAGCGACCCACAGCGCCGACAACCATCGGGCGGAAGTGGCAGCCGCCGGCAGCGTCCGCTACGGAAGCAGCATCGGCAGGACACACGCCGAACACGGCCCAGGACAGCTCCGCAGCACAGCTCACAAGTCCACCGGAAGCCGCCACGTCCGCCGCCGACTGGAACTGGAAGAGCGTGCCGGCCGCGCTGCTGCAGACGACGTCGTACGGTCGCAGGCTGGCGCCGGCCCGGGCTTCAGCGCGACGGAGCGAGCAGGCACCCGTCCCAGCCGAGGTCGGGCACGCCATCGCCACGCCCTTCCCAGCGACCGAGCGGGTGGGCGCCATGCTCACGGCGTTCCTTCAGCCGGAAACGTTCCAGATGCCGGCGGCGCAGTCCCGTGGCGACCAGCAGCGACGGCTGATCGCCACCGAAGGAGGAGCGCCGCGGGGCGACGGGACATCGCCGCACCCGAGCCGCGGCACAGACACCACCACCACGCAGAACCCAGCCGGCCACCGGTCGACGTCGACGGCGAGAAGCGGTCAGCTGTCGCGAGGGCTCGCGGGGTCGCCGGGGGACAGGCTGCGGACGCAGGGGTCGTCGCTCCGGCTGCGCAAGCGTGGCAAGCTGAAGCGACGCCGCAGGCTCAACAAGGCGGCGCCCGGCACTGGCGCGGCCAACTCCACAACACCGAGGAGTGCGAGAGAGGATTCGGAAACCTCAGGCACGCGCAAAGCGGGACTCCGCGACCGGGGAACGGAAGACGTGACTCTGTGACTCGTAGAAACGGAAACTAATAACCGATATTTGGACAGCGGGAGTTAAGATTCTGTGTTTCCAGGGAGCGGGAGGAAAGATTCCGCGACCCCGTGGAACAGCATTCCGCGATTCCGCGGAACAACATTCCGCGATTTCAGGGAGCGTGATGCAGGACTCGGCAACATCGGGATCGAGAAGTATGACTCCGGAACTCAGGGGGACAGGAGGTGACACTCCGCGATCAGCCTTTAAATTGTCCAACTGCAATCACAGCACATGGGTACTTATCTCCGAACTAGTGGTTTCAGAAGTGAATGCAGGCAGAGAATGACTCGACGAATAATCCCAGCGACAAATGAGCTTGTTGCACTACTTCTAGACATTTTGCAACAAGTTGGCTGTTCGCTGTTGTTGTGCATTGCCCTTCACATTGTTCAGCTCCTTCGTATGACACTCAAATGGTTACGCTCTTTCCAAGGAAGCAAAAAGAAGAACTACCCGCTAGGTGAACAATGGAGGAATGTGGGAAACCAATTTTGGGTAGATCACCTGTCATGTGATCGCTGTGCATAAGACGTTCCTTTAAAAACCATAACCACATCTTCGCAACAAATATTACACATAGCAATCACACAAACAGTGCCGAAACCAGGACGAAAGTACAAGTAGCACGAATGCGATGCAAGACACTAGGGTTGCGTTTGTTTGCAACAGGAACACTGCGATGCAAGACACTAGAGCACGGGATGTGCGATGCGATGCAAGACACTAGGGTACGTGTGGTGATATCGCGTGGATGCAACGGGAACACTGCGATGCAAGACACTAGAGTATCGTGTGGATATAACGGGAACACTGCGATGTAAGACACTAGAGTATCGTGTGGATGCAACGGGAACACTGCGATGCAAGACACTAGAGTATCCTGTGGATGCAACGGGAACACTGCGATGCAAGACACTAGAGTATCGTGTGGATGTAACAGGAACACTGCGATGAACGACACTAGGGTAGCGTGTGGATGTAGCGGGAACACTGCGATGAACAACACTAGGGTAGCGCGTGGATGTAGCGGGAACACTGCGATGAACGACACTAGGGTAGCGCGTGGATGTAGCGGGAACACTGCGCGCACTGCCGAGGAAGAGCTGTCGGTAGCAGCAGTCAGTGACGGAACAGCGTCCAGTCTCTGACATCGTCAATGAGCAATATGCGTCCGCATTTGCGCGGGCAGATGCCTCACGCCGAGTAGATCCTATTTCAACCTAAATTATCCGCATCATTCGCATTTCAACTTGCCTCCAACACACGTGTCCATACGCACGACGAGATAGATACAAAAGATAAGTTTTGGCCTGAGTGAGGTCAACGGAAACTATTATTTGTGGTTGGCGTAATATAGCTATATTGTTCTTCGTTCGTGTTGTCCACCTGCACCGTATACCCGAATTAGATCAGATGAACGGCAAATGATATCTTGTATGCCAATCAGTGTGTGCGCGCAATTACGAGTTATATTTTATGACGTCAGACAATGTTGCTAACGATGAGTTAGAAGTGTGATACACGTACGCGCCAATATACACATGTGCTGCGACTTGTCTCATAACAACACACGAGCGGCAGTTCAAGTCTTCTTTGATTGATCGAGACAACGGACGAATCTGTACTTGAACGATTAGATATCTGCTGGTGCACCTTTCACATGGCGTGAGTGGAAAACAGATGCAATCCAACCCAGCGGAATAACAATGAAAGTCGACAACATCCCATGCATACTTTTCGGAAGAAAATATAAATGCTACTGTACATGGACAAATTGGAACTTCATGGAACAAGGACAAATTGGAGCTTCATGTAAATCATACAAGAACATGCATTTTACAAGAGTAGGACAACTAGTTCAAAATTACCCACGACCTCAAATCACTGGCCTGACGTGAAACAAATCCGAGATATACGTTTTGTAGGCAATGCCAAATTGTGCTCAAGTACCCAGTTATATTTAAATGTTCTTTCATATGCATGAAGTATTTATTTTTGAACATTTTTTAGGTGGTCCTCTTTGACCTTTCATGAACCGAGATTGAAACTTCCACATCAGACAAAAAATACGACGGAAGAAGTACCGACAATTTCGCCGCCGTGTTTAGCTCCATCACGGAAAAACCTTCGGAGGGGCGTAAACGAACCCCTCCCGAGACGGGAGGGTCCGGTTAATCCGTTTTATCCATAAGCGAATTAAATCTGTATCTGGTTCTCCAAAGGCGTTCATTGATGTGGAAACGAGGAGTGATCATGAACACATTGGGACTAATTTCACATTGAACGGCGCATTTCTCCCGAGGTATTTCAAGACCCCGAATACAGTTAAACAGCTGATGAAGATACGTCATAGTCACTGCTGTGCAACATTGTGCAACTATCTCATTGAGATTCCTTTCTTCACTTCGTGTTTCTATCGGACGAAGACGTCAATGAAGCTGATTGTTCAGAACATATGTATATTAGTCACTCATCCGATGGGTATACTATTCAACACCCCATTCCCTCATATTTTACTTCTACTTTTCGAAGGGCGTTATCCTAGCTCTCGGACACGATTTTGAAACTTTTATGCCTGTGATTCATCGGCTCGTCCTAAATGGTGACGCAAAATATGACGTCATACCACGAACTGACGCATTTGGACTGCTATATCCATGACATTGGAAAATGTTTATGAAATATGATAACAGTTACGTTGTGCCAGAATGCAACACTTGAACATAAAAGCATCAGTATGTTTCCCAAAATATTGCAAAACCTTTTCTCACCAGAATACAATGTTAAACTCGCCCTTGTGAAACATCCCCTTACTCAATTTTCATAAACATCTAATTTTTATTATACGTTCGATTTTGTTCTAGAGAAATTGATGAACAGAGTTGGACCTCAACTTGAAGTGTCCCAAAGAGCCTGTAAATACGGGAAGGTGTGCGACGTCCGGCGGGGTGGAGGGCAGGGGAGGGGTGGACTCTCGGGAGACCAGGAGGAACACGTCGGAGAGACGGCTCGCCACCTTAATTTGTAATTGCTTGTCATTCCGCAAATTGTCCGAATAGTCGTATCCAGGGGTACAGCCAGGGTTTTCTGAAAAGAGGTGTTGACCAACAAATGTCGAGAAACAGACAGCTTTCGGAGCGAGAAGCGTGCCGAATTTTTCTGGCATTGCCTGGTGAAAAAATTTGATCCAGAGCATTTTTGGCTGCTAGTGTGGGGGGGGGGGGGAGTAGCCGGCTCCCTCTTTTGGCTGACCTCTGACTGCAACAGTCTGACCTTAGCTCCGCCCAATCAAGTGTTGTACGATCAAACGTTCTCGACGCACCTTAGCGCCACGGAATCACACCACGCAGCCTAGTGCACCTTTCCTCCAACGTCTACTTTCCAACTGTGAGTTTTCACCATCTTGTTTGACATGCCACCCGCAGAATGGCAAACCGCTACACTACTAGGGCTTCCCGTCCTGAACGAGTGGTAGCTCCGTGCACATTTCACGGTTCTGGCCGCCGATCGAAAGTGGTTGGCGAGTGTGGCGGCTGTTCAATGCGCCTCTTTATTTTATGTACATTTCATTACATTACATTATTACTTTATGGGTCATTAGATTACATTATGTACATACATTTTATGTACATGATTTCGGCTACTGCGAGAGAAAGATGCACGAACCGATTTTAGACGAGAATCGCGGCCATGTCTCCGGAGAGATATTGTTTGTTTGTTTATTGGGTGACTCACGACGCACTTTATGCATATTTACGGCTGATGGCGCCGCCCGCACTATTTCGCCGGTGGGCCGCGGGTTTGGGCCACAGGTTCTGTCCCGAGCGGTGCGAATGTCGAACCTGGGACCTCTGGTACCCAGAGCCCAACATCTTAACCATTCGGCCATTCCCGCCCCTCTCAGAAGAGATAACAAATGGCCTGAATTATTATGCTATTCCATATCAAGCACTATAATATTACCTAGAATCTTATCCTAAAATACCGCTTTCAATGATGGAAAGAAGCATTGCAGCAGCTGGTCAACCCTAGCATATGCGCTGGTGTCAAGGATGGAACTTTCCACATTTGGAGGAGCAGTTGATCATCCCGCCTCGACGTTGCTCAAGTTTAGCATGCAGTAATAGTGTATACCGATATATATATATATATATATATATATATATATATATATATATATATATATACGGTCAAATGCTGACGTATTTATCCTGGAAATATTGTCGATTTACTCGATGTTATATATAGCATCACGCATATTTTACGATCAGTCTCCTTCGTTGATAAAATTAAAGCCGAGAACTGGCATAAAACCATGTGATGATATTATCTTCCGTCGACTGTGCCCACCTGCTCGCTCCTCGCGTGCAAAGGCGTTGCGCGTGTTTATCGCCCTCCAGTTTTTGTCGCAGTTGTTGCGAGCGCCAGTTGATTTAACGGCAGCACCGGTGGCTGTCACAACCGGTACACATTCTGTAGCGCGCCCAACCGCCTGAAGTCGACCCTGACACCATCCAGCGGGATGTTTTCGGGCCTCCACAGCTGGAACGCAACAATGCTCCGCTATCTCCGACTTTGGATGAGAGGGCACACAGAGGACAACATTTTCTTCGCTTACACACGAGCTTTCTCGACCAGCGTTCCTGCTTTGATACCCAAAGTTGTACTTAAAAGAAAGAAAGCATTGCTCGGAGAAATGATGATGCTTTACCGGTGCCATGCGCCTGGAGGTGCGTCGGACGAGTTGGGCACGCGTTGAAAGCAGCGTAATCGAATGGCGCTCAGTGTACGTCAGTCACGATATCACCGACTAACTAAAGATAAAGATAAAGTACAGGTAAAGCAAAGGCAAAGCGAAGGTAAAGTAAAGGTAAAAGAAAGGTGAAGATAGGGACTAATAAGGGTATCTTGGTACTGGCTTCCGTGATCCATAGCCACACGTCTCCAACCGTGTAGGCTGGTGACGTTGGACACATCACTTTCACCAAATTGCACGACTAAAATCACCAACAAAACAAGTCTCCACTCTCAGTGGGTGTGGAAACAAATCCTCCTAATAAGAATCACGACTTACCTCCGACGGCGCTGATCGGTTGATCGGCGACCGACTGCTGTGCACAATCTGCAGAAAGCTGTCCGGGTGTGGACCACATCGCTACGATGTGATGTGATGTGAAATCATACGATGTGATCGTATGATTAGACCGATTGCGAGTAATTCAGGAGGAAACCTGCGATAACATCTGGCAAAAACAACACTTCAATGACTCGCCTAGTTCTGAGTGAAAAAGGTACGATTTAAAACGCTGCAACAAAAACGTCATTACGGTTTGGAAAGAGAAGTTCGTGTCGGGTCGCTCTTGTGAACTGCTCGTTTTTGTCTTCCCGTATCAATAGACATCTCGGCAGTGGTCTTGGCCAGGCCTCGTTGGCGTTCGCAACTGCGCCGACAGCACCGCTTACAACGTTCAATCACATTGACAACGTTCCTTACAGCATTCAATCATACTGACAACGTCCCTTACAACATTCAATCGCACTGACAACCAAGTCCAGCTAACTAACCAACTCGCGCTTTACCCACCGCTACTTAGAAGATGCAGTTACTAATGAACGGCACTGACACAAACACTCAGCTCTAAAGATTCAGCACGCCTCTTCGTCCATCTGTGGATGTCTCCCGTCGGAGGTCCCCACCCACATTGCGATAGAACTGTTCCAGAGGATAGAACCCAGTGACGAAGTGAGTGTATTAACTGATATCACGTGCTGCAAAATTCACACGCGGCAGACGTCAGAGGCAAGAGCTCTTCGGAGGAAAGAGCTCCCACGAAACACCACCGGGCCACACCATGCTGCCAGACCATGCTCAATACATGGCCGAAGCTCAACAGATTGCTGAATTGATTTCTAGCACAGCGGGGAAGAGCCAACCAATCACCTCAATGGCCTTTGGATCTCCCGCGTGGCTTGGCAGCATGCCCGGGACAACTTCTATATGATTTCATTTAAACATCGATTGCCGGTCGCCTCTTCCCTCAGAACGTCCACCCACCAATCACCAATCACCGTACGTCCGACCCGCCCTCTCGCGAGCACAGTCAACGGCGCCAAAGCCCACATCACGCATCGTGCACGGACTCTAACCACCCACCAACTGGCGCTCAACATCAATGCTGTTGAACCAAGCGTATGCAGTATGACGGCCTGATTGCCATCTAGTCGTTGATTGGGAGGAGAGACGCGCCCATGTGCAGCTCGGTACGCTCACCGCTCACGGCCTTGTTACGGCCACTACCTGGGCTCGCACTGTTGCTGTTGGCTATTCAACGAGAGAACAAAGCATCACGACGAAACGGAGCTCCAATTACAGCAGCTGAGCACACGCGCTGCGTACACGCGGAGTGAAGCCAGCGGCGAGATAAACACGGGGACAAATAGCGACAGACGACGGAGGGCTCACACTAGTACAGAGTGGCCGGTGAATGTCAACCAGTGACGGGTAGCCAGTGAATGGTGACCAATGGAAGGCGACCGGCGAGTGGTAGCCGCAGCACAGGTCGCATTCACGCGACGGACGTCACTCGTCAACACGTACTGATCTCACGTACACGCCTCCTGACACTGATTTTCCGGCGACTAGTGACACTCGGCGGATGAAAAATGCACCACTTTGATCCCCGTTGAACACCTTTTTTCCGGCAGATCAACCGACCCGATAGCAGTGTGGTCGAAGAACATTCGCTGATAGTGTGGGTAGACATCATGAACTGATCGCTTGAGCAGACATAATCAGCTGACAATATGGCTGAACACGATCAGCTGACAGTACAGCTGAGCACGACCGGCACACATGTGACAGGACATGGTCAGCCGATAGTACAGCTGAGCACGACCGGCAGACACGTAAGACAGAACATGATCAGCTGACAGTACAGCTGAGCACGACCGGCACACATGTGACAGGACATGGTCAGCTGACAGTACGACTGAGCACGACAAGCAGACATGTGACACAGAACATGATCAGCTGACAGTACGGCTGAGCACGACCAGCAGACATGTGAGACAGAACATGATCAGCTGACAGTACAGCTGAGCACGACCAGCAGACACGTGACATGCGAGACATGATCAGATGACAGTCTGACCAGTCAGTGCGATCGACAGACAGTCCCGGTACAGTCGGGCCATAACCGTCGCACAACACGGGCCGACACTCAGCCACCCTGCTGGCACCGCCGACCTCAGCACACACACCGCCATACCATCCCACTTCCCGCCAGTGGCCCTGGGCGGTCTCGGTAGCCGAACAGCTGCGGGAAGCAGACTTGCCGCGGCGTGGGGGTGGGGCAGGCAGAGAAGACGGTCTTAGCAGGCCGACAGTTTGACGGAGTGGACCTACACTAAGTGTGTGAGGTGGATAGAACGGAGTGGGACAGGCAGAGGAGACAGTCTTAGCAGGCCGACAGTTTGACGAAGCGGACCCACACTAAGTGCGTGAGGTGGACAAAGCAAGACGGTCTCAGCATATCAACACACAGTGGCGCCTTCGTCTCCGCACACGGACAACTCGGGGAAGTGGATCGGCTGTATGGTGAGTGGTGCGCACACAGAGGAACATGCGGTCCCCGTAGACCAATACACAGCGGTCCGTCTGGTCTCTCAGTACACGAACAGCTCGGGGAAGTGGATCTGCTGCAGGCTGGGCGGTGTGTAGGCAGCTGAGGACGTGGAGTCGCTGTAGACCAATACGCAGCAGCCAGTTCGCTCTCAGTACACGAACAGCTCGGGGAAGTGGATCTGCTGCAGGCTGGGCGGTGTGTAGGCAGATGAGGACGTGGAGTCGCTGTAGACCAATACACAGCGGTCCGTCTGGTCTCTCAGTACACGAACAGCTCGGGGAAGTGGATCTCCTGCAGGCTGGGCGGTGTGTAGGCAGATGAGGACGTGGAGTCGCTGTAGACCAATACGCAGCAGCCAGTTCGCTCTCAGTACACGAACAGCTCGGGGAAGTGGATCTCCTGCAGGCTGGGCGGTGTGTACGCGGACGAGGAGGTGGAGTCACCGCCAGTCAGGGCTCCGCCGCCGGCCGCCGCACTCAGCTGGGCGAATATCTCGTCCAGCTTCAGCCTCAGCGTGTCCACCTGGTGGAGATAAGTGGATTGATCAGTCGGGCTTGCGGGCGCGCCGACTACGAGGTCATTCAGCTCCCATGGCGGAGACAAGTGTCGGCGGTCAGATATGTGGCGCTCCTCAGAGGCAAGCGCAGCCAGTGCAAAACGTGCGCTGTTGGTCAATGCGGTGCGGAATCATATATACGCGAAATGCTGAGGTATAATCTATTTTTGAAAATGGAATTGGCAGCACATCGTTAGTTACTTGGGCTTTAGGGCGCATCGACCAGAGTTCATCATTCGCGTTGGTAGCACATCGATGTTCGATTAATTTCGCTTTTGATGATAGTCGAGTCGCCTCACTAGCATTTTAACATCGTCGACATTGATATCTGTACATTCTGACGCTGGTGGTCTTAACAGCAACGGAGATTCAGCAGATACCAATAAAATCCTGTCACGTGCGTCCTGACTGCCTTGGCTGAACGGCTCGTTTTCTCTCCGCAGTCTTCACAATCGATCATCTGCTCTCACAACATTATTAGGAACCAGATGAAACACTGCAAAAAGGTCCTCGGAAACGGAGGAACTACAACGTAATGCCATCAACGGTACGAGCAGCTCTCAACTGCCAACCCTACTCGATACTCAAGGCGGACACACCCACGATCGGTGGCAGCCTGTCCAACGACACCGACACAACTATGGGATTATTTTGCGGCGCATTTGACCGCCAGGCCACGTCGCGTCGCCAGCGACGTGGCCTGGCACGCCGATCCAGCACGAGCGGACTCGGTAATAGCGCCCGTCGTGGGATTCGAGCGCCCGGTCTGGCGGTCATGCGTCGAACGGCCCACCGACTGAGTTGCCGCGAACTGGTGAGCTCTACAGCGGTTAGGTTAGGCTAGGTTATGTTCGGTTAGGCTAGGTTCATTTATTTATTTATTTATTGATTGATGCATTGATTTATTTATTTCACAATACATGCACTCCGCGCACAGTGGCTATTATGGACAGTCTGGGTATAACTCGCAGGTATTTACAAAGGAAGGATGGCTTTGCGGCCAATAGTGGGAGCAGGTGCGCAACAAACATTCGTACACCAACATAACATAACACCCATATCACTAGCTGCACTGCACAGACCGTGCTTGCAACACGAGCTATAAACGGGTGGTCTACAGAAGTGACAGGAAACCGATGGCCTGCAGGTGAGAGGTTAGGCACACAATGACGACTGAATTGCCGCGACCTGGTGAGCTCTTCAGCGGTTAGGTTAGGTTAGGTCAGGTTAGGTTTGGCTAGGTTAGGTTAGGTTAGGTTAGGTCAGGTCAGGTCAGGTTAGGTCAGGTCAGGTTAGGTTAGGTTAAGTCAGGTTAGGTCAGGTCAGGTCAGGTCAGGTCAGGTTAGGTTAGGTCAGGTCAGGTTAGGTTAGGTTAGGTTAGGTCAGGTCAGGTTAGGTTAGGTTAGGTTAGGTCAGGTTAGGTTAGGTTAGGTTAGGTTAGGTTAGGTTAGGTTAGGTTAGGTTTGGCTAGGTTAGGTTAGGTTAGGTCAGGTCAGGTTAGGTTAGGTTAGGTTAGGTTAGGTTAGGTTAGGTTAGGTTAGGTCAGGTCAGGTCAGGTTAGGTTAGGTTAGGTTAGGTTAGGTCAGGTCAGGTTAGGTTAGGTCAGGTGCGGCACCCACCCCGGCGTTGCTGTGCGCGGCCAGCGCCTCCAGACTGAGACTGCGGCACGCCTCGGTCAGCTGCTGCCTCTGCTCCTCCTCGTCAGCGCGCCGCTCCTCGGGCGGGGCGCGCACCAGCCGCCGCATCGCCTCGAAACTGACGTTCTCCGCCGGCGGCTTCGGCTTCGGGAGCGGCGGACACAGGTCAGCCGGACCAAAGTCGGTGTAAAGACATACAAGATCAGTGCAAGCAACTATGAGTCACAAGGGTCCTTCCTGGTTGCACTCTGGTGGTGATGGTGATGGTGATGGTGGTGGTGGTGGTGGTGGTTGTGACTTTACGACGCACTCAGCAGCTGATGCCATATGGCGCCGTCTGCCTCTCACCCTGGCAGGAAGGGCAGGCACCGCGGGGAACCGAACCCCGTACCTCTGGCTTGTCAGACGCTCAGATTAACCACTGAGCTACCGACGCCACGATAATTTTGCCGTCTACATCGATGTACAAACCTGCCAATTACGCATAAATGTGGCACGTCTACACAAATACCTCGACCTAAGCTCAGCTACGCCAGCTTTAGCTCACGTTGGACCAATACCTCGGTGCTGAGAGTATAGCCAGCACTCCTCGGGACGCCACAGCTGCCGGCCGACACGACGCCCTCACGCCGACACCGGCTGACCTTTGGGGCTGAATAATGGCCCCGCCGGCAGCGGAGGGAGCCGGCTGGTCTGTGCAGAGCACCGCCAGACGCTGTCTGGCTGGTGTCGGGCGTATCATCAGCCAGTGTCTGGCTGGTGTTATGGCCGACACCAGCCGCTCTCTGCCAAAATGCCGGCCGCACGTCTGTGCCGACTGGGGCCTGCCTGGGCGGCATCCACCTCGCCGACTGTCTATTTTGTGTGTGTGTGTGTGTGTGTGTGTGTGTGTGTGGGGGGGACCCCACCCCCACACAGGTGGGGGGGGGTGGGGGGGGGCTAAACACTCTTCAAGCTACTCTCCTCCTGGGGGCCACACGTGAGCACACGAAACTTAGAGGAGCACACCAGTTTTTTAGTCTCAAAATAAAAGAATGCACCGATACCTGTTGAAAGGGTATAACGATACAACTTTCATAGTAGCTGCTTACTCTGACAACATTATATAAAGCCACAGCGTGTGAGAGGATTAATCGTCAGTGTAAGGAGCGTTAATCGTACAGCGGCCGCAACACACTCGTGCAACCCTGGCGATGCCAGCGCAGGTGGTTATTGCACACAATCACAATCATCGTCTGTCCTGTTAGCTCCGAGCCGAACCCTGGGCTCTTTTACGACGCATTCAACTGCTGGGCTGCACCTCTCACGCCGAGTGGCCGCGGGTGGACTCGGTAATCCCGCCGGCTGAGCCCCGAGCCGAGCATCACGCCGCTTAGTGAAACTTCACACATACACACACACGCTGTCTGCAACAACACATCCACACACACACACACACACGGGTATAGCACGAGTTAGAAAGCAGGCCCGCTGGCGGAGCGTGGGAGGGGAGCGGACCCCGCCTGCTTCGTGGTCTCCGGAACGGCAGACTCCAGGGAAGAGCTTCCAAACTCGGAAATTTGGCACATCCATCGCCTCACCCTCCCACACTCCGTTCACCAGCGCGCCGCACCACCCAGACCCGCCAGCAAACAAGTGAAATCCGTGCATGCGCCGCAGGCACCGCCGTCATTCGCGCCGAGCGTGAGGGCGGCAGCAGACAAGCCAAGACACGGCGCACACCACACTCATGCACACTGCCGCTGCCGGCGCCAAAGACCGACAGCGCCGGCGAACGCCACGCGGGCGCGCATGCGGCGAGAGGCGGCGCAGTCGAGGCGCGGCGGCGGCGCGCCGGCCGGCCACGCGGCGCACCACTCACATAGTATTGCTACGCGGCGGCAATCGGGGCGAGCGCGTGCGGGCGGACCGAGAACAGACCAGGCGCGTGACAGCAGACAGCCGGCCGGTGTGACGGCCGACCAGGCACGTGGGGCATTGATTGATTGATTATTTGGGCTTAAGGGGGACGTGGGGCACAGGCACAGCGACCGCAGCACACTCTGAACGGCACAGCAGACACTGATCCCCTTCGGTTTCACGTCTGCGTGGTGTCATGCCGCGTGGACGGGCCGGACCGCGAACGAGCGACACCACACGTGGTCACGTCAGGGACGAGCGACCACACCACGAGACATCGGGCACACACAGACCATGTCGCAAGACTGGCGATACACACACACAGGTCACATCAGAGACCGGCAGTACGCATACAGGTCATACCACAAACTGGCGGTACACATACAGGTCACGTCACATACTGGCGGTACACATACAGGTCACATCATAAACAGGAGGTACCCATACAGGTCACACCTCAGACCAGCGGTACACACACAGGTCACATCATAGACCGGCGGTACTCACACAGGTCACATCATAGACCGGCGGTGCACACACAGGTCACATCATAGACAGGCGGTACTCATACAGGTCACATCATAGACCGGCGGTACTCATACAGGTTACACCACAGACTGGCAGTACACATAAAGGTCATACCAAAGACCGGCGGTACACATACAGGTCACATCACATACTGGCGGTACACATACAGGTCAATCATAAACAGGCGGTACCCACACAGGTCACATCACAGACCAGCGGTTCACACACAGGTCACATCATAGACCGGCGGTACACATACAGGTCACACCACCGACCGGCAAACAAGACCCGAGGTCGAGAAGAAATTTGTTGGAATTCGGCACGAAACAGGAAACAGATTTGCATCCAAGTCAGCGTATGCTGATTCATTTACTTTTTCGATTCCTCATATCAAGTGTAGTTTAATGGCCATAATAACATACGTTGTGCAATGCAGTCGCCAGTAGTGCCCTTCAGTTTCATGTCTGCATGGTGTCATGGTGCACTATACATAGCTAACACTATTATGCACGTTTTACACACATCGCGTGATTATAATTTTACCTAAACCACAATCTTCATCAAAAATAAAATTCCCATTAGCACGGGACGCCCAACTTTGTGGGAAATTGGAAATATTGACGACAGTAACAGCTGACAGTTTCACAGTGTATGCAAATATCTCGATGAACATGACCGAACCCGTCACTCTCCAACAGGGCCCGCGAGTACCTGACATCTCGCAGCGTCCCACAGCAACAGTGCACGGCAGCATCTGCCAGATCACAACACCTACAGCATCTGCCAGGCCATACCGACTACAGGTGCCGCGGCAGCATCCCAGCCCGACAGAGCCTGGAAGGGGAACAACAGCACATGCCGCAGCACAGAGCGTACGACATTCAATCAGCGTCAGAGATGGAGAGACAACAACTCGGAAAAGTCGCAAGGGTGGGCGCGAAACCGGGTGCCGCACTACCGTCGGCGTCCTGCAGGGTCGGGCAACAGAGCACACGACATCCAACCAACAGCGTCAGAGACGGAGAGAGACAACAACTCGGAAAACGTCGCAAGGGCGGGACGCGAACCGGGTGCCGCACTACCGTCGGCGTCCTGCAGGGTCGGGCAACAGAGCACACGACATCCAACCAACAGCGTCAGAGACGGAGAGAGACAACAACTCGGAAAAGTCGCAAGGGCGGGACGCGAACCGGGTGCCGCACTACCGTCGAACAGCCGAGCACACCAGGCGAGGGCGGGTGCACAGCGGCGGACACGAGCAGCAGCGGAGCCGGGGAACGACGCAGCCGACACCGAGAGCAGGGCCGGGCACGCGCGTCCGGAGGCGCTGTCCTACCTAATCGCGTCGGCGGCGGCGGCGGCCACGTCTGTCCGGCCGGCGGCAGCGGCCGGCTCCACCACTACACTGCGCCCGACACGCGGTCCGTTTGTACTGTATTCGACACCCGCACCGCCCGTGATACACGACCGCACGTGCGCACAAGGCCGGCGACGCCCGCGGCGGTCGGGCCGGCGCGACGTGCGGCGACCGTCGCGACCGGTATCTCGTCACGACCGGTATCTCGTCACGACCAGTATCTCGTCACGACCAGTATCTCGTCACGACCAGTACCGTCACGACCAGTATCTCGTCACGACCAGTACCGTCACGACCAGTACCGTCACGACCAGTACTCGTCACGACCAGTATCTCGTCACGACCAGTATCTCGTCACGACCAGTATCTCGTCACGACCAGTGCCGTCACGACCAGTATCTCGTCACGACCAGTACCGTCACGACCAGTATCTCGTCACGACCAGTACCGTCACGACCAGTACCGTCACGACCAGTAGCTCGTCACGACCAGTATCTCGTCACGACCAGTATCTCGTCACGACCAGTATCTCGTCACGACCAGTACCGTCACGACCAGTATCTCGTCACGACCAGTACCGTCACGACCAGTACCGTCGCGACCAGTATCTCGTCACGACCAGTATCTCGTCACGACCAGTATCTCGTCACGACCAGTATCGTGCGTCACGACCAGTACCGTCACGACCAGTACCGTCACGACCAGTACCGTCACGACCAGTACCGTCGAACCAGTATCTCGTCACGACCAGTATCTCGTCACGACCAGTATCTCGTCACGACCAGTACCGTTGCGACCAGTATCTCGTCACGACCAGTAGTACCGTTGCGACCAGTATCTCGTCACGACCAGTACCATCACGACCAGTACCGTCACGACCAGTATCTCGTCACGACCAGTATCTCGTCACGACCAGTACCGTCACGGCCAGTATCTCCTCACGACCAGTACCGTCACGCCAGTACCGACCAGTATCTCGTCACGACCAGTATCTCGTCACGACCAGTATCTCGTCACGACCAGTACCGTCACGACCAGTACCGTCACGACCAGTATCTCGTCACGACCAGTATCTCGTCACGACCAGTATCTCGTCACGACCAGTATCTCGTCACGACCAGTACCGTCACGACCAGTACCGTCACGACCAGTATCTCGTCACGACCAGTATCTCGTCACGACCAGTACCGTCACGACCAGTACCGTCACGACCAGTATCTCGTCACGACCAGTACCGTCACGACCAGTACCGTCGCGACCAGTATCTCGTCACGACCAGTATCTCGTCACGACCAGTATCTCGTCACGACCAGTATCTCGTCACGACCAGTATCTCGTCACGACCAGTATCTCGTCACGACCAGTACCGTCACGACCAGTATCTCGTCACGACCAGTACCGTCACGACCAGTACCGTCACGACCAGTACCGTCGCGACCAGTATCTCGTCACGACCAGTACCGTCGCGACCAGTATCTCGTCACGACCAGTATCCGTCACGACCAGTACCGTCGCGACCAGTATCTCGTCACGACCAGTATCTCGTCACGACCAGTATCTCGTCACGACCAGTATCTCGTCACGACCAGTAGCTCGTCACGACCAGTATCTCGTCACGACCAGTATCCTCGTCACGACCAGTACCGTCACGACCAGTATCTCGTCACGACCAGTACCGTCACGACCAGTATCTCGTCACGACCAGTATCCCGTCGCGACCAGTAGTATCTCGTCACGACCAGTACCGTCACGACCAGTACCGTCACGACCAGTATCTCGTCACGACCAGTACCGTCGCGACCAGTACCGTCACGACCAGTACCGTCGCGACCAGTACCGTCACGACCAGTGCCGTCGCGACCAGTATCTCGTCACGACCGGTATCTCGTCACGACCAGTATCTCGTCACGACCAGTATCTCGTCACGACCAGTACCGTCACGACCAGTACCGTCACGACCAGTATCTCGTCACGACCAGTATCTCGTCACGACCAGTAGCTCGTCACGACCAGTATCTCGTCACGACCAGTATCTCGTCACGACCAGTACCGTCACGACCAGTCGCGACCAGTATCTCGTCACGACCAGTACCGTCGCGACCAGTACCGTCACGACCAGTACCGTCACGACCAGTACCGTCACGACCAGTACCGTCACGACCAGTGTACCGTCACGACCAGTACCGTCACGACCAGTATCTCGTCACGACCAGTACCGTCACGACCAGTATCTCGTCACGACCAGTATCTCGTCACGACCAGTACCGTCGCGACCAGTATCTCGTCACGACCAGTGCTGTCGCGACCAATACACACACCGTCGATCAGCACACATCGAGCCGGCTCAAACGTCGGCCGCGGCCGGCCTCGAAACACCGCACACGCACAGCGCCGGACCGGCGGCGAGACGACCACACCTTCGTGACAAACGCGAACACACGACAATCCCCAATGCTGTCCACAGCCGCACTCGCCGGGAGAAACGCTGAAACCGACGTCTCCGCAGCAAAACGCTCGCCATTGATTGAGCTCCGTTGTGAGATCGGCGCGTCGCATGATTCAATATTCGGCTAACCGAAGCAAATAGTCTCGCTGAGTTCACCACAACCTGGGAGTCGCTCCCATATTCTTCACCAAAGCGCAGCCGACGACCGTGGCCAGTGTCGCCCACGACCGTGGCCAGTGTCGCCCACGATCGTGGCCAGTGTCGCCCACGACCGTGGCCAGTGTCGCCCACGATCGTGGCCAGTGTCGCCCACGACCGTGGCCAGTGTCGCCCACGACCGTGGCCAGTGTCGCCCACGACCGTGGCCAGTGTCGCCCACGACCGTGGCCAGTGTCGCCCACGACCGTGGCCAGTGTCGCCCACGATCGTGGCCAGTGTCGCCCACGATCGTGGCCAGTGTCGCCCACGACCGTGGCCAGTGTCGCCCACGACCGTGGCCAGTGTCGCCCACGACCGTGACCAGTGTCGCCCACGGTCGTAGTCAGCGTGACCGATGATCGTGGTCAGAGACCGGCCCACGACCGTGGCGAGTGTCGCCCACGACTGTGGCCAGTGTCGCCCACAACCGTGGCCAGTGTCGCCCACGACCGTGGCCAGTGTCGCCCACGACCGTGACCAGTGTCGCCCACGGTCGTAGTCAGCGTGACCGATGATCGTGGTCAGAGACCGGCCCGCGACCGGCACCAAAACATAGCCTTCATCACTACCAAGTCAACCCACGATTAAAAATGAACCAGCGCTGCTCCAAACGGTAACCATAGCAACGACTCGGCACAACTGACAATTAACAACATCGGGATGATAAGACTGTAGTTGGCAATCGTCGCTTCAGCAAATGCAGCACATTCACCAGAATCGGTCAATATTCTGCCGGCGACGGTAACCATGGTGACAAATGCGCCGACTACGAGCACAATCACAGAAACGGTATGGTGTAGTGTTTGTTGTTGCGTGTCCACTAGCTATTCATCACTGGGTAACGTCAGTTCCTGAGAACAAGGCTGGGTCTATGTTGGCCCTGGTCTGATCAGTCACCTCCACACAGAGGAAGATCCTCCACAAATGTGTCGCCAACTTCGCAAGTCAACCCAAACTTCTCACGCTGGTATTTGTCATGCAATGCTATTGAGTTGATGATGACATGTGGCAACCTCTGCTCTCCCTACTCCTACTACATTCTCATTCGGCCACCTACGTCATTTGGCAGCATCGGCTCACCCTTCGTGCCGCCGATATACCTTGGGAGGCACCTCACGATCGAATCCAGGCAGAGCTATTAAAAAACCGGAGCCGGTGAAGGCTGTCCAACAACAAATCGGCGTGCGGGTGACACCACCGCACAGGGGGGGGGGCTCCAGGCCCGGCCACACGACACTGAGCTCTGACCAGCGGAGCGAAGCTCCAGCAGAGGCGGCCAGTCCAACACGGGCGCCGGCGCCGCCTCACCGCCAGCGCTGCTCATCAAACACACATCGACGACGATCTCGCCGGCGCAGCGACAAAACTCCGTCCCTCACTCGTGCCACCATCGGCGCGGCCGGCCGGCCGGACGCCAGCAGCACGCTGTCGCCGGCGCGGCGGACCCGCCACAATTCTGCGCCAAATCCGCGTCAGCTGACCCGGCGCCATGTCCGCACCACGGCCTCGTCGGCCGCGGCGGCACCGGGGACGGCGCCGCACTGTCCTCGGTGTCGTCGGGGATGCTTGGATGGGAGGGTCCGGTGGGAGGCTCGGGTGGGATCTCGGGCGGCAGGCTCGGGTGGGGGCTCGGGTGGCAGGCTCGGGTGGCAGGCTCGGGCGGCAGGCTCGGGTGGGATGCTCGGGTGGGATGCTCGGGTGGCAGGCTCGGGTGGGGGGCTCGGGTGGCAGGCTCGGGTGGCAGGCTCGGGTGGGATGCTCGGGTGGAGGCTCGGGTGGGATGCTCGGGTGGGAGGGTCGGGTGGGAGGCGCGGGTGGGAGGCTCGGGTGGCAGGCTCGGGTGGGATGCTCGGGTGGGAGGCTCGGGTGGGAGGCTCGGGTGGGAGGCTCGGGTGGGAGGCTCGGGTGGGAGGCTCGGGTGGGGGGGGGTCGGGTGGGAGGCTCGGGTGGGAGGTCGGGTGGGAGGCTCGGCTCGGGTGGGGGCTCGGGTGGGAGGCTCGGGTGGAGGGTCGGGTGGGGGCTCGGGTGGGAGGCTCGGGTGGGAGGCTCGGGTGGGAGGCTCGGGTGGGAGGTCGGGGGAGGCTCGGATTGGAGGGTCGGGTGGCAGGCTCGGGCGGCAGGCTCGGGTGGGAGGCTCGGGTTGGAGGCTCAGACGGGAGGCTCGACGGGTCAGAGTGCGCGCGCCGCGGTGTGTGCGGGTGGGGCGGCGGGGCCGGCGAGTCAGCACATGAACTCGCGCGGCCGCCGCCCCGCCAGCTATAGCGCCGCCTGGCGGCGCGGCGGCGGTCGGCAGTGGCGCTGGCGCGGCGGCACGCAGACGCGCTGGTGTGCCGACTCCCGGCACCAGCGCACAGTCTGAAACAGACGGGCCGCCGCCACCCGTCACACCCGCCACAATGTCACAGAGCCACAGCACTGCCGACCGGAGGGTAACCACCGTCAACTGTGACACCGTCTGAAACAGACGGGCCGCCGCCACCCGTCACAGTGTCACACCCGTCACACTCGTCACACCCGCCACCCAGCACATCCGTCACAGTGTCACAGAGCCACGGCACTGCCGGCCGGAAGGTAACCACCGTCAAATGGGACACCGTCACAAGCCGCGGGTCTGAGAACGTCGTCTGAGAACGAGAACGAGAACAGACGCGCCGCCGCCACCCGTCACACCCGCCACAGTGTCACGGTGTCATAGAGCCACGGCACTGCCGGCTGGAGGGCGACCACCGTCAGCCGGGACATCGTCACAAATCGCGAGTCCCAGGGCGTCGTCACTGTCCTCGACAGCCATGCACGCCCGGCTCTCTCGTCTCTCGTCGCGTACGCTCGTCCGCAGTCGGCCAGCGTCTGCGTCCAGCGAACTGTCGCAGCCAAAACCCGTGAAATGCCATCTAGCGCCCTGTCGTGAACGTCCGTAGCCATGCTGGAGACACGCACGGGATGTCCAGTCACGGCACTCTGCGGCTCGTCAGAACGTCATCGCGGACCACCGCCAGTCGTGGCCACACGAAGCGCTTCACCACACGGACACCGAGAGCGCCGCCACCCACATCTGCAGCGCTGTCGAGCAGTACGCACACGTTGGGCCGTGCTGTGGCGCCGGCCGTCACCCGATACACACGTGCACCGGATCAGCCCCCACAGGTCAGGCGTGTCGTGTCACGGGGAGGACGGGCGCCGACCATGACAACCAGCCATGGTAACCAACTCTCAGCCACTGCTCTCACCACGCATGGCAGCCGCCCAGCGGCACACGCTCGGCGACCCGCGGCCAGCGACTGACCAGGCCACGACAGCGGCAGCAAGGCACGTGCGTGCCAGCGCGAACGACGGCCGTGCACGACGGAGGGTACGGCTGACAGGGGGGCACACAGCGCCACGTGACGAGAAAAGCCGACAACGGTGGGGTGTGTGCGGCGGGCTGGGGTAGCGCGAGCAACCACCGACATCGTGCACAACGGCGACGCTGAAAACCACCAGTACTAGCAGACCGGCAACGACTCGAGGAGGGAGCCACATGGGGCGGAAGTGAACACGATTACAACGATACACTGCGGAAGTCCTCGCGATATATCGCACAGCAAACGAGTCCAAGATGGAAGAAAGAAGCACCGCAGGGCGCAGGCGCAGGCGCAGGCGCCGGGCGGCATCGCAGATGCACACCGAGAACGGGACGACAGCGAAATACAACTGAGATAGCTGAGAGAACTGCATAACAGCGGCGAACGTAGATCCGCAGAGAAGAGCACGGAGAATGGCGAAGTATAGAGCGAAGTAAGTATGAAAGAAGGGTGAAGTTGCGCCGAGCGAAAGACATGGACAATCCTGACCTTCAAAAGTGAGTAGGTTGAGGTCACGTATCATCATGAGGGAAAAATGACAACAGGTGGACACTTTTCCTTGTCGATTTCAATACGTGTGACGGTAACACGAAAACTACTGCTTTAAATGCTTGAAAAGCATGCACGATGCCATATGCCGAGCATCTGTGTCTGCATTTCATGAGCGTGTAGAGTGATAGACACGATGGAGACCTGACAGCGACATGATGTTGAGACGTGACAACACAACTACACAGAGCTGCTGCACTCAGTCTCACCGGAACATACCGCAACACAATTCAGAAGCAAACACCGCGGGCTGAAAAATATAGAATGCAGGCTACTAGACTCACCGAAGCGTTGATAGTTGTATGCTGTTGGCGCTGTTGTGGCCCATACAAGACACAACAGCGCAGACATACAAGACACAGCAACGAATATGAAGGCAGCCTGAATTCTGCATGCGTCACTTCCCTTCTTCAAAAGCGCACTTCTGGTAGACAATTCAGTCTACAAGCTCTGATGCAGAAGCAGGGACATGTACCATTATCAGCCATATATATGCCACATTACAAAAACCAATAACCTAGGTACAGCACATCCAAAAGCAGCGACGCTCGAGAAAATTCCGCTCCACACCAAATATGACACATCACAGCTACAAACGGTGCCAAATAAGACCCCACGAGCCACATTACACAATCTCAACAAACATCAAAGCACGTTTGATTTCACTTGTCACAGTGTTTGCAGGCATAATATAATTTCCCCGTTCAACATATGAAAATCGGATTGACTTAAGGACCAGAAGGCAGCATGCCAACCACTAGAAAATAACTCTCGCAATGCGCACCAACGCAGCGATTGCGACGGCAAGAATGCGTACACTGGGAACGATAAGAAGGAAAAAGACACGGATTCCAATGCGTGAGAACGAAACAGATTGAAATCACAATCAAACACGAATACTGTCCGATCGGTGAGACATTATTAAACCAGGGGGTGGTGGGTTTTTCTCAAAAATTATCACAAATGATTATAGCTACTCCCCAACTTTTCGGCCAGGGGCCACCTCCAAACAAAAATTACCCCCCTTAAAAAACAAAAATTAATATTAAACTAACACAACCATTTTTTTTTTTTAAAACCCAGTCAACTCTAAATTTTTAAAAATCAAAAAAACAAAATTAATTTTTAAGCAACGTAGCCACAGACAGCCTTGACTGTCGCGTATCGCACTGACTTCTGCCACGTGATATCTGCCTGACGACCTGACACCGTGCCCACACCAGAGCGTCACGGCGGGAGGCCCAGCAGGCGGGCCCGCCAGGGCAGAGGCCCGACAGTGAGGCGGAGGGACCCCGACACACGGACGCACGAGAGGACGGGGCCACGGAGCCGGCTCCACAGCGAGACCCACCGCAGCGGAGCGACCCCCCCCCCCTCCACCGACATACGGACGAGAGGACGGGGGGGCGGCCGAAGGGGCGAGGACCCCCGGGACACACGGACGAGAGACCGCGGAACGGCCACGAGGGCGGGGCGCCGGCTCGACAGCGAGACCCACCGCGGCGGAACTGCCCTCCATCACATGAGCCCACGAGAGGACGGGGCCAGGGGCGCCGGCTCGACAGCGAGACCCACCGCGGCGGAACGGCCCTCCATCACATGAGCCCACGAGAGGACGGGGCCGCGGCGCCACCGCGCCAGTCACGTGCCGACAGCGTGGACCGGCCGCCGACGGGCCTACCTTGAAGAGGCCGATGGACGAGGACATGCTGTCCACCTCGACGGTGATGTTGTTGAGGTCGCGGTCGCTGGTCTGCAGGATGCTCTGCCGCTTCTGCCAGGCCGACGCCGAGCTGCGACAGTCCGTGTCAGTCGGCTGGCCCTCGGGGCACACCGGTCACGCACGACAGTCCGTGTCAGTCGGCTGGCCCTCGGGGCACACCGGTCACACACGACAGTCCGTGTCAGTCGGCTGGCCCTCGGGGCACACCGGTCACGCACGACAGTCCGTGTCAGTCGTCTGACCCTCGGGGCACACCGGTCACACACGACAGTCCGTGTCAGTCGGCTGGCCCTCGGGGCACACCGGTCACACACGACAGTCCGTGTCAGTCGGCTGACCCTCGGGGCACACCGGTCACACACGACAGTCCGTGTCAGTCGGCTGACCCTCGGGGCACACCGGTCACGCACAAGTCCGGTCCACACGACAGTCCGTGTCAGTCGTCTGACCCTCGGGGCACACCGGTCACACACGACAGTCCGTGTCAGTCGGCTGGCTTTTCGGGGCACACCGGTCACACACGACAGTCCGTGTCAGTCGTCTGACCCTCGGGGCACACCGGTCACACACGACAGTCCAGTGCTGGCCCCGGGGCACACCGTCACAAAACAGTCCGTGTCAGTGCTGACCCTCGGGGCACACCGGTCCACACGACAGTCCGTGTCAGTCGTCTGGCCCTCGGGGCACACCGGTCACACACGACAGTCCGTGTCAGTCGTCTGACCCTCGGGGCACACCGGTCACACACGACAGTCCGTGTCAGTCGTCTGGCCCTCGGGGCACACCGGTCACACACGACAGTCCGTGTCAGTCGTCTGGCCCTCGGGGCACACCGGTCACACACGACAGTCCGTGTCAGTCGTCTGACCCTCGGGGCACACCGGTCACACACGACAGTCCGTGTCAGTCGCTGGCCTGGGCACACCGGTCACACACGACAGTCCGTGTCAGTCGTCTGGCCCTCGGGGCACACCGGTCACACACGACAGTCCGTGTCAGTCGGCTGGCCCTCGGGGCACACCGGTTACACAGACAATCGGTTGGTTATTTGGGTTTTGAGGCGCATCGACTGGGTTGGCCATGCAGCGCCTTTACAGACAGTATGGCGTCCATGGGGTAGGTGATCGAGTCGCGTTCACATGCGTACCACTGGTGAATCTGTGACACGGACAGAAAATCGGCCCGATGCCGGGGTAAAACAATCTAGACAACACGCAACGAAATCGCTACGATCTGGTGATCTTCCGACGAGCCAGATTCCCTCCAGGCAGCATGTGGGGATAGGATCGCGCCTCAGCGTTGAAATGACGGGGTTCGTCCCCTCAGCACTAAAATGGCGAGACATCCCCTCAGCACTAACATGGTGATGGTCACGCTCTCAGCGCTGAAATGCCGAGTCGTCCCTCAGCACGGAAATGGCCAGAGTCGCCCCCTCAGCGCTGAGATGGTGTAGGCCACGCACTCAGCACTAAAACGACGAGAGTCATCCCCCCCACAATTTAAACGGTGAGAGTCGTCCCTCCCCCAGCAATGAAATGTTGAGGGTCATCCCCTCAGCACTACAACGGCGACAGTCGTGCACTCAGCATTGAAATTGTGAGGGTCATCCCCCTTAGCACAAGCATGGTGAGAGTCGCGCCCCCAGCACTGAAATGGTGAGGGTCGTCTCCTCAACACTGAAACGGTGAAGACCGTCCCCTCAACACTGAAGTGGTGAGAGCTGTCCTCTGAACACCAAAATGGTGAGGATCGCGCCCTCAGTGCTGAAATGGTGAGAGTTATCCCCCATCAACGCTGAAATGGTGAGGATGGCGCCCGGGCGCCGAGACGGCGACGGTGGCGGCGCCCGGCCGCTCACCTGGGCATCATGTTGCTGAAGGGCGTCTGCAGGCGCGACACGTCCAGCCCGTGCGCGGTGAGCACGTCCGTCAGGATGGTCTGGTCGAGCAGGAGGCGCGCCTCGGGCGGCTCCCGGCCCAGCGTCGGGTCGTAGTGCCAGGTGAGCTCGGGCAGCAGGTGGGGCGCCTGCTCCCGCCGCGCCGACACCACCTGCGGCAGGGGCGAGGTGAGCGGCGGCGAGACACGCGTCGACACCGCCTGTAACCGGGGACGAGGCAGGCGCCGACACCACCTGCGGCAGGGGCGAGGTGAGCGGCGGCGAGACACGCGTCGACACCACCTGTAAGCGGGGTGAGGGCGCGACACCACCTGCGGCAGGGGCGAGGTGAGCGGCGGCGAGACACGCGCCGACACCACCTGCGGCAGGGGCGAGGTGAGCGGCGGCGAGGCACGCGCCGACACCACCTGCGGCAGGGGCGAGGTGAGCGGCGGCGAGACACGCGCCGACACCACCTGTAACCGGGGGCGAGGCACGCGCCGACACCACCTGCGGCAGGGGCGAGGTGAGCGGCGGCGAGACACGCGTCGACACCACCTGTAACCGGGGCGAGGCACGCGCCGACACCACCTGCGGCAGGGGCGAGGCACGCGCCGACACCACCTGGAGGACGGGCCGGCTCTCAGAGGTGGTGAGGCACGCGCCGACACCACCTGCAGCAGGGGCCCGCTCAGCAGAGGCAAGGCCCACCGGCGGACGAGCAACATGCACCGGCCAGTTGCTCACGCGGCACGTCCAGCTATCCAGCCGTCCAGCCATCCAGCCATCCAGCCATCCAGCCGCTGTCCAGCCATCCAGCCATCCAGCCGCTGTCCAGCCATCCAGTCGCTGTCCAGCCATCCAGCCATTCAGTCGCTGTCCAGCCATCCAGCCATCCAGCCATCCAGCCACCCAGCCATCCAGCCGCCCAGCCACTGTCCAGCCATCCAGCCATTCAGTCGCTGTCCAGCCATCCAGCCATCCAGCCACTGTCCAGCCATCCAGCCGTCCAGCCGCTGTCCAGCCATCCAGCCGCTGACCAGCCATCCAGCCGCTGTCCAGCCGTCCAGCCCCCCCCAGCTGCTGAGATGAGCGAAACTTGGCCGCCCTCGGCCACGGCTTCCAGCCACAAAACTAAACTCATCGGTTTTTCCACATGGTGTTGTTAATGGGCTTTACTCGTGCTTCAACCGCGTGGGTTATGCAGCGCACCAAGTTGTCTCACTTCGATGCACTCACAGGCTTAATCTTCGCGAAAATAACAATGGAAATATTTGAGCTCGATCAATTTGTGCTTTCTGTGCCCGTGGCTTCGGTATCCAAGGTTGGTTATTTGGGACTTAGGGTACCTTGACTGTCATGGACATATCGCGCCCATCCGGTATCCAAAACTAAACTCTTCTGCGCAACCAGTTCACTTCGTTGATTACTGCTTTACATAAGTTCAGTTCGGATCAGATCAATATGTTTTGATGGCTCGATATATTTTCTGAAAAGGACCACGATATAATTGAGCACTAGAATTCATCACTTGAGATTAGGGGCGTCGAAAGCTGAGCGATTGTGCAGACGGAAATGAATCACATTGAGACGCAGCTACCAGTAGTAGGTTATGATTGCTTCCCAACGGCGACAAGAATGCCCGTTCACAGGTACACCACATAACTTTTTTTCCATTCAAACGGCGGTGCTCCAAATCCAGCGTATTGACGTCAAACGAAGCTTATTTTTTACTGGAAACTTTCTTTCCAATAAATACACTTAACCTGAGTGTTTGCTGGGTGGTTTTACACAGCGGGGCACTGCGTCAATTTTACCTTGCCGAGATATTCCCTGATGCTGCTGGCGGAAATAATCCTGGGAGTTTAATTACACGGAACTATGCATTTACTGTTCCATCCTATTAGCATGCGAAAGTTCCGCTTAACAGCTTCCAAGATCAAGCTGAATACACGAGAGGCTACGCAATTTCATGTAATTGCAGGACTACTCGAAAATGACAAAGTTTAAGCAAATGCATTCCAGGAAAACTGTTTAAAAAATCACGTGCTAAAAATTGAATGGTCTGTGTTCGGTGTGGCCGATTAAGAATACCCTATGCCAGCGATAACACCTGCACAATTGGAATGACAGGCCACTTCCAAATACTTGGCAAATGCATGTGTCAAATTCTACTGCTTGTGGCCGAATATAGAGAAGAAAAGAAGAAAAGCACCACCAGGTCACACACGCAACTAGGTGCGCAGAAGCATGCAGACATTGAAATGACTACTGGAAATTTTCAAAAGTGCATGTCCGTGTTTCAGTAATCAAACTAACATTGGGAAATTTGTGCGCAAATCAGTGCGAGTGCACGGCAAGAGGGAAGAGGGAAGGGGAAGGGGGAGGGGAGGGAAGAGGGTAGTGACATATGTCCCGTAGTTGCGCAGGAGCTATCCGACACATGTGTGCCGGATGGCTCCTCGGGGATAAGGGGGGGGGGGATTCGCCGAGTCTACGATCTCGGAAACTACTGCAGCACACAATTGTGAGGGTAGATGACTGCGGTGATGAACTCCCTGCAGTAAGAAGCTTATGACCCTAGGTCACTTCCTTCGGGGCCAAATGAGGTCAAGATAGGCGGACACAACGCGCCGTAGCGCCGACAAAACATTTGCGACTTTGAACTCTCGACAGCCAGCCGGCGGCAGGTCGGTCGATTTTCTACTCCCGAAGTTCCAAAACTTTCTTACGGATTGATAAAAATATTGGTGCACAAAACGCATTCATCACTGTAACAAAGTAACAAGACTTCATTACAAGATCCCTGCCCGTTTATGAGATACCGTCGATAAACTGGAGGCGATTCTGCACCCCGCTCCGGCGCGCGTTTGAAGAAAATAAAACACTTAAACGATCAGAACAAATCAGATTTAAAGCCGGGCTTCAGAAGACTATTGTAGGAGCGAAAGTACACCCATTGAAGTTGAAAGTAGTTAAAAGTTAAAAGGGCACCCATTGAAAGTTAAAAGTACATCCATTGAAAGACGTTACGTCAATCTAGAAGTTATAAGTATCTCCAAAAGTTAAAAGTACACGCATTGAAAAGCGCGAATGGACCTCAAAGCATTCCTAAGTGCGCCCATCCACAAGCAGGCATGTAGTAGAAGGCTTTTCGAAAAAGGAAGCACCTACTAAAATGAAGGAACTTTCATTTGCTTTTCTTTACTACATGGACCCGCCGTCAGAAAACACCTAATTTACTTATTGATGAATTACTGGGGAAAAACGCATAGAATGTGATTCAGTCAAATGAGGGTTTGCTCTTCAAGCTTTAGACAAACGCAAAGAATGATCTTCCTTTACGCACACGTTTCATACTGATTTTTTCCGGTGCAATATGCTTGCTGTTGCAGTAAAAAGGAGTACTCTAGTACTGTTTAAACACTGTTTTTCCGGTGCAATATGCTTGCTGTTGCAGCAAAAAGGAGTACTCTAGTACTGTTGCTTGTTTGCTGTTTGGGCTTTGGGGCGCTTCGACCCGTCTGTGATTGGGTGTTCGATAGTTATGTCACCTGCAGCACGACAGCACGACACGGGTGTTCACGCCGATATGCATACATCTGATGAACTGGTCGGTACAGTCGCGCAGTACTTGTTAATTGCTCCATGTACTGGCACAGTCCCGGTACACGCCCGTGTGGTGTACTGGTACACCTGTCTGCAGTGTTGGTACAGTCCCGGTACATATCCGTGTAGTGTACTGGTACACACCTGTCTGACGTACTGGTACAGTCCCAGTACACACCCGTGTGGTGTACTACTACACACCTGTCTGCAGTACTGGTACAGTCCCGGTACACACCTGTCTGCAGTACTGGTACAGTCCCACTACACACCTGTCTGCAGTACTGGTACAGTCCCGGTACATACCCGTGTGGTGTACTACTACACACCTGTCTGCAGTACTGGTACAGTCCCGGTACATACCCGTGTAGTGTACTGGTACACCTGTCTGCAGTATTGGTACAGTCCCGGTACACACCCGTGTGGTGTACTGGTACACACCTGTCTGACGTACTGGTACAGTCCCGGTACACTGCACTGTGACGAGACGAAGCTGGCGAACGCGATGGCCAGTATGTGCAGATTTATCCGAAGTATTTGACTCATTTCCGAGTTCAGAGCTATCTCCTGAAAACCAATCAACATGTCAAACATCACATCTTGAAAACGAGTCGCGATCAAAAGCGATTAATTCAATCGCCAGCCATAATCAGCATCCAGACGGCTTCTTTAGAGGTACGCATGACCTTTTCCGCTTTAATAATTTTTCGGTTATGTGGTGTTATTTGGAAGCGTGCACGTCAACAATACTCTTTTGCGACTATTTATTATCTGTCATGCTCAGAACAGAAGAAAAACATGATCATACTTCTTTGTACTGTGCACTGAATTTCCTATCAAGGATTCATCAATATCATGCCACCCGACACTATTACTTGGTCCTGAGGCTCGTCTATTTTCGCCAGTCCGGCGTGCTCGTGACAACACCAAACGCCTCTCAAGGTTGAGGCTGGAGGGCTCTATTTCGCGATGGCTTTTAGTGATGAGGAAGGACAACGTTTAATTTCTCGGCTAATTATTTTTTACTGATCTTCTCGTCTTGTCGAAACGTTCGTAAATTGTCTTTCTAATCCGACTACCAAATCGACATTTACGCATCCTTCGCGTCCCAGACGTTGCCATGGACAACCGACCTTGGCGCAATGCGTCGCCGTCATCTGGAACGAGCATCAGACTGATGCTGGACAAAGTAGGCACCCACCAGAAGTACGACTATTATGCAAGAAGCACACCGTTGTTATAAGCTGTGGAGCTCTTGGCCAATATCGTCTCCTTTGTACGGTCATTTGGCATTCTTCTTTCGTATAACAACGTTGTCCTATTGGAGCGATCTACCATACTTTGTCTTATATCCTAAGTGAACATCTGGTGGAGGTGGTGTAGTCAAGATGATAGAGTAGTCAACACCAATATCGTTCATGATGCCACCAGCCGTGAAGTGAAGTGATGCCACTTTGGGGAACGCATTTGAATCGGCCACCCGAGCGTTGACGGGTCGGTGGCGTCAGTATCTAGTTCCGTACTATTGCAAACATAGTAAACAGGCGCTTGCTGCGGCGCATGTCCTGCGTCAAGTAAATAAAGAAAATACACGTAATTGAAATGACTTTTTCAGTGAAGGATTATTTGGTGAGTGCAATGCACTGGCGTCCGAAATGTCGAAGATTCATCCTTCTTGGGTTCCTTACATGCATTTGGCAACAACAACTGACAGAAAGCAAAAGCTTGACGGCATTTGTCCTGTGCGCTAACTTTAAAAGACTCAATACTTCCTTTTCCACTACTTTTTGACTGAAAATTGTCGGCAAGCAGATCAACTTCACGATTTTTGTAGGCATTCCAAGTCATTTCCGGCCCAAACGACTGTACCCTCCTGCGACTTCTTGGCTTCGAAGAACCGCTTGCAGGCATCATCTCAACACTTTTCAAAAAGGCTTCACACTCCATCTGAACTGATCCATGCTAATCACTAGCTTGCAGAGTGCACCACGCCCAGCGCCTAGCCTAACCGAGCCCGACCAGCTAATCCATTCCGAGTCGTTCGGTTCGGCGGCCGACGGACGGCCGCGATGAACGGCCGCCGCGCCGGTTATCGACAGACGCGCGCCGCACTGCCCGTCAGCGGCGCGCCGGCGGCGACCAGCCGTGCCCACCACTTTACGACGCACGCGCCGGGCCCGCCAATCGCCGCACATTGGCCGCGCCGGCCCGGCGACCGCCGCATATTGGCGGCGCCCGGCGATCGCCGCATATTGGCCGCGCCGCCCGGCGATCGCCGCATATTGGCCGCGCCGCCCGGCGACCGCCGCATATTGGCCGCGCGGCCCGGCGACCGCCGCATATTGGCCGCGCCGCCCGGCGACCGCCGCATATTGGCCGCGCCGCCCGGCGACCGCCGCATATTGGCCGCGCCGCCCGGCGACCGCCGCATATTGGCCGCGCCGCCCGGCGACCGCCGCATATTGGCCGCGCGGCCCGGCGACCGCCGCATATTGGCGTCGAGACCCGCCGACGCAGCGCGCCTCCCCAGATGGCGGCGCAGAGCGAGCTCCGCGGGGGCGGACACAGTCCCCCCCCCCGCCGGCAGAGGGGGCGGCTCGCCGTCGGCGGGGTCGGACGTCGACACCGCCCGGCACGACTGACGGACGAGAATCATCAGTCCGAGTCGCCTGCACTTTATTAGGGAGGACGTGATTTTGCGAAAATGCATTTAGCATCTTCGCAAAATGACACCCTCCCTAATAAATGAATAAAGGACGCCCTCCCTAATAAAGGAATAAATGACGCCGTCCCTAATCGAGAGGAAAAGATTAAACAAAACGGAGCCATTCATTATGAGCATGCTGTGAAACTCTTCAGCTCGATAGAGCCACTCCTACCCGCTTCTGGATATCCCGTGATCGAAGGCAGACCGTCGCTACGGACAAGGCCAGAGAAAAGAAAATCGGACAAGGCGCAACGGAGTCAGCTTCCAGTTGTACCTTTAGCATCAAATTCGGTAACCAAGTCATAGCTGTACGTGTTCGAACTTGCCGGCCGCTGTCCCGCCACTTCGCAGCAGCTGGCACGGCGCGCTAAGCCGGCGTCTGTGTGCCGACGGCCGACCGACGGTCCCTCGTGACTTCCGCCGGGTGTGGCGGGTCACGCGGTACGGCCGTCGGTCAGTGACGCTTGTTTGTTTATTGGTCGGTTCACGACACACTTTATGCACATTCACGGCTAATGGCGCCGCCGACACTGTTTCGCCGGTGGGCCGCGGGATTGGGAAATGTCCTGAGTGGCGCTGGAGTCGAGCCCGGGACCTTTGGTACCCATAGCCCGACACCTTAACCACTCGGCCATCCCCACCCCTCGGTCAGTGACGCCCAGCGCTCGAGAGTCGCTAAAGATTCGTCGACGAAGGTGGACTGTGATGCTGCAGTGAGCAGTCGCTGAACTTACGTGGCCAGCCCGGCACACGCTCAGCTGCCACCCTTTGCCATTCGAAAGTCCAATTCATACAGTCAGTTAGCAGTCAGCAATTCTTTCGAACCAAGCATCCGCAATCCGGACGAGGTTTCCCTATGCTACCACTCAAACCACAAGTTCTAGGACTCGCAGCCGGAGCACAACACCTCTACAAAAAGGCGTTTTCTTCGGATTTTGCGGTGTGCAGACGTCAAAGATTTTCTGACTGAAACGTCAAGATGAAGATCCTTCATCGGCAGCATGTGACACAAAAATGCTAGCATACCTCGAAAACTATACATGCTAGTATACATGCTCGGAATGCCTCTCCATAGGATCTGCTAGTTGTCGCGGGTCAGAAGCCCAAATGAAGCTGACAAAGGCAAACCACCGAAACGTCCGGTATTTCATCACTAAACCCATTAATGAAAAGTTATATTTACACGGGTTTCACCGCACATTGCTTTAACCCACCCTTTTGTCACCAGCAGGTCACGATATATTGTCATGTCGAAGCATGTTACACTTGCTTTGACAGAAGGCTGATGTCGTACCGACCTACGGTAAAACAACTGCAGAACACCCTGCCTCAAAAGCTAGCAGAAGGGTTCAAGCACCAGAAAGGGTGTGCATTAAACTTTGTGCACCAGAGCTCTCCCCAGCATCTGATTGGCGGGTGCAAGTGGTGGCGGTCGTGGATTGGTATTTAGAGGCGCGTCGGCTGCAAAGATCGTTTTGCGCCTATAACTGTGGTGGTGGTTATTGGTTTTTACGACACGTCGACCGTTGAGTCATGTAGCGTCGCCATTCTCTCACGCCGATTGGTCGCGGGCGAAGAGTAGCGACAGGTGAGACTCGAACCCACGACCTTTCGATTGTGAGACGGGCAGACTATTCGTCCCCTGCTCACAACTGTGATTATAGATAATCTACCATGTTCCTACAGTAGTCAGTAGTTAACAATCTTCGGGGGCGACGATATACAGCATCAGAACGGGCTTGTTGAAAGAAGGTAAAAATGTCTCAGGACGAAATAACCCCAGAGCCATTTCTTAGTAGCATTCGTAAAGTGTCGATGTTCACTCGTCCTAAAATCTGGCGTTAGAGAGGTTCCAGCAGTAAACAATCTGCCAAGACGTGATACACGGTAAGCTGATCCTAACAGCGACGGGCGCAACTGTAGCAACCTGCAGGAAGTGGAACCCCAACCGGACGCCCAGAAATATTGTTTGGTTGTTTATTGGTTGGTTCACGACACACTTTATGCACATTCACGGCTAATGGCGCCGCCCACACTGTTTCGCCGGTGGGCCGCGGGATTGGGAAATGTCCTGAGTGGCGCTAGAGTCGAACCCGGGACCTTTGGTACCCATAGCCCGACACCTTAACCACTCGGCCATCCCCGCCCCGACGCCCAGAAGTAGAACCTTAGCTGGCCACCCGGAAGCAGAGCAATGGCCGGCTACCCCCGGAAGTAGAACCCTGGCCGGCCTCCCGGAAGTAGAGCCCTAGCCGACCGTCCGGAAGACCAGCGTCACAAGCGCACTGAATGGTCCGAACTTCCCGCCAATTACCAAGTCCCACACAGAAGTTGAGGCGCCGATCGCGATTTTAATTAACACTCTTAACGAACGTGAGTAATGGCAGACCACTTCAGAATTCCGAGCGTCGGCGCGATTAGCCGATCCGACGTCGCCGGCTGACGCGAATATCCAGCGTGTCTCGACTGACGGTCGATTCGTCGAGAGCGAGTGCACAGCACGAGGACGTCGGACGAATGCCCGACGCCAGAGACTCTGTGTACGACGCCAAAGACTGGGGATCGAGTGTTAAGTCGGGATCCAAAGCTCTGTGTACGACGCCACTCAAGACATTTATCGACGCCCACAGACATGTGGGCGGCACCAATTAGCCTTAATGTCGCATAAAGTTGTGTGAACAACCAAAGACATCATGTACGCCAAAGACTCTGTGTACGACGCCAAAGACTCTGTGTACGACGCCAAAGACTATGTGTACGACACCAAAGACTCTGTGTACGACGCCAAAGACTATGTGTACGACGCCAAAGACTCTGTGTACGACGCCAAAGACTCTGTGTACGACGCCAAAGACTCTGTGTACGACGCCAAGACGCCAAAGACTCTGTGTACGACGCCAAAGACTCTGTGTACGACGCCAAAGACTATGTACGACGCCAAAGACTCTGTGTACGACGCCAAAGACTCTGTGTACGACGCCAAGGACTCTGTGTGCGGCCGCCAGCTACCTGCATGTCCAGCGTGAGCCGCAGCACGTCGGGCAGGAAGTCGGGGCAGTTGACCTCGAGCCAGAGCAGCGCCAGCGTGCAGTAGATGGCCGTCAGGTTCTCCAGCGTGTTGGTGGCCAGCTCCAGGCTCTCCAGCAGGCAGAGCAGCATCTCGGGCCCGTTCCGCTTGATGAACATCACGTCCTGGCGCGAACACTTGTGCACCTGTAGATCCTGCTGGGCCACGTCCAGCCTGCAACGGCGTGACAGGTCACGTTGACACCAATCTTGCACACACATCTGTGTCCTAGACTGTTGTCATCCAGAACACCATCCGCTCCAGGAAATCATACTCTGAGCTTCTTGCGAAAATACTGAATGGTGTTTTTTTAACAGTGACCACACAGTTATTGCTGCTCGTTTCTCGCTTCTGCACAGGGAAACGGGTTAGGTTCGTAATGCAACAGGATAGAGGGTCACGCCCACATTGCAACAGAGAAGAGTGGCATCTACACACTGCCAAAGGGGAGGGGTCATGTTGGTTGGTTATTTGGGCTTAGGGGCGCATCGACTGCTTCGGTCATATAGCGCCCATGGAGGGGTCATGTTCACCCTGCAACAAGGCGAGGGGAAATGACTACGCGCACACCACAGCAGGAGCGCCACGCCTAGGAGCACACCTAAGCCACACCGGGAGTGGAAATGCCGCCCCTCCCATCACGAAAATGGAAATCATGGACTCCCGGACTGATTGACGACCCCCCACCCCCAAGGCCGATCACAAATCCTGCCGCACGTCACGTCCATACTGCAGTGAGCGCAATGCTACCCATCGTCCGCCGAAGATAAACCACGTCGTACGTCACGTCCATACTGCAGTGAGCGCAATGCTACCCATCGTCCGCCGAAGATAAACCACGTCGTACGTCACGTCCATACTGCAGTGAGCGCAATGCTACCCATCGTCCGCCGAAGATAAGCCACGTCGTACGTCACGTCCATACTGCAGTGAGCGCAATGCTACCCATCGTCCGCCGAAGATAAACCACGTCGTACGTCACTCCATACTGCAGTGAGCGCAATGCTACCCATCGACCGCCGAAGATAAACCACGTCGACGTCACGTCCATACTGCAGTGAGCGCAATGCTACCCATCGTCCGCCGAAGATAAGCCAGTCGTACGTCACGTCCATACTGCAGTGAGCGCAATGCTACCCAGAGTCCGCCGAAGATAAGCCACGTCGTCAACGCGTGACGCAATGCTCCATGTCCGCCGAAGATAAACCACGTCGTACGTCACCATACTGCAGTGAGCGCAATGCTCATGTCCCAAGATAGCCGCGCGTCGTCCTACTGCGTGGCGCAATGCTACCATCGTCCGCCGAAGATAAGCCACGTCGTACGTCACGTCCATACTGCAGTGAGCGCAATGCTACCCATCGTCCGCCGAAGATAAGCCACGTCGTACGTCACGTCCATACTGTAGTGAACACAATGCGTCCGCCGAAGATAAGCCACGTCGTACGTCACGCCCATGCTGCAGTGAGCGCAATGCTACCCATCGTACGCCGCAGGACCAGGTGGGCATCAAGGGCGACAAACGGCAGTGGCACGTCGCCACAATAACAGTATGGTGGCCGCACAAATCCGACAACATGATGATAACAACAAAGCAAAAATGGACGAAATTATCCTGAAAATGTTCACCCGGGTTTGCGCACCATCCCCGCTTCTCTACATGTGCCCGGCATATCTTCTGATGTTAATTTGTCGACGGTCTATATGCACCTGGTCTGTCGGCCGTCAATGGTTAAACGACTTGGTCCGCCATCGCCATTTACCTGGCATGTTGGCCGTCACCATTTGCCTGGCATATCGGCCGGTTGGTTGGTTATTGGTTTTTACGACACATCGACCGTTGAGTCATGTAGCGTCGCCAATCTCTCACGCCGAATGGTCGCGGGCGAAGAGTAGCGACAGGTGAGACTCGAACCCACAACCTTTCGATTGTGAGACGAGCAAGACCACTCGTCCACTCCCCACTCCCCTAGACCATTCGTCCCCCGGTGCGCAGACGGGACGAGCGCTGGGGCGAGGGGAGGACACAAGCTTGAACGAGCTGACGCAACGCGTCAAGCACCGGGTTGAAGGTGTGAACAAGGGCATCCGGACCGGGCAAATTTGCAGGCCAAGAGTCAAGGGCGGCAAAGCAATCGGCCGTCGCATATCGGCCGTCACTGTTCGTATGAACTGGTCCGCCGTGCCCATTTACCTGGCATGCTGGCCGTCCCTATTTAAATTGGCTGGTTCGCCGTCCATGTTTACCTGGATTTGTCGGGCATCCATATTTAATTAGCTTGTTGGCCGTTGCTGTTTATACGAGCTGGTCGGCCATCCCCATTGACCTGCAATTGTATGCCGTGACAAATTGGCTGCCCTGTCGTCCGTCCTTGTTCATTCGAGCGGTCGCCGTCCCTATTTACTTGGATCTGTCGGCCGCCCCTATTTACCCGGATTTATCGACCGTGGCAATTTACCTAGATTTGCCGGCAGTCCTTATTTACCTGCCGGCAGTCCTTATTTACGTCGGCCGTGCCAAATTACTTGGATTTGTCGGCCGTGCCAACTTACCTATATTTGTCGGCCATCCCCAATTACCTAGATTTGTCGGCCGTCCCTATTCACCTGTATTTATCGACCGTTCCTATTTCCCTGGATTAGTTGGCCATCCTTAGTTACCTGGATTTGTCGGTCGTGTCAATTTACCCTGATTAGTCGGGCGTCCATATTTACCTGCGTTTGCCAATCGTCCCCAGTCACCCGGATTAGCCGGCCGTGCCAATTTACCTGGGCTTGTCGAGCTTGGCCAAGTTGCCGCGCCGGTCGATGAGCGTGTGCAGGATGCGCTGTACGATGAGCCGAATCTCCGGCTCGGGCGCCAGCGACATCCTCATCAGCGGGTCCAGGAACGACAGCGGGAACGTGGTGGCCAGGTTGAGCGACGTGTACTTGGTGCCCACCTGTGGGCGCGCGCGCAATGGTGTCACTGTCACCGCTGCGTCGCCGTCGACACCCCCGTGGTGTCACTGTCACCGCAGCGCCGCCGTCGACACCCCCGTGGTGTCACTGTCACCGCAGCGCCGCCGTCGACACCCCCGTGGTGTCACTGTCACCGCTGCGCAGCCGTCGACACCCCCGCGGTGTCACTGTCACCGCTGCGCCGCCGTCGACACCCCCGTGGTGTCACTGTCACCGCTGCGCCGCCGTCGACACCCCCGTGGTGTCGCTGTCACCGCTGCGCCGCCGTCGACACCCCGTGGTGTCACTGTCACCGCTGCGCCGCCGTCGACACCCCCGTGGTGTCACTGTCACCGCAGCGCCGCCGTCGACACCCCCGTGGTGTCACTGTCACCGACGCCGCCGTCGCACCCCCGCGGTGTCACTGTCACCGCAGCGCGCCGTCGCACCCCCGCGGTGTCACTGTCACCGCGCGCGCCGTCGACACCCCCGCGGTGTCACTGTCACCGCTGCGCCGCCGTCGACACCCCCGTGGTGTCACTGTCACCGCAGCGCCGCCGTCGACACCCCCGCGGTGTCACTGTCACCGCAGCGCCGCCGTCGACACCCCCGTGGTGTCACTGTCACCGCTGCGCCGCCGTCGACACCCCCGTGGTGTCACTGTCACCGCAGCGCCGCCGTCGACACCCCCGTGGTGTGTGACGGCGCCGGTACCAAGTCACCCGACACATCAAAGGTGGTCTGGTGTGCACAGAGCCTGATCTATTGCCTAACAAAACCTAATAATACATAACCTAAAAATATATAACCTAATACATCATAATATATAACCTAATACATCATAATATATGACCTAATACATAATAATATATAACCTAATACACATAATATCAACTAAAACAAATAATATATAAACTAATACATAACCTAATCGATAATCGATTACCAGACGCCAGTGGGTAAGGACAGTTTCGATAGATCATTATGAGTGTCAAATACTTTCTATTGATTGACGTAAACATATTTAGAATGCACCCGGTGTAGTGCTTGACTACAGCTAATTTCAGGATAGCTTAGCCTTTGACCAGACGCCAAATACAAACTCTGGACGACGATGGGCATTACTCGTACACAACAGAACTTTTCGTCCTTGAATTATTCAAATTTCGAGCGAGGTGCCCAACAACCGATACCCCTCGCCATGACCGCGTTCCGGAATAGAAACACCAATCTTGCGCGGGAGAATTCAAGCCACTTATTTGCAAGTAAAGCCGTATGACCTGGTCATAATAAGCATAGGATGGCACACACAGCGAAGGATCGGTGGTCTTGCGGCAGTTACAAATGATACGCCTCTTCTAACATCCTGGAAACCATTACTGCTAACGTCACACAATTCGCTGGTCAGGTGCAGGTAAGAGCAGCCTCGTAAGATTAGCTGGATAAGCTTAACGGTCGGATCACTTCCGAGAAACCAGGCTTGCCTTATCGATTTTGGCCTAACCAGAGAACTTAACCTGAGATCGTCTGCAGTATGTCTGAAGCCTCACGTGGAGAACACAGGCGACAACTTGTTGCAATCCACATCAGGAAATGCACAGCAAAACTGCACAGTTACGGCAATGTGAGCTTTAATATATTTTAACGTAACATACGCTTCAATTTCAATGGTCCACAAAAGGTGTACACAAGACATGCAATGCGTTCTCCAAACAAGTTGAAAAGCAAGATTAAAATCATTCCGCTGGAATCGGTTCCACTTGGCGAAGTTCCGCTTTCAAATGCGAACAAAGTCGGTTGTTCGTATTCCAGTTACATGGGCAACATGGCAAATACATGTGTCCCATGAACACTCCCAGCGCATCGCAAGGCTGACTTCCATATTTCTTATCGGAAGGAATCAGAACAAAGAACAATAAACATGCGAAAGGCTGATTTCTTGACACCAGGTTAATTCCTTATACGGTGGTGTGGCTTTTCATCAAGTGGTTGCTCCCAACTCATCCACCAGCGACAACTTCAGTCGTGCCCGCGTCGTTCGTGGATACCATGCAGCATTCGTAGCGACACAGGCAAAGAATGCATGGTGACTGTACTGTGCATTTAAATGCACAAAATAACTGCGCAGCGCTCATAAAAAAAATGGTGAGGAAATTAGTGGGAAGAAGGCACGCCGCTCAAAACCGGTACTAAGTACACACCAATTATTTTACTTTTCACCTCCGAATATCGCTATTCAATTCCGTTCCGACATTTCTTCTTGACCTAAGCGGCCTCCAGGAAATGCTTTCCTTCCGAGATGTACTTTTACGCATACCGGCCAGATTGACTGAACTGCACACCATGAGAGCACAAGGCGACCACCTGATGTCTCTCGGACCGCTCATGGGGGAGCGGAAGCTCCACAGCTCTTCGATGGGCGAACACCTGCCATTACTGAGCCTGCCCCGGCCACCTGCCCGCCAGGCACGGATCATGACACCGCCGCCTGGATAAGCGGAAAAAAAAAACGCGGAGAAGTGGCACGCGTAGAGGTCACCTCACGTGTAACGTCATTGGAGGCAGCCATCAGAGGAAACTCCCACAGTGCAGTTGGAGGGTCCGCCCTCGCATCTCCTCTCCGAGGCTGCAGCCCCAAAACAAGCTGGATTATCGCTCGAATGGAACAGTTGAGCAGGAAATGCGCGAGTTTAAAAAAAAATCCTTACAATCCTCAATGCATTTTGAATAATTCACGCGCAGGCTCTTCGCAGCAGAGCGTCAGGGGAAGTAAACAAACCCTGACGGCTTGCAACTATGCGAGGGAGGTCCTGTTCACTTGCCCTATTTTCATTCAGGAGACGAAATCTTTACCGAACTTCAATTTTGCCATGAAGGAAAATGCACGTGTCGTAAGCATACGAATCGAGAATGCCGTAGAAAACGCCCCGCTTATGTCTGGCTTAGGTCTTACAAATAAGATGGAATACTTCGGCGTTTTGATTGTCACTCATAATTGTACTCCTGGAAAACAGCTAAAACTCAGACCTTTTGCAGACTGTCGCTGCACAGCTCTTCCTAAATCAACGTCCAGCCATGATACCTGCAGGGCTTCGGCAACTGCACGGCTTAGACAACTGCACGGCTTAGGCAATTGCAGGACTTAGGCAGTTGATTTCGGGACTTCCAAAGCTCGTTCTGACCTAGGCAACTCTAGCTGTCATCTCACGAATTGGGATGCGGCGATGTAAAAACTTACGGTCATTTTTTAAATCGTCAGTACTCCTTAAATATCTGTGTTGCAAGCACTGAGACACATATTCACGCTGCATGTTCACCTCATAACGCGTCATCATTAGACTTCATTCTTGCAACCCTGCAGTTGGCTTTTCTCTTCGAATAGTGTGATTATTTTGGTTGGCGGGCGTGTCGACTACGCTGTCATTTTGTGGTCGTCTCTTCTTTTCTTCGAATAGTTGGAAGGTGGAAGTACACTGGGGAGCAATCACTCTCCGACATGACCACTGTTTCAATGTGATATGATTGTGAGCCATATCGCAAAGATAAAATCGCAATCAAGGAGACTGGTGATGCTTTGTACGAAAAGACGGATTTCGGTGCTACGCTGAAGAGAACCTTGTGTGATTTGATAAGACATTGCGGATGCTTTCCCTAGGTAGGACAAGATAAGGCCATTTCATCCATGGCGAAGCAGTTTATTCTAGGCTAAGAAGGTAGCCGTAAGCAATTACTGACCAATCCAAGAACGGTGGGCTCTGAGGCCACCGCAAGAAAGATTAGAAACAAGCATTACCCCAGCAGATCAGGTAATACGGCCATAAATCTTTCAGATCAGCAAGTCGGAACGACCTTTCGTCGATTCTGCCTATCCAAAGCTGCACAGAGATCCCACAACTGCCAAAGAAAAGCAAGTGGCGAAAGTTAGTGATGCCCCGCCGGCCGGGAGCCAGGAGAGTCGCCCAGGAAACTGAAACCCAATCAGCCGTCGGCTGTTCGCCCGCACCGCACGCCCAGAATCCGCAAAGAAGGAATGCCTGCTGGATCCGACACAAGGGGACGACTGGTCCGCCTGCATACAAACCATCACCCAATCCGACTTGGTGGGACGAATAGCCTAGGGGTAAGTTGCTCGTCTCACAATCGAAAGGTTGTGAGTTCGAGTCTCACCTGTCGCTACTCTTCGCCCGCGACCAATCGGCATGACAGATTGGCGATGCTACATGACTCAACGGTCGATGTGTCGTAAAACCAATAACCAACCAACCCAATCCGACTTGCCATAGTTGGCCGGCTCTCGGCAAGCCTGGCCACACCGTGATGGATTCTGTGTGTTTCCGCCAGTTCACCTCCGTCCACGTCTCCAAAACCGATACAATGGCTAGCTATGACGTAGTCTCGCTCTTCACCACGGTGCCTGAAGAACAATCGGTCGATGCGGTGTGTCGCTAGTTAAACATCGACCTGACACCGTCAGAACAAACAGAGTTTGACGGATGTTAGCGTTGGATGCCAGCGTCGCTAGCGTTGAATATTAGCGTGCCTAAGTGCAGATTTTTCTCAAGCGCATTGGTCAGTGTTTCGAGCAGGCCGACAGCACACCCATGAGCCTCAGGTTGTCTGTATTTGTTGCCAATGTGCATATGCAGAGATGGAAGACAGCTTGCTGCAAAGCTTACGTGTGCAGTCACTGTTCTGTGGACGATAATTCAGCCTCAATCCTATCTGGGAATTGGCTTTGAGTTAGGAATTTGCTAACAGAAATCATTATGTGCGCGCGCATGCTTTACATTGCGCGCTTTCTCATTTTACATTCGATAACACAGCGGTAGCTGGTATTTACTGTCTTGTGACATCTATTGTGAGCAGCGCAGTCCGGCGACCAAACCTTGCCAATACAGGTGCAATATCGGACTACTACCACACTTTCCTCTCGATATCCGACAGGCTTATCAACTCCAACGGAAACTTGTCGGAAAGTCGACCGCGGCGCTTCTCCAGCGTGCCGCAGAGAACACACGGCGCGCGCGCGGTACCCCGGCACGCCCCAGGGGGACAGCACAAGGTAGCCGCGCCACTCGTGGGCGGAGCAACTGTCCCCGCCAATCGGACCACAATAGAAGCACAAACAACTTGATTGCTTTCTTACGGGCCAGGGCTCCTGGACGGTGCGTAGTTAGGGAGATCACGGGCACCACAAGATTACGCCGGCAAATCACAGCATTCGGGATAAGGCGTCGCTAAGGATGCTGGACGAACGAAGGCAAGATGCCACCCGTATGACTCCAGTGCACGACCGGGGAGGGGATCGTTGCGGGTGAAACGCTTGCGGATGTAGGGCAACTGGGCTCTCTTCAACAGCCCGCAGAGTCGTAGCGTCCGATTTTGGCGAGCGTGCAGGCGTTTTAGAAACAAACACACTTTGATAATTCGGCAGAATGCATTATTGAAGTTCGCGACACATGGACCAAATACGGCAGATAGTCTGATTTCGGTGGTGGTGCCTGCCGATCCGACGCACGTGCATTTAAAATAGATGCACTTGCGCCGAAATTGATGGCACCGATGCCGAAACTGGGCCCATCAGAGGAAAATATTACACACAACCGATGGATGAACGGCCAGGCCGAATTTCGACAAAATAGCACAGGTGACACGTTGTGTCAGGTTTCGTTTTGTCTTCCAACTCTTCCGCTCGGCAGATGTTACAGAACCGCTCAGCGTGCCGACTCCTTCCACCCTGAAACGGCCGGCCGGCATCCGCACCAATCAGGTCACGTGGCATGACGAAATCGCATGGTCGGCATCGATACCAGGTCACATGGTATGACGAAATCGCATTGTCGGCATCGATACAATCAGGTCACGTGGTATGACGAAATCGCATGGTCGGCATCGATACCAGGTCACGTGGTATGACGAAGTCGCATGGTCGGCATCGATACAACCAGGTCACGTGGTATGACGAAATCGCATGGTCGGCATCGATACAATCAGGTCACGTGGTATGACGAAATCGCATGGTCGGCATCGATACAACCAGGTCACGTGGTATGACGAAGTCTCATGATTGTGATCGGGATAATCTGGTCACGTGATATGAGCGTGACATAGTCACATGGTCAGTGGAACTTCTGGCCCCAGCCGACCCAACACTGCATACGGCTTGAAACACTGATTGGCTGATTTGGGAAGGGGAGGCTTGAAACACTGATTGGCTGATTTGGGAGGGGAGGGAGAGGCTTGAAACACTGATTGGCTGATTTGGGAGGAGAGGGAGAGGCTTGAAACACTGATTGGCTGATTTGGGAAGGGAGGAGGAGGCTTTGGAGCATCACGGCCTAAAACCCCATCTTCGAACAAAAACTCCACAACTTCAAAAGGAACATTCTGATGCAAGTTACGGAAAAAACAAACAAAAAAGATTGGAGGAGCATTTAAGTCATAGTGAAGAAATTAAAAATATAAAGGAAGCATGCTGGGCCAGGTCTCGCCGGACCGAATGGGGCTTGGCTTGTTTCGGTCTGGTCCGGTCTGATTTGGTCGGGTCGGGTCGGGTCGGGTCGGGTCGGGTCGGGTCGGGTCGGGTCGGGTCGGGTCGGGTCGGGTCGGGTCGGGGTCGGGTCGGGTCGGGTCGGGTCGGGTCGGGTCGGGTCGGGTCGGGTCGGGTCGGGTCGGGTCGGGTCGGGTCGGGTCGGGTCGGGTCAGGTCCGTGTCTGGTGGTTGATTGGTCGGGTCGGGTCGGTGGGTCGGTCGGTCGGGTCGGGTCGGGTCGGGTCGGGTCGGGTCGGGTCGGGTCGGGTCGGGTCGTCTGGGTCGGTCGGGTGGGTCAGGTCGGGTGGGTCGGGTCGGGTCGGGTCGGGTCGGGTCGGGTCGGGTCGGGTCGGGTCGGGTCGGGTCGGGTCGGGTCGGGTCGGGTCGGGTACGGTCGGGTCGCTCATATGAACGCTTCGGAATGCGTGTGGGTGTAGAGTGGCTCGTGCTTCGCCATCACAAGTGGCGACCCATACGCGGAAAGTCTATTCCCGTGTCAGACAAACAGCCCCACGGTTCAGCTTTGTTCTCTTAACTAGCAATAGGAACGAGAGGCCACCGCTCATCTAATTGGTACTGTTCACGAGACTGGAAGGGCATCAGTCGAACTTTGCGGTGGAGAGAGACCTTCAAGCCCGAATTCCAATCACACGACGCCCATTGTAGTCTCAGAAATCGATTTCTTAACATGCATTCCAGGACTTCCTACGAGCAACTTTCATATATGAAACGAGCAATTCGATCACTCTAAGATGTCTCTGAAGGACCGGATGAGGCCCATAATCAGTTTCTAAGGCGCCTTCCTTGAAGCCATGTAGGGGTGCTTCTAAGGACCGGTAATGTGTCGAAAAGCGGCGAATTTTCGTCGTCACGGGGCGACACAACTGGGTGTCGCCCCGGCCGGCCTCTACATAAACTGCCACCTCGGCCACCTCTACATAAACTGGACGGGGTGGTCTTCCTTATGACCTACTGCGGCAGTCTTCATACAACCTTCATTATAACCTGCTATAACCTACATTGTGACCTACTATATAAGCTTCTGACATGAGCTAGTTAGTTAGTTAGTTAGTTAGTTAGTTAGTTATTGGGGTTTAGGGGCGCATCGACTGCAGAGGTCATGCAGCGCCCTGACATAAGCTATGTACAACCTATTCGACAAGATCGATCGTATCTTCTGGTTTCTGAATCCAGACATTCACCCACCATAAGTCAATATAATATGACCTTATGAAAAACCGACAACACTATTTTAGCATGGACATTGATCATATCTCATAGGACACCTCTTACAATGCATTAAATTAGCGTGCCCAAAAATAGTCATTGCATATCACTATTACGCTAAAACATTATACATACTATGACAACTTATTTCGCATCGAAGCATTATACTTCGATGCGAAATAAGCATGTCATATAAATATGCATACTGTTACACTAAGAAGTATGTGCTTCAAGGAAAAGTTATGTGTCATGTAGTTTTGTGTGTAGCGGTTTTGTCTTGCACATCGAGAAGACACATGCCACGCGACGTGTAGAGGTCATGTGCGATGTGGCGTCCTGGAGTGCTTATGAAGCTTATTAGATTCAGAATAAGCAGACCAGTGGCGTTGTCTCCACTCTTCATCCCGTCGGCACATTCTCGTGCTGGCTAGCAGCCAGCGCTCGGACACGTTTCCACCTGGAAGCGGAAGTTCACGGGAAACAGCCTCAACTACGGCCGTATTCCCAATCACGCGCAATGTCATGGCCAACGCACTACTGGAGCAAACGCACCAACAACCGTTTGTAGATGACTTCAACCCACGCATCTACGACACTAATCATAGTGGCAGGTTCAGATGGCCTCGAGAAGCAGAGTGCCGTCAACGGTATTCAATTTGCCACAGCAAGAGCCTGCCGTCGGCGGATATCTCGCGTCAGTACAGACATATGATTGCACCGGTGATGAATGGCTGTCGCGCGGACATTTATTAAATTCCTAGGCGTGCATTCCAGCCCTGAACTGAAACGCAAGGCAGGCGTTCTTTGTGACACATATTACACCGTTTACAATATTCCGAGATGAGTTATGAAAGCGTCCTGCGCTGGATTTTGCCGCTCACTGATCAAGCCCAAGACACGTCTGTCGCGAAGCGAACGTCGGATATGGTGCACCATGCACAGTTCGTGGCCGCATCCGAGACGTCACAGCTTCCTCCGAGACCCCCCCCCCAGCCACCGATAGCTCTGGGGCGACAGCTGTGCACATTTCGCTGCTGCATCCGGGACGTCACAAGTCGCAACTGGACGACACCACTACCCGCCGAGATCGACCAGCCACCGCTAGCTCTGGAACCACAACACCTATGGCCACGGCACGCTCTTAAACTACGCCGACTCTTGGAGCTGGCTTAAAAATTGTAATTTTTCCCAGCCGGTCGCGGAGACGGGATGAGCCGACATTCTTCGTTCTGAGTCTGGAGATGGAAGATATTCGACGACAGCTGAATGTGAGTGGGTACTACGTACAGCGCCAACAACTATTTATTATTTTTTGACCATTGGTAACATAGAAAAACTATTTTATCATCACCTTTGGGTAGGTAGGTAACTAGGACATTTTACGACGCATTCGACTGCTGAGTCACATAGCGTCGGCAACCTCTCACGCCGGTTGGTCGCGGGTGGACACGGTAATACCGCCGGTTGCGGGATTCGAACCCAAGATCCTACAACCAAGAGTCCAACTCCCAACCGACTGAGCTACAGCAGTCCCTCCATCAGCACTACTTCAACGCGACACCCCCATCCACATATATCGCTGCGAAGCGCCGAAGCAGATCGCTGCTTTCCAACGTTGCAGGAATATCCTCTGTGGCGGATCAAAGACCGGTAAGGAGGTTGCCTGTGCATTCGTATGTGGTAATTACGCTTGCTCATTTCGGTCGCCGGGTGACAACGCAAACGCGAAATGGACGCAATTAGTTCGACTGTGTTTGTTTGGAACATCTTACGAGTGTTGTTTTACTCCCGACGTTCAGTAGTGCTTTGGTAATCAGATCCTGCCAGGAGCACCGGCTCTCGCCGAGCAGAAACCTTGCCTGTCTGACAGCGCCCGGGACGGCTGGGGGAGCGGCGCATCAGTGCTGCACTCCCGGCCGTCGTCGGTGTCCGAGCAACAATCGTCGACGGTGCCGCTAAGCGCGGGGCACAAAACTCAGACTTTGAACAAATACCTTTTTCGCTCAAGCATCGTTGTAGCAAAACGTGCGGTACCAGTAGCCTCCAGAAGCAGTGACGGCAATGAAGGCTAGTCAGCTTGCATTGCCATCACCGATTCTGGAATTCCATTGCCGTCACTGCAATTGTTCATTAGTCGATCGCCGAATTTGACAAGACTTTGTGACACAAAACTCAGACACAAAGTCTTGTCAAATTCGGCGATGGACCAATGAACAATTGCAGTGACGGCAATGGAATTCCAGAATCGATGTCGGCAATGCAAGCTACTGGCCTTCATTGCCGTCACTGCTTCTGGAGGCTACTGGTACCGCACGTTTTGCTACAAGGATGCTTGAGCGAAAAGGGTATTTGTTCATTAGTCGATTGCATGATGAAGCAACACAAGTGTCCGTTTTTGTAAGGCTGAACCTTACGGACTGGCCAGCATGTTGGCGTAAGTAAGTAAAAAATACGCGAGGTGGCGACGCTTGGCTCAAGTGATTTTCGGGACGCAATTGACGTCACCAGTTTTCATCACCACGCGATTGACATAATGTGGAAAGTCGGGCGACACGAACCTGCAGTCGTGCACAATGCTACACATTTAATTCAATTACTGTTTTTATGGCGGTTTACGAAGAACTTTATGCACGATCACGTCCAATGGCGCCGCCGCACCTTTTCGTTGGTGAGCCGTGGGATTGGGAAACGTCCCGAGTCGCGCAAGTGTTGAACTCGTGACCTCGTTATCCACCACTCAGCACCTTAGCTACTCGGCCATCCCGCCCGCATACTTTTCATCTTGTTCCGGGGCCAGGATCAGGATAGGAAGTCATTCACGCACCAGTAAGAAAATAATACCGGATGACGTCATAAATGAAGTTAGTTAGTTATTAGGGCTTAAGGGCGCATCGACTACATTGGTCATGTAGCGCCCACCGTCATAAATGAACGTGTAGCATTGATCACGTAGCACTATGGGAGTTGTGAGCGCAATCAGATACCAGAGGAGTCGATGCACTAACCAACAGCGATAGGCAGCCAATCAGAAAATAACCTGAACCGTGTGCGAGCATCCATTCCGTGTGCGAGCCATCCACCGACGACAGCCTGATTGCACACGGGCACAGCCTGCCGAGTGGCATGCTGATTGGTGCGCGAGACGGGCATCTAGCCGGCAAACAACGCAATCATGTCCGGACGAATCAAACCGATCGCTCGAGCGCAATCTCCCCGGACAGTCTGCACGCGCAGTGCGGCGGTGCTTCCGCTTCCTCCCCCGCGTACGGCTATTATTGATCTCGCCAGAACGAGAGGCGGGCGGCAGGCTGCCTCTCACCCCCCCCGGTCGTGTCAGACACGCACCGCCCGGCCGGACGGCCGAACCGTCGCAATGGCATAAGCAACCTGACATATGAGGAAAGATTGAAGAAATTGAATATGTTTTCACTTAGATATAGAAGGCTGAGAGGAGATCTCATCGAGGTCTTTTAATTTGTCCATGGTCCGGATAGGGGATATCTTGGAGAAATGTTTCAATTGAACAGAAATGATGCAATTAGAGGTCATAAATTCAAAATTAAAGTTAACCACAGCAGAACAAGGTTAAGGCAGACTTTCTTCACCAACAGGGTAGTAGAACACTGGAACCAGCTGCCGGAAAACATTGTCAGTAGCAGTACATTGAACATCTTCAAAAACAGCATGGACAATCATTATAAGAATAGAGGGCTTGCTTTTCAGTATTACAGGGAGGGCTGATTGACAGATTTGGCGGGCGACTTGTTTAATGTACAGAGTGCAACCAAGAAGGGCCCTTGTGGCTCATAGTTGCACTAATCTTTTATGTCTTTATGTCTTTATGTCCCAGAGGAGCGGCACGCTCGGCCGCGGACCGGCCGGATCGGCACCGATCGCGCTGTCGCTGATGCGGCCCCGCGTCCGTGGCACGCCGCCAGCCGGGTCGGGCGGCGGTGGCCGGGGCGCGGCGTTGAACACCACGGGACCCGGGCTGCGTCAGGCTCGTGGTGGTTATCGGCTTCACGACACCTCGACCGTCGAGTCGTGCAGCGTCGCCAATCCCTCACGCCGGTTGGTCACGGGCGAAGAGTAGCGACAGGTGAGGCTCGAACCCACAATATTTCGATTGTGAGGCGGGCAACTCACCCCTAGACTACTCGTCCCCTCTCCGTGAGACTCGGCGGCGACGCGCCAACATAGCCGCGACACAGCCTGTCGGGCTGTCGGGCGTGCTGGAGCGATGGACCCGTCGGCGGACCGCCCCGTCAGTGTATGCCGCATCAACGGCGCCAACCGTCCCCAAGTTGCGTCGTCAGCGGCCAAAATACTAGCTGGCCGCTACACGAATGCACATACTAGCTAGCCGCTACACGAATGCATATACATGCACGCAGGCTGTGTGGCTGAATGTCTCAAATTTGTCCGATTGTCTGCATACATCCGATTGTTGTGTGTTTTTGCGTCTGTCTGTCCTCTGTGCGGTGTATGTGAGTCTGTATACGTGTCTGACTGTCTGTGCGTGCTTGTGTCCATCGTGTCGTGATTGTATGTCCACCCTTGCCTTATCTTGCCTTGCCTTGTCTTGTATTATCCTGCCTTGCCTTATCTTGCCTTGCATTGCCCGCCTGTCAGTATGCCCGACTGTCTGTGCAGCCAGAAGCTGTATCTGCCTGTCTGTGGAGCGAGGTGGGGGTGGGATGGGGCTGTGTCTGTCTTGTCTGTCTGTCTGTCTGTCTGCCCGTGCACCCTGAGCCAGCTACCTTGAGCAGACTCCTCAGCAGCATGTTCTGCAGGAACACCTCGCCCTCGGAGTCGCCCTCCAGTCGGTCCCGGTCGCCCGGGTACTGCGGCACCTTGCCCATGATAAACATCATGATCTCGATCTTCTGGTAGTCTGGGGACCGGGCAGAAGAGCAGGTCACACGTGAGCACGAACCGATCGCAACGCTCACACCGACAGCGACACCAGCTGTGAGCAGCCTGAACCGGCACTTAGGTACTGTCGGCACCTTAGGCACTACTGCGGCACCTTAGGTACTACTGCGGCACCTTAGGTACTACTGCGGCACTGGGCACACTACTGCTGCGGCACCTTAGGCCTACTGCGGCACCTTAGGTACACTGCGGCACCTTAGGTACTACTGCGGCACCTTAGGTACTACTGCGGCACCTTAGGTACTACTGAGGCACCTTAGGTACTGCTGCGGCACCTTAGGTACTACTGCGGCACCTTAGGTACTACTGCGGCACCTTAGGCACTACTGCGGCACCTTAGGTACTACTGCGACACCTTGGGTACTACTGCGACACCTTAGGTAAGGTACTGCGGCACCTTGCCCATGATGAACATCATGATCTCGATCTTCTGGTAGTCTGCGGGCCGGGCAGAAGAGCAGGTCAAACGCGAAGATGAACCGATCACATCGCTCACACCGACAGCGACACCAGCTGTGAGCCAAACACTACTGCGGCACCTTAGGGACTACTGCGGCACCTTAGGCACTACTGCGGCACCTTAAGCACTACTGCGGCACCTTAGGTAAGGTACTGCGGCACCTTGCCCATGATGAACATCATGATCTCGATCTTCTGGTAGTCTGCGGGCCGGGCAGAAGAGCAGGTCACACGTGAGCACGAACCGATCTCAACGCTCACGTTATACTTCCCAACAACTAGTGTCGTCTGTTGGTAGTCACGAACAGCTCACTTCACACACACTTCACACGTGGCGTTACTTCTCCATCGCAAGTGGAGGCGTCACTGCTCCACCTACACACAGCAAGCATCGCAATGATGAACACGACCTGATCTTCGGGGCTTTGAAGCGCCGCATGGACTGATTAAATAGCTCTACACTGGATAGCTCAATACCGAACAATCAGTCTCCTGATGAGGCCGCCCGCCCATTTGACGGGGGCAGCGGCGCACTGACGATACAGACAGGAACACACGAGCCCCGGAGCGGTGCGCCGCATTGAAGTCTGCCGCAAACTAAATTACCGCCGCAAATCCTCGGCATCGTTGACGGTTCCGAGAGGAGCTTCCAGTTTGACGGCTTCGAGATAGTGCACTCTCGGCTGCCAGCTCGCCACAATAGCCTAACATCTCCCGGCACAGCCGCCGCAGCACACCACCCACCAGCTGTCAGTGCCAGCGCCACAGCCAGCCGACACCAACAGTCACCAATCAATAACTCTGACGGCGAAGCTTCCATGTAAGCAGTCAGTTAGTTATTTGGGCTTTAGGGCGCATCGACTGCATTGGTCATGTAGCCTCCAATAGCCGCCATCAAAGTGATTTGTGATCTCCGCAGTTGCAAACACGACGAAATCCATTCGCAGGCCGGCGTTCATGGATTACTCCAAATCGAGGTCAGAACACGCGGACAAACCGAGAGGCATTTAAGCACAGCATTACGGCTCTATTCGCACCGGCCAGTATGCATCACCAGTTGAGCCGCCGGCGGCGTATCGACGGCCTCGCTCGAGTCTCAGCCCGTCCACAGTCAGCGGCTTTTGGGCGCGGCTATTGTTCGGCTGCAGTGCACGGGCGGCCTCGACCACCTTCCAGCCGCCGCCGCCGCCCGACGCCGGTGCTGAGTCACCAGGGGGCGACGGGTCACCAGGGGGTGACGAGGACGCCAGTCATGGGGAACCACTGGCCAGGCCGCGCGGCGGTGACGCACTCACGGTCCAAACTTGGCCGGCAGCCACGGACGCCCGCGGGGCGCATTGCGCCCGGATTGGCCATCCAAAGAGGCGTATTCCCCTGCCGCGGGTGGGCGGGGAGTGGCCGTCGGGGGCGGCGCGTCGGTGCCGAGAAGGGTCTGGGTACTGGTGATGCCTTGTACGCTTCCGTTAGCAAAACTTGGACGCTGTTCAGCTACGCGGGTCACGAGGCTGGCTGGCATTCAGTGACAAGCTGTCGCCGCTTCGCTTGTCTGCAAGTCTTGTCGATAGACGGTAAAGCTCGGCGGATTTACTGTCGGCAAGGTTGTCGCAGAGCGAGGCCTGCGCTTGACATCACAAGCCTCGAGAAGAGGAGCTTCCTTACACTCCGCCGTCCTCCTCCTCTAGTTTATATCATCCCCCAGCATCCAATGCCAGCAACAGCCGGTCGACAACACCCAACACCAGACAATGCCGACGTCAACCAGCCAGGACCGGCCAGCGCCAACTGACACACCCGTCATAAACCAACACCCACCGCCACCAGTAAACACCACCCTCCACCAGTCAACAGCAGCCGGCGCCCACCACACCACCAGTCACCACCACACTGCACCACCAGCCGCCACCCACCGCACCACCAGCCAACACCAGTCACCACCAGCCGTCCACAACGCCACCAGTCACCACCAGCCACCACCCAACCGCACCACCAGCCAACACCAGTCACTACCAGCCGCCACCCACCACACCACCAACCAACACCAGCCGCCACCCACCACACCACCAGTCACTACCAGCCGCCACCCACCACACCACCAACCAACACCAGCCGCCACCCACCACACCACCAATGAACACCAGCCGCCATCCACCACACCGCCAGTCAACATCAGTCAACACCAGTCAACGCCAATCAACACCAGCCGCCGCACCACCAGTCACCACCAATCACCACCAGTCACCACCAGCCGCCGCACCACCAGTCACCACCAGTCACCACCAGCCGCCATCGCCCGGCAGGCCGGCGCCGACTCACCGGGCAGGTTGTTGGCGAACTCGCCGAGCGCGTTGATGAGCGCCTCCTGGTACTGGCGCTCGTTGTTCTGCTGTTTCACGGAGCCGCTGGTGCGGTTGGTGGTGACAGACTGGCGCAGGTGGCTCAGCAGCGAGTTGATGATCTCCAGCACGGACGGCCCTGCCGGCGCGAGTGGTCCGGGGGTGAGTTGCCCGTCATGGTGGTGGTGCATTGAAGTTTAAGGGCGAGTCGACATCCAGGGTCATTTTGCGCCCAATGCGTATTGTCAAGCAACGTACTTCTACACCGCTGTGCATTCACTCCGTAGCATTCACCGAGGGATCTCATTCACATGTCTTCGCGACGAGCAGCCTAGGGGTAAGTTGCCCGTCTCACGATCGAAAGGTTGTGGGTTCGAGTCTCACTTGTCGCCACTCTTCGCCCGCGACCAGTCGGCGTGAGAGATTGGCGGCGCTACATGACTCAACGGTCGATGTGTCGTGAAACGAATAACCAACCAGCCGACGGTGCTGCCGGCGCCCAGACACGCACGCTCCGGATCCGGATCGGCTCCAGGGCTCCAGATCGACACCGAGCCGACACGCCGCCGCTGGACGCCGGGTGCCGGCTGGCGCGTGGCCGACACACACTCCGTGTCTTTGGTGGTGTTTGCGGCGTCATGGCGCGCTGAGAAGCTGAGGCCACGTGACGTCGCCTGCCTTTCGCCGGAATTTTTAGAAACTGTCAGCTCCACCATGCACGCTTCAGCGTGTTTTGATCGTATCGCCCCGGCGCCTTTTGTGATACATGGAGTTGGACCCATCTTGCCAGCATTGCTGGCGTCAGGCGCCAGGCGCCAAGGGCTGGGGAGGATGGGCTGGCGTCATCGACGGCGCCACGAACATTTGACGGGGGCACCGTTGTTGTTAGGTTCATTCTGCTCGTACAACGCTCATAGATGTGATGTCAAACATCAAGACGTTTCAGGCACACGCCAGCCCGTCCTCCCCAACCCCTGGCGCCACCAATGCTGGCGAAGGGGGTCCGACTCCACGCACCACAAAAGGCGCTGGGGCGATATGATCCAGACATGCCAAATCATGCATGGATGAGCTAACGGTTACTCAGATCTCGTAACGCCAGCAAGACTCGAACAGCTGCGGAGCATCCCCGGAAGGTGGTCCGGCCTCGAGCCGAGACCAGACCCAGATGCAATGCGTTCGCTGTGCATGTGGTGATGAGCTATAATTATCTCCCACTTTGGGTCGTGGAGGCAAAATCACTAAATGTATTCAAAGCCAATTTACTAGGTTTACATTAGGTAAGAGGTACCCGAACAAGGTTGACAATTGATTTCATTCTAAGAGCTCGATGACAACAGCGCCAACAGACCACTGACTATTGAATCCCGCTTACCGTAGGGCAAGGTAAGGATTACCCGTGCTTACATTACTATTACAAGGTACACTATTGCAAAGCATTGGCCCAGCAGAAGCGCTATGACCGGGCTGCCCGGGGAGTTTTAACCAATTTTCTCTGCTTAGTTGAAGGAAGACTCTTCCGGTCTTCAGCTCGGCTCACAATCCCACCGGATTGTCACGTCGCACACCGGCCCATTCCGCTCGTAAAGCACGCCCACTTCATCACACTCGCGGCCCACATGCGGCCTTCATCCTCTCACGTCCCGAGCTCGTCCATCACGTTCTCGAGGAGATTGCGCGGCTCTCCGACACCGAACACCCACGGCCGATGATCAGACCGCGCACTGTGGAGCTTCGACAGCCGACCCTGTGCCAAGGTCGCCGCGGCCGGGAGGCTCTGCAGCCCAGCTTCCGGGAACACTGACTTGCACGTGCCGCGCCGAACTACAGTGGAGCGAATATGCAGACACCGATTGGCTACTTTACCATCGCACTCTACCGACAACTTACTCGTTCGCCTTCCATCGACAAGTGCAACTCCGAACGGAGCGATGGAGACATTTGCTCTGAGCCACTCCGGCAACGAAACCCGCAGCTGCCGACTGGAGGACCCGAGCTTATTTTCCAACATGTTGCCCACGATGCTGGAACAGCACTGCTGTCAGATCCCCGACAAATGCCAGCCGCAGCTGGAACGTGTTCCCACGTGTGAGCGTGACGGATTCGGCCACGGCGTCGAATGTCAGCCTCGCCGACGGCGCGATCTCCATGGTCGCGCCGCCCGGTACCGTTTTGCCTAATCGCCTCCCGGTGCCGGCGGCCAGCATCGGTCACAGAACTCCCGCCCATGTAAACATGTGACCGGTGTCCGTGTAGAAAACATGTGGAGGACGTAAAGCATGCCATGCAAAACAACGTGTCGGCATCGGTGCACTGAATCTCCCCAGTTGAGTGTCGTCGGCCTCCTGTGGTTAGGTGTGGTCTGGGCACCGAATGTCCCGGGTTCGACAATCGCGCCGCTCAGGACATTTCCCAATTCCGCGGCCCACCGGCGAAACAGTGCGGGCGACGCCATTAGCTGTGAATGTGCGTCGTGAACTACCCAATAAACAACAACAGGTGAGTTGTGAGCGAAACAGCGTGTCGTACTGTACGCTTCGGTGCGTGAGGGTGGTCACCACCTGACCGCTGCCTGGCAGCCGTTGCCTGGCAGCCGTTGCCTGGCAGCCGTTGCCTAGCAGCCGTTGCCTGGCAGCCGTTGCCTAGCAGCCGTTGCCTAGCAGCCTTTGCCTAACAGCCGTTGCCTAGCAGCCGTTGCCTAGCAGCCGTTGCCTAGCAGCCGTTGCCTAGCAGCCGTTGCCTAGCAGCCGTTGCCTAGCAGCGGGAAACCCCCGGCGCTCCAGAGTCGCGGCTGAGTTGTGTACTACGTCGGAACATCAGGCTGAGTGGGCAGCGACCTCGAGTTTTGTCAGGCAGCCAGGCCACTCAGGACGCGCGCGCGGCTGCCAATCGCTCTCCCGTCACTAAAATCCAGTTAATGCAATACAGTTGGAAGCAGCCCGTTCCAACTAACTTACTGCCGTCCAGATGAGATCTAACTATCTAATACGAGAGAGACAAGATCACACAAGAAGTTCCGATGCTGCCAGCAGCAGCAAGCTCCACTACAACTATAAATGCACTAAAATAAAAAGGCAGCCAAGAACAAATAGCTGAAGCAAAGTGCAGTGATTGAGTGTTGTAGTGGGACTTCCTTGGAACAAACAGCATATACATAATAGTTTGCATCTGTTGCAGTGGATAGCTAATAAGTAATGGTACGCGTCTGGTGGAGCTGATGGCAAATGCATAATAGCGTGCGCCCGCACGCAACAGCTTCACACATATACTGCGGAAGCGGGCCTGAATGAGCAGTGAGGGTCACTAGAATGTACACCACATACCACGACATAGCCAGCTGCCGACCAACACCGTAAACAAACCATTTCTAATTTAGTGCGGCGACACGCCACATGCATCCGCCAAGCCCAGGCTTCGCCGCCTCCAATAGCCGCTATCAAAGTGATTTGTGAGTTCCACAGTTGCAAACACGGCGAAGTCCATTTGCAGGCCGGCGTTCCTAGATAACTCCAGATCGAGGTCAGAACACGCGGACAAAAACAGAGAAGGGAGACAGGCGTCGGGCCATGGCGGACGGTACACAGAAAGGATGACAAGTCAACTGGACGAGAAAAGTGACAACAGAACCGAGAGGACGAAGGTCTGAGCGTAAGAAAAGGTTAAAACAATGGATTTTCGTTAGGTGTGAGATGTCGAAACGAGCGCAGTAGGATGTCAAAATTTGCCATGGAATTGGTCACTTAAAATGTTGTTGATGCCGCAGATTCAAATTCGAGCTGATGGTGTAGGCACTTCGAGCTGATAGTGTAGGTTCCAAGGAGCAGGATGTCGATACTTCTTGGAGAAGGATGTCGATTGAGCGTTCAGAAAGTGGTATAATCCACCCTATTTCACGAATAATTTATCACTGGCGTAAAGTCAGATGGCGCATGGAAATGAGAGCACGAGAGCGGGACAGAGAGGCGAGGGCAGGGCAGAGGTGGGGGAGGACCCACTCACCGACACACTCGCCGGCCGTGACGGCAGTGAGAGCACGAGAGCGGGACAGAAAGGCGAGGGCAGGACAGGAGGGACAGGGCCCACTCACCGACACATTCGCCGGCCGCAATGGTGATGATGTTGGCCAGCACGTCCGCAATCCCGGTGCGGACGGGCGCCTCGGACCGAGACTTCTCGTCCAGGTGCGTCATCAGCAGCTGTATCACGGCGTACGAGTGTTGCGCCTGCCAACACACGCCCGGCGTATCGTCTCGTGTGGCACAACTCACCCCAGCGTCCAACGTCATTACACGGGATGCATAATATGCATGCCGACTGAAGTGCACGACACGAAAAGGCGATATCAACACAAAACAGGTCACTATGAGCTATTTTGCATATAAAACAGACCTTCGTACATTAGCAAAACCACACCAAGATAATTACAGCACGACTAATGGAGTTGACGGAAGCTTAAATTGTTAGTGTCCGAAAGAGCGTCAACAAAATATTAACGCATTCTATGACTATGTGTGCGGCTGCATGGGCAAAGACAGCGTATCCAGCGGCCCAGCGACAAGAAGATCCACTCCTTTGCCGACTGTCGATGGAATATTTTCTATCAATGTTCCTGTGATACGGATTTAACCAAAGAGGTCAACTGTTTGCCGTCCATTCAATCGCAGTTACTGGTTCGGGAGAGCGCGACGGTCGTTTGCGACACACGTCGCTGTGCGGGCCACGCACCGTCGCCACCCTCTCAAGCCGATTTGTCGCCCGGGAGCCGAAATATCACGCCGACAACGCGATTTAAGCCCGGGACCTTGCGGACAACAGAGAAGCGTACCGTCCACTACGGTATCAGCTCCACGCGTTTGCTCGGCAACATATATATATATATATATATATATATATATATATATATATATATATATATATATATATATATATATATATATATATGCAATATATTCATAAATGATGTTAATGTCTTGAACAATTCAGGACTTCTACTTCATGATTTATCAGATTATTTTCCAGTTTTTCTTAATCTGTCATTAATTCAAAGCACAATTATAACAAGACATTCAGTGACAGTCCTTCATAAGAATAAAATCAGTGAATTAAATGATAACCTCATTAGTACCTTGGAAGCCTTTCAAGATGAGACTGATGCTAATCAAGCATGTAACAGACTTATTAAGGCATATGAAACAGGTATTAAAAACTCGCGGTTCCCGCCGCCATTTCACTCCAGTGTATAAACCATGGTAGTACGACCTACCCATCACGACACGTGCAGGTTACTGACACCTGGGTGGCCAGGTTAAAGTCTCCGGCTTGGATTACACATTTGGACTTAATGCACTTCCTCCCACTATTTACCCAAAATGAATCCTTTCTTTGCAAATATCTGCGGTTATATGGTTATATACAGACTGTCCAAAATAGCCACTGTACGTGGGGGAATGCATCGTGAAATAAAATTAATAAATGTATATATATATATATATATATATATATATATATATATATATATATATATATATATATACACATATATACATATAATTACACACACATATAAATAAACATAAATAATGCCATAACATATATTAATGTTCCTCAGAATATCTTCCACACAAAAAAAAGACTACCTACGATGACTGCACCAAATCCGTACGCATGCCATCATATACCAGTGTAAGTATGGGCGTCGCCGCGATGAGGGACAGGTACGCACACCTCCCCAAACTTCATGAAATGTAGCACTACGCATATGGTGTTGCATGGATACAAATCGACGCCAAAACCGTTTCGTTCCTCTATCAAAAATCCGTGGGGAAGCACATGAGTGTACGCAATGACAATGGCTAAAAGAATGCGATGATAGTAGCTACAAGAGCAGTGACACAAACACGAACGTACTCAGGAAAAACATCGTGTAACAAGAGAGTAGGTATTAGTAAACAATCCTGCCTATATTACCGGCATCTTAAGCAGCTACGAAACACCGGAACAATAAACTAGCCATGAACTCAACCACGCCGGAACAAACAAAAAGACAACGGTCACTTACAGGAATGGAGAACATGATGACCTTGAAGGTATCAACCGCGAACTGGTTCGGAACCCAAAGGCCGTGATTGTCCAAATGCCTGCAAGCAGAAGGAAGCGCGAGCTCGTCACAACATTCGGCCGCCACCGGCACGACGAAGGCGACGTCACCCTGCAGGGGCAGCAGTGCAACGGCTCTGAACCCACCTCCACACACGGTACGTTTTCAAACACCTGCGTCACCACTGTCAGGACAAGCCGAGCGTCGCTCGACATACTTCGGCCACGAATCCGGCCCAGGCGCTCACAAGCTCACTCAACCACCCAGTCAAATATCCAAACACCAATGTCAACCAAACACCAGTGTCGGCTGGTTGGTTGGTTATTTGGGCTTAGGGGCGCGTCGACTGCGATGGTCATACATCGCCCAAAACACCAGTGTCGGTTGGTTGGTTGGTTGGTTGGATGGTTGGTTGGTTGGTTGGTTATTTGGGCTTAGGGGCGCGTCGACTGCGATGGTCATACATCGCCCAAAACACCAGTGTTCGGTTGGTTGGTTGGTTGGTTGGTTGGTTGGTTGGTTGGTTGGTTGGTTGGTTGGTTGGTTGGTTGTTTGTTGTTGGTTGGTTGGTTGTTGGTTGGTTGGGTTGGTTGGTTGGTTGGTTGGTTGGTTGGTTGGTTGGTTGGTTGGTTGGTTGGTTGGTTATTTGGGCTTAGGGGCGCGTCGACTGCGATGGTCATACATCGCCCAAAACACCAGTGTCGGTTGGTTGGTTGGTTGGTTGGTTGGTTGGTTGGTTGGTTGGTTGGTTGGTTGGTTGGTTGGTTGGTTGGTTGGTTGGTTATTTGGGCTTAGGGGCGCGTCGACTGCGATGGTCATACATCGCCCAAAACACCAGTGTCGGTTGGTTGGTTGGTTGGTTGGTTGGTTGGTTGGTTGGTTGGTTGGTTGGTTGGTTGGTTGGTTGGTTGGTTGGTTGGTTGGTTTTGGTTGGTTGGTTGGTTGGTTGGGTTGGTTGGTTGGTTGGTTGGTTGGTTGGTTGGTTGGTTGGTTGGTTGGTTGGTTGGTTGGTTGGTTGGTTGGTTGGTTGGTTGGTTGGTTGGTTGGTTGGTTGGTTGGTTGGTTGGTTGGTTGGTTGGTTGGTTGGTTGGTTGGTTGGTTGGTTGGTTGGTTGGTTGGTTGGTTGGTTATTTGGGCTTAGGGGCGCGTCGACTGCGATGGTCATACATCGCCCAAAACACCAGTGTCGGTTGGTTGGTTGGTTGGTTGGTTGGTTGGTTGGTTGGTTGGTTGGTTGGTTGGTTGGTTGGTTGGTTGGTTGGTTGGTTGGTTGGTTGGTTGGTTGGTTGGTTGGTTGGTTGGTTGGTTGGTTGGTTGGTTGGTTGGTTGGTTGGTTATTTGGGCTTAGGGGCGCGTCGACTGCGATGGTCATACATCGCCCAAAACACCAGTGTCGGTTGGTTGGTTGGTTGGTTGGTTGGTTGGTTGGTTGGTTGGTTGGTGGTATTTGGGCTTAGGGGCGCGTCGACTGCGATGGTCATACATCGCCCAAAACACCAGTGTCGGTTGGTTGGTTGGTTGGTTGGTTGGTTGGTTGGTTGGTTGGTTGGTTGGTTGGTTGGTTGGTTGGTTGGTTGGTTGGTTATTTGGGCTTAGGGGCGCGTCGACTGCGATGGTCATACATCGCCCAAAACACCAGTGTCGGTTGGTTGGTTGGTTGGTTGGTTGGTTGGTTGGTTGGTTGGTTGTTTGGGTTGGTTTTGGGCGCGTCGACTGCGATGGTCATACATCGCCCAAAACACCAGTGTCGGTTGGTTGGTTGGTTGGTTGGTTGGTTTGGTTGGTTGGTTGGTTATTTGGGCTTAGGGGCGCGTCGACTGCGATGGTCATACATCGCCCAAAACACCAGTGTCGGTTGGTTGGTTGGTTGGTTGGTTGGTTGGTTGGTTGGTTGGTTGGTTGGCTATTTGGGCTTAGGGGCGCGTCGACTGCGATGGTCATACATCGCCCAAAACACCAGTGTCGGTTGGTTGGTTGGTTGGTTGGTTGGTTGGTTGGTTGGTTGGTTGGTTGGTTGGTTGGTTGGTTGGTTGGTTGGCTATTTGGGCTTAGGGGTGCGTCGACTGCGATGGTCATACATCGCCCAAAACACCAGTGTCGGTTGGTTGGTTGGTTGGTTGGTTGGTTGGTTGGTTGGTTGGTTGGTTGGTTATTTGGTTGGGTTGGTTGGTTGGTTGGTCATGGTTGGTTGGTTGGTTGGTTGGTTGGTTGGTTGGTTGGTTGGTTGGTTGGTTGGTTGGTTGGTTATTTGGGCTTAGGGGCGCGTCGACTGCGATGGTCATACATCGCCCAAAACACCAGTGTCGGTTGGTTGGTTGGTTGGTTGGTTGGTTGGTTGGTTGGTTGGTTGGTTATTTGGGCTTAGGGGCGCGTCGACTGCGATGGTCATACATCGCCCAAAACACCAGTGTCGGTTGGTTGGTTGGTTGGTTGGTTGGTTGGTTGGTTGGTTGGTTGGTTGGTTGGTTGGTTGGTTGGTTGGTTGGTTGGTTGGTTGGTTGGTTATTTGGGCTTAGGGGCGCGTCGACTGCGATGGTCATACATCGCCCAAAACACCAGTGTGGCCGCCAGTGTGGCCGAACCAGCCGTCCCTCTGCCGACGGACCTGAGCACCGGCTTCATGAAGCGGCGGATGTGGGCGTACGAGGCGCGCCCGATCAGCTCGCGCAGGCAGGTGTCCGCCAGCTGGGGCGGCTCGACGGCAGCCGGCAGGAGAGCCGTCTCGGCCTGCACTGCGGTGCGCTGCTGATTACTGCCGACACAGGTCAGCACAGGTCAGACACGGGTCAGCACAGGTCAGCACAGGTCAGACACAAGTCAGTATAGGTCAGACACAGGTCAGACACAAGTCAGACACAGGTCAGCACAGGTCAGACACAGAGCAGACACAGAGCAGACACAGGTCCGACACTGGGCAGACACGGGTCAGTACAGGTCAGGCACAGGTCAGCACAGGCCAGACACAGGTCAAACACAGGTCAGACACAGGTCAGTACAGGTCAGACACGGGTGAGCACAGGTCAGCACAGGTCAGCACAGGTCAGACACAGGTCAGACACAGGTCAGACACAGGTAAAACACAGGTCAGACAGGTCAGACACAGGTCAGACACAGGTCAGACACAGGTCAGACACAGGTCAGACCCAGGTCAGTACAGGTCAGACACAGGTCAAACACGGGTCAGCACAAGTCACAAACAGTTCAGACACATACGAGCCGATGTACGTCAGCCACACATCAGATACATGTTAAAAACACACCACCGCGCGCCTGACAATAATCAGACAAACGCAAGACACATTCAGACATATGCCAGACACGATTCACATATCACACATACATAGCAATACATTAGCTACATTTCATACATACATCGGACACATACCACCCATCAGGGATACAAGCAATATGCATTAGACACATTTCCGCCCCGCCTCGTCCAAGCATTTACAGTGCCGCCGGCGTCCACCACATTTGCCGCCATGCATACAACTCCACCATTACCGGTACATCAACAGTCACTCGGGATACACCATTACCGGTACATCAATAGTCGCTCGGGGTTCACTTAGCGTGTATCAGCGCTCTGCAATCGGATGCGCAAGCCCACAAACCAACGTCTATCTCCTCGTCCGCCAGCTTCCCAGAGGCAACTCCGCCATCGCTACATATCAAGAGCCACTCGGGGCCCAATTACTGCGCGCTTACCCTGTAATCAGGCACACAAACGCGCCAGTCCACGTCCATCTCCTCGTTTGGCAGTGCCCCACCCCAGCGGACGGCTCGGCGCCAGTGTGGCCGTGCCGTGACACGACGTAAGGGCGCCGCGCAGTTCCGGCTAGAACGCAGCAGCTCTGCGAGTCGTCGGCGGTGGCCGGCGTTCCAGTCGCACGCGGCCGCTCGACAAACGGCGGGCTGGTCGGCCGCAGGTGCTGCGTAACAGGGACGGGCGAGGGGAGTCGCACTCTGGCGAGCGTTCCCGGACCCACATCGGCCTGGTTACGGGTGGGGGCGGAGCGAGGGTGGGTCTATCCGCCGAACACATGGCACAGCAGCTCATTTACACCGCTTGGCCTGCCTGCCACGCCATCAAAGCCGCGATCATTCGTGGCTATGAAACCAAATTCAACTTGGATACTGACAGAGTGAGCTTGCTTGCGCTCAGCTCCGCTCCTGTCGTATCTGCCTGGCTGAAAGCAGAGTCGTCGCAGGTGATGCTGAATGGACATAATTGCGACGCGGTGGCGACATAGCTGTTGTGTTGCCGACTGGACAGGAGGCGAGGGGACAAGGCAAGGGTGGCGGGGGAGGGGGAAGGGGTATGACCAGGCCCTAGAGGGGGTGGGAGGGTGTCGGCGAGAGGTCCGTGCCTGCCACCACACGGAGGCTGATGCGCTTGGCGCAACGAGTTGCTGTGTCAGTGGTAAGCACAGGTACAGCTCTGATTCACGTGAACTTCCCGGAACTCGGAAGCAGTTCATTTGCCTGACTGCTGCGCCATCAATGCGAAGTGTCGTCGACAGTTTAGGGTTGCGACTGATTTCTTTGCCGTCATTCAGGGCTGAGTTGAAGCCACACTTTGTGAAGTAGTCTTGCGCATTGGCACTGCGACGTGGTCCAACGCAAACAAAGCACACCCGATCGAATTGCTGCGCAACACCTGACCGACAACAAAACGTAGACGACAGAGTCGTGAGAACGCTTCGCGGTTCACTGTCCACTTACCCTTCGTCCATGTTGAATAGCAGCGACGGGATGATTTTGTCCATGTGCGCCTCCGTCCAGATGTTCTCCACTAGGTCGTCACTCACTGTCTTCTTGATGACCCCCTGTAACGTGACATCACAGACCGGGCCTGAGTGGCGACGACAGACCTTCGTGCCGGCGGCACCATGCCAACCGTACCCAAGCGCGACAGGACGGTCCGTCCGAATTCGCAACAACGGGCGCCGAGTCAAACATGTCAATACAATTTCAAATTGAGATAACTTCCAACTCCTGATGAAGCATAGTCAACAAATATTGTCAACTTCGCAGTTAGCCATACATTCAGCATAGTTATAGTCAACACATAGCAACATAGTCAACACAATCGGATTTTAAAACCCATTTCGAGGTGGGGAATCATTCGACTGCAACTCCAGTTCCATTGGCTCTCACATAGTGCACCCGAATAATTCATCTTATCAGAACTTCTGAATGCTCGCATACACTGCAGCGCGCAGCCAACCACAATCAGATCGATCACTCCAGGCCGAGTAGTGCGAGTTGAAGGACTCGTGTCGCGACCGAGAGGTTGCGGGTCGCCACTCCTCGCCCGCATCCAATCAGCGTGAGAGACTGGCGGCGCTACCCGACCCAACGGCTGACGCGTCGTAAAAGCCAATGGCCGCCATAGCCAGCAAGACCCAGCATTCACTGTATAATACACGCTGCCTACATCAACTGCACATCATAGTACCAGTATACAGTACTGCACATCATAGTACCAGTATAGCAAGCCAAGTATACAGCATGGCTTGCTACAACCGACGCTTCAGCCGGCCATTCCCGATGACACGCATGCCATCCTATTATAGCTCATAATTATATATGGCACGTCAGTCATCCCTACTATGGCTCATGATTCCACATAAAACGCCTGTGATCCCTACCATGGCTCATAATTCCACATAAAACGTCAGTCATCCCTACTATGGCTCACAAGTCCACATAAAACGCCTGCCATCCCTACTATGGTCCATCATTCCTTATGACACGCCGGTCATCCCTACTATGGTTCATCATTCTCTGTGACAAGCTTAACATCTCTACTATGGCTCACCACACACCATAACACGCCTGTAATCCATACTATGACTCAGCATACCCTAAACTGACCATGTCGTATGATGGCGGATATCCCCCTGTAGTCCCCGCCACACCCCGGGTGACGGACACCCACCTGTAGTCCCCACCATACCACTGTTATCATGCCCGTCACACCCCATGACACTGTGCACACATGCCTACCCCGTCCACCTGTAGTCCCACCATACCACTGTTATCATGCCCGTCACACCCCGGTGACTGACACCCACCTGTAGTCCCCACCATACCACTGTTATCATGCCCGTCACACCCCGGTGACGGACACCCACCTGTAGTCCCCACCATACCACTGTTATCATCCCCGTCACACCCCAGGGACGGACACCCACCTGTAGTCCCCACCATACCACTGTTATCATGCCCGTCACACCCCGGTGACTGACACCCACCTGTAGTCCCCACCATACCACTGTTATCATCCCCGTCACACCCCGGTGACGGACACCCACCTGTAGTCCCCACCATACCACTGTTATCATGCCCGTCACACCCCGGTGACTGACACCCACCTGTAGTCCCCACCATACCACTGTTATCATGCCCGTCACACCCCGGTGACTGCCACTCACCTGTAGTCCCCACCATACCACTGTTATCATGCCCGTCACACCCCGGTGACTGACACCCACCTGTAGTCCCCACCATACCACTGTTATCATGCCCGTCACACCCCGGTGACGGACACCCACCTGTAGTCCCCACCATACCACTGTTATCATGCCCGTCACACCCCGGTGACGGACACCCACCTGTAGTCCCCACCATACCACTGTTATCATGCCCGTCACACCCCGGTGACTGACACCCACCTATAGTCCCGTCATACCACTGTTATCATGCCCGGTGACGGACACCCACCTGTAGTCCCCACCATACCACTGTTACCATGTCCGTCACACCCCGGTGACGGACACCCTGTAGTCCCCCATGCCACTGTTATCATCCGTCACACCCCGGTGACGGACACCCACCTGTAGTCCCCACCATACCACTGTTCCCATGCCCGTCACACCCCGGTGACTGACACCCACCTGTAGTCCCCGCCACACCCCGGTGACTGACACCCACCTGTAGTCCCCGCAGACCGGCCGTCCTCAGCTCCACCCTCGTCACCGGAGACGCGTGCGCCGAGTGGCACATGGAGGAGAACTTGGAGACGAAGAAGTCGTAGCGGCGGTGGTAGGACGGCGTGTCCTCGGTGATGTTGGAGAACTTGACGAACTGCCGGCACAGTCCACCGCTTGCGTCGCAAACGAATGCTAAGCCTCTAAAGCATCCCTGGACGCTCAGTAACGCGGATGAGATAACTGCTACCTACGACCCTGGACGCTCAGTAACTCGGATGAGATAACTAATACGACCCAGGACGCTCAGTAACTCGGATGAGATAACTGCTACGACCCTGGACGCTCAGTAACTCGGATGAGGTAACTGCTACGACCCTGGACGCTCAGTAACTCGGATGAGATAACTGCTGCGACCCTGGACGCTCAGTAACGCGGATGAGATAACTGCTACCTACGACCCTGGATGCTCAGTAACTCGGATGAGATAACTGCTTCGACCCCGGACGCTCAGCAACTCGGATAGGACGGCTGTTGCGTCCCTGGTGGTGGTGGATTGGAGTTTAGGGGCGCGTCGACATCAAGGGCCATTTTGCGCCCCTGTTGCGTCCCTGGACGCTCAGTAACTCCGTCGGGATAGCTCATGCGTCCCGACTGCAGCTCGTCGCTACAGTAACGGACATCTGCGTAACGAAACTCAGCTGGCCGCTGCAGCAACCACAACGTAACGAAAATCTGGCAACAACAGCAACCACCTGGCATAAAACGTCTGCCTGTGATCATATGTCGGTTGGTTGGATGGCGGTCACCATCTAGGTATGGCAAATAGAGGGCGGCGAGGCAGTGGGTGGAGATGCCAAAAATAGTCAACATGGTAGGCGGTGACAGTATGGATAGACAGCGGCAAATAGAGGGCGGCGAGGCAGTGGGTGGAGGTGCCAAAAATAGTCAACATGGCAGGCGGTGACAGTATGGATAGACAGTGGCAAATAGAGGGAGATGAGACAGTGAGTGGAGGTGCCAAAAATAGTCAACGTGGTGGGCAGTGACAGTATGGATAGACAGTGGCAAATAGAGGGAGACGAGGTTGTGGGCGGAGGTGCCAAACATAATTAACATGGTAGGCGGTGACAACTAGTGAGTGGTGGCGTGATAATTCGTGGTGCTTTTGATGATTCCTTCTGAACAGAATGATTGAGAGCGCGACATTAAGTGATTTATGCCGGGACTAGTATTTTACAATTCTGAGATCAAAATGACGTCGTTAAAATGCCTGTCAAGCGACGTCGAGTTAGCAACCTGTCAAAACTGTCAAAACTGTCAAAACTGAACCGTAATCGGGGAAGTTTCGAATATAATTGAGTTATACAACTATAAATACGTAGAAGCCTGCCCGCACTATAATATAGCATCAATCTGTGCAGTGTCTTGGGATCAGCTGAATTGGGTAATTTGGAGCTATCCAAGTGAGTGCTTTGGTAATTTAGAACTATCGACCGGAAGGGTGGTAAAATGTTGGTTTTTGAGTGATCCTTCACCTTGCAAACACCTGCATATGTCCTGATGTAAGCATGTGGTTATTGGATCCCAATCTGAGATGCAATGCGCTACATGCCGTTTCATTTTGCACATGTTGCGTGCAAAAATGCAGATAAACTTGCTTCCGTATTGCTGCTACTACCACATGAATGAATGGTCCGAGCCGCGTTGTGAATGCTATTGACCAGCCGCTTGTCCGCACCGGCCCTTTTGTTGCCAATCACGATGGCATGCTCATGCACAGCACACATGGTAATTTCACTCGGTCATTACTGCGAATGACTATAGTGCTCCACCCATCGACATTCACACGCCTCTCGTCTTCAGATTTAGATGGCCGGCTGTCCGTAATCACACAGTGAGAGACCGCGGAAACACACCATTATGCTCATAGTTGTACCGTCCATTCGATGACGTGATTAGCATGGACCTTACACATACATCGACACATTGGAACGTCAAGAGCAGCTAAACACAAACAAACTACACGCACGCCTGTTTTGAAAAGGTCGTGAAGTGGGACACATTCGAGAGGTACTTAGCAGCCTCATACTGAAGCTAAACCGACTTTAACCTTTAATCACGGGAAAAAGAAAAGGTCTAATCACGGAAAAGTCACGGCTTGAGTCACGGGAAAATGTTCAGAATGGGTAAGATTCACTGACACCCTCTGCAGTACATCAGCGATGGACCAGCGCACGTGCAACAGCAGTCGCCGAGGCCGCAGCGAGGACTCCCGGACTAGCGGTCCCCCACACCGGTCACGTGGAGTGAGCCCAGTCAGGCCGGCGGCCATCACCCTTCCTCGGCCACGTGGGGTGTGCCCAGTCAGACTGGTGAGCCCATAACGTCCGGCGGCCATCACCGCCCCGGTCACGTGGAGTGGCCACAGTCAGACTGGTGACCCCAGAGCGGCCGGCGGGCGTCACCTCCCCGGTCATGTGGAGGAACCACAGTCAGACTGGTGAGCCCATAGCGTCCGGCGGCAGTCACCTCCCCGGTCATGTGGAGGAACCACAGTCAGACTGGTGAGCCCATAGCGTCCGGCGGCAGTCACCTCCCCGGTCATGTGGAGGAACCACAGTCAGACTGGTGAGCCCATAACGTCCGGCGGCCATCACCGCCCCGGTCACGTGGAGGAGCCACAGTCAGACTGGTGAGCCCAGAGCGTCCGGCGGCCGTCACCTCCCCGGTCATGTGGAGGAACCAGAGTCAGGCTGGAGAGCCCAGAGCGGCCGGCGGCCATCCCTCCCCGGCCACGCGCGCACGTACCGACTGTGTGGCGACCGCCTGCATCTGCGGCTCCTGGCACTCCAGCAGCCGCTGCACCGTCTTCAGGAAGCTCTCCACGAACAGGTTGAGCGTCTGCGTCGGACACGTGGACACCAGGATGTCCATCGCCTCCACCGACACCAGCACGCTCCTGCGACACACAACACCGTGACACAGGCGTCCTACTGTGGCAGGCGGGACTGTCGGGTGGCGTGACGAAGGGCGCCTTGGCGGCGGGACTGTGGGGTGGCCTCCACCGACACCAGCACGCTCCTGCGACACACAACACCGTCACACAGGCGTCCTACTGTGGCAGGCGGGACTGTCGGGGTGGCGTGGCCTCCACCGACACCAGCACGCTCCTGCGACACACAGGGCTACTGTGGCAGGCGGGACTGTCGGGGTGGCGTGGCTCCACCGACACCAGCACGCTCCTGCGACACACAGCGCGGTAAAGGGCGTCCTACTGTGGCAGGCGGGACTGTCAGGGTGGCGTGGCCTCCACCGACACCAGCACGCTCCTGCGACACACAGCGCGGTCACAGGGCGTCCTACTGTGGCAGGCGGGACTGTCGGGGTGGCGTGGCCTCCACCGACACCAGCACACTCCTGCGACACACAACACCGTCACACAGGCGTCCTACTGTGGCAGGCGGGACTGTCGGGGTGGCGTGACCTCCACCGACACCAGCACGCTCCTGCGACACACAACACCGTCACAAAGGCGTCCTACTGTGGCAGGCGGGACTGTCGGGGTGGCGTGGCCTCCACCGACACCAGCACGCTCCTGCGACACACAGCGGGACTGTCGGGGTGGCGTGGTCCGACACCAGCACTGGGCGTCCTCCTGTGGCAGGCGGGACTGTCGGGGTGGCGTGGCCTCCACCGACACCAGCACGCTCCTGCGACACACAACACCGTCACACAGGCGTCCTACTGTGGCAGGCGGGACTGTCAGGGTGGCGTGGCCTCCACCGACACCAGCACGCTCCTGCGACACACAACACCGTCACACAGGCGTCCTACTGTGGCAGGCGGGACTGTCGGGGTGGCGTGGCCTCCACCGACACCAGCACACTCCCGCTACGCTTAGTGTTTTTAAGCTGCTCACACATACACGAGCCATATACACAAAATACTTTGTTTTGGCATCCTTACGGAACTGCCTTGTTCACACGCTTTCTCCTGGCCTCTGCGTCACAGCCCGTTGCGCACACGGCGGGACTACTCTGACTTATCGTGCCCGCCGAACAGACGGCCGCTCCGCCGACACGAGACGAGGACGTGCCCCCGGGGCGTCTCGCCGGATCAAAGAATCTGCTCAGATGCCGATAACGGCCGCGAACCGTATGCCGCGGGGGCCTGGCTAATCGGCGATAATCCCGAGGCATGGTGAGCGCTCCTCAGTTATCGCCACATGCTGAGAATGAGCTCGCCGATGAAAAGTTTTCCCGGTGTCAAACATCACAAGTAGTCCCGATACCCGAAGAGGACGCATTAGCCGACTGTACTGTCGAGGTGGTATTTCGCCGCAGCTCGCGAAGTTGAAGATTTGCTGTTTTGAGCTCGGCACTGGGGGGGGGGGGGGGATTTACCATCATCTCGGAAAAGATTAGCACTAGCTGTACACAGTATTCATGACATGTAGAAACTTTCAGGTAGACGTGATTTTGGGCTCGACGTGGTTACATGGCAAACAATTCCACATGAATCGAAGTTAGATTTCCAAAATCGGCCATCTCTAGCGGTTTGAAACGACCAAAGTTACGTAGGGATGATTTTAACTACGCCACGCCGCTAAGACATCGCGGGTATCACACAATGGACGTTCTCAATCTTAGAAAGAATACAAGAGCAGCATCACAGGCACACACATTGGGGACGAGTAGTCTAGGGGTAAGTTGCCAGTCTCGCAGTCGAAAGGTTGTGGGGTTGAGTCTCGCCTGTCGCTACTCTTCACCCGCGACCAATCGGCGCGAGAGATTGGTGGCGCTACATGACTCAATGGCCGCTGTTCGTAAAACCAATAGCCAACCAACAACCACGGTTACATAATAAAATGCGCTTTATTCACTTTCACACGAAACTAAGCTTTGCGAGGGCAACCAAAAGATCACTTATGCCCACCATCCGCGAAGAAAAGAGACGTGGCTGACCAGAATTCCTACCGCTCCGGCGTCTATTAAGACGGTTAATACATGCAGCTGAGTGACAGCAGTCTTCGCACAGCGAACACAATCGATACGGACGCACTTGCGATCTCAATTCCCGCGGGGCGACTGCCGAGACGTGCTCGCGTCGCGTGATCACATCATTATGGGAACGCCGCCACAACTCCCCGACGGCACGAGAACATCCGCGCGCGACGTGCGCCGCTCGCGATCATCAGCGGGGGAGATTGCCACAGCCGCCCCCGTCCGCCTCGGGTAGATCACAAACGAACGGAATATGGAGATGGGCGTCAGGGGAGCAAGACGACAGATCGACAAAAACCGCCGCCGAGAGGGGAAGCGAGACGGCGGTGCGTGCCGGTGCTAGTGCGGCCAGTGGGCAGAGTACCGCCGACCGGACGGGGACGAGGTCACAGTCGACTGACGCCACTTAGCAGCCAAACTCGGCGTCTCCGTTCAAAGTCTGTGGCGTCGGCTGGAGCATCACGAAATCGGCTCCGTGACATAAAGACATAAAGACATAAAGACATAAAAGATTAGTGCAACTCTGAGCCACAAGGGCCCTTCTTGGTTGCACTCTGTACACTGAACCAGTTGCCCACCAAATCTGCCAATCAGCCCTCCCTGTAATACTGAAAAGCAAGCCCTCTATTCTTATAATGATTGTCTATGCTGTTTTTAAAGATGTTCAATGTGCTGCTACTGACGATGTTTTCTGGCAGCTGGTTCCAGTGTTCCACTACCCTGTTGGTGAAGAAAGTTTGCCTTAACCTTGTTCTGCTGTGGTTAATTTTAATTTTGAATTTATGACCTCTAATTGCATCATTTCTGTTAAATTCAAACATTTCCCAAGGTATCCCTCTCCAGACCATTGACAAATTTAAAGACCTCGATGAGATCTCCTCTCAGCCTTCTAGATCTAAGTGAAAACATATTCAATTTCTTCAATCTTTCCTCATATGCCAGGTTGCTTATGCCATTAACCATTTTTGTAGCCCTCTTTTGTACTCTCTCTAAAAGCCAACAATCTTTCTCATAGCTAGGAGACCAAGCTTGGATGCAGTATTCCAAATGTGGCCTGACGTATGCACAGTAAAGCTTCCTGATCACTTCCTCACTTCTGTATGATACATTCCTATTTATTGCCCCGAGCATTCTCAGTGCCTTCTTCCTGGCTTCCTTGGTCTGTTCTGATGCCCCCAATTTTGTGTTTAGAATAACACCTAAATCCTTCTCCTGTTGAGTCACTGATAGCACTTGGCCACCCATCAAGTATGGAGCCTTCATATGCTGCTTACCTACATGCATGATTTTGCACTTATCAAAGTTAAATTTCATTTGCCATTCTTCGGACCACTTCACAAGTTCGTCTAAGTCTTTTTGCAGCGAGATATGCTCATCCTGACCTGTTATTGCCCTAAAGACCTTCAAATCATCCGCAAATTTCAAAACTTTACTGCTTAGGCCACTTTCAATGTTATTTACAAATATAGTGAACGGTAATGGCCCTAGTACTGACCCCTGGGGGACTCCACTAAGAACATTTTGCCATGATGACTTTGTACCATTTAGCATCACTCTTTGCTGTCTATCTGAAATCCACATCCACTGCATGACGCTTGATCTTCGCAATCTTCGCAAACCCAGCAAGCTTATGCACAACACGAGCGAGACCTCAACAGTGGGCTATGAGTGGGCCAGCACCAATCTAACCAACCGACCGACCATCCACTCATTACCAGCTCGGTGGTTATTGGTTTTACGACGCGCCGACCGTTGAGTCATGCAGCGTCGACAATCTCTCACGCCGATTGGCCGCGGGCGAAGAGTAGCGACAGGTGATATTCGAGCCCACAATATTTCGATTGAGACGGGTAACATACTCATAGACTATTCGTCCCTTTCACAACCAACTCCAGGAAGCAGTGTCATAAAAATTACTTCACCATTAACTGTGTGGATGAAGGAAGAAGTTGCTTGGGAATAATGAAAGATTGGAAGAAAATACAGGATTGCCACTTAAGGATTAAAAAGCGGAATTCCTTTCACTTCAGTTACATGCATTTTACATTATTTAGCAGTCGTGTGTGTGATGACTGCCCATACATCATGTGGCAAAATGGTAAAAACCTAAGACGAGGATGAAATAGCACAAGTCCATTAACTGTGAATTTCCAGGCCACATGGTGAATTATTTTACACCGCCAGGAAGACACCAGCCAGTGCTCCGCCTGGAGTGGACACCACTGCGAGGCGACCCGACCACGTGACGCCCGGCTGACGTCACGGCACCTGTGACGACGACTCGGGACGGAAGTCGCACACCGCCGGCCACGCGGGCTTGCCTCACGCCTGGTCTTGTGTACGTGGTCGCCACTCCACAGTCTTCACATAGATGCGGAACACATTTGTGTTCAATGATGCATTTAGTTTGTTATTTGGGCTTTATGGCGCTTCAACCACGTTGATCATATAGCGCCAATAGCAGTGTTTTTGTCTACCTATGTTTCAGGTTCCAGCCTGGTTTATTTTCATGTGTAAGGAGCACTCACTATACACAACTAAGTGCAATATCTTTACCTCCCCGCATATGCGACATAAAATCGCATTTGCAAAGCAACTTGAATAGTTGTCGATTCTGAACCACACGTGACCCATCACAAAGAAGATTTCTCATCGTCAGTGTGGTTACTTCTCTTCCAAAGTGTCGTCTTCGTTGGGCTGTGAAATGAGGGCACACCAGATGGACGCTTCGGACCGTCAATAGGACATCACAACGAGCACACATCGGTCTGTCCTGATTCTGCAGCAGGTAGCCGTGGGTGCCATAGGTGTTCCCTATTCGTACCCTGGTGGGCACCAACTCCTCCTTCAGCAAAATTATTGATGATGACTCACATCGTCCCATATTTGGTTTAATGGTTCTCAGTTTGTTTGACTAGTGTAATGGGATTGTTGGCATTTTCCTGTAAGAACATATTACTTGTCTGGCCGAGGTGTGCTGCGGGGAGAGGCAGCGAACGGGTGTATTGGCTTCGCGCAGCACACTTCGCTGATTGGTCAGCCAACTCATTTCCGCTATTCCGACGTGGCTGGGTATCCAACAGAATGCTACATTTATCCCTGCTCACTTAAGCTTAGTTAGTCACAATACAACATCCTGCACGATAGGGCCATGCGGATAAAACGTCTTTATCGCAACGAAGGCTACTTAGAGAGCATAGTAAGACGTGACCGACATCGTTCCCAACTTCGATGAAGCACAAGGCCTTCGTGATTGCCATGAGTTCGGCGGTGCAAACTGTTGCGTGAAGGAGGCAGCGTAAACGAGCTGGTCGTAACTCCACTAACAAATGCACAACCTACACCGTCAACAGTGGTCGACCCGCCGGTGTGAGTGGCAGTGGATTGATTGATTTATTGATTATTTGGGCTTAAGGGCGCATCAACTGCTACTGGTTATATAGCGCCCAGTGTAAGTAGCAGTACATGTGTGATAGGTGTCAATATGTTCTAGGGCTTTCAGTCGAAGCAATTCCGGGATAACTTCGTCTTTGAGTCCCAGACATTATCATACAAACTGACGGGCGCACCAATTCCCAAGGGGGAACGGTCAGCGGTACCATCTTTCGAATGCTGCGCATCTGGATACCGTTCCTTTCCACTAGCTCAGGCAACTGCACGCAGCATGGAGGCAGATTATTGCGACGTACAAAAAGGTGTAGCGCAAACGTACTATGCCCAAACAGGGCCTTTCTCCTCTGTATGCCGGATCCAGAGGAGACTGTCTAAACCTTGCACGCATACTGAAGTCACAGTTTGTCTCGCCTCGGGGCAAGCGGTGCCTCATCAGCATCTGCTAGAAGGCTTGCTGTCGGAGAGGTACGGAATGCTCCCGTGGCTATGCGCAGGGCGGCGTGGTGAACAGTGTCGAGTATGCGTTTGTTCGAGGCACTGGCACAGCCATAGATAAAACAGCCATAGTCAAGTTTCGAACGGATCAGCGGCCGGAACCAGAAGTAAAGGAGTTTCCCTATCTGTCCCGTAGGCAGTGCGGGATGCACTGCCTACAATCCTTTGACTAAAGACCTGTTTTCGCTTAACTGTCCTACACCTTGATTTGTATAACCTGAAGTGATGACCCCAATGTGATAGCCTAAAGAGAAGGGCATCATTCAAATTGAATGATGCCCTTTAATAGGTTTATAATCTAGCCCTTTAATAGGTTTATACATTTCAATCACATCACACCTTAATCTCCTATACATGAGCGTGTACATATCTAATGCCATATTTCCATGTTCCATGTTCTAAGTTACCCAGTCCACTGATAACTCTAGTGGTTTTGTGCTGCGCTCTTCCTAGCACATCTAAATATTTTTTCTAAGTAGAGGCTCCATCCCTGCACGTAATATTATCAGTGGGGCCGCACACAGGCCAAGTACGGTATTTTCACCACCTTCCTTCATCGTGTTCAGCACATCCCACACAGCGGGCAGTGCCACCTGGTGCCTGCGCAGTGCGCACCCGACCTTGGCTGGACCAGTTCCCGACTGGTCATCCCAGCCGCAGGCGTGAATAGCGAGCGGGCGAAGCGACTCGACCCGCTGTGCCCGGACGGCGAGACTTCTGCAGGCCAGCGCTCCATCCACTGAGCTCACCAGGCTGCCTAACATTTCACAATCCCGCGGCCCACCGGCGAAACAGTGTGGGCGGCGCCATTAGCCGTGAATGCGCATAGAGTGTGTCGTGAACCAACCAATAAACAAACAAACCAGGGTGCCTACAGGAAGACGATCACAAAGAGGAATTTGAAGAGAAAGACGACGGCGTGGACGACAACGCGTGGCTAAGAGCCGACTGCGGATCGCACAGGTCACCAACTTCCCGGGCCGGCCGGCCTCGGGCGGCGCCAGCACTTCAGCAGCTGAAGACGCGATCACAGCAACAGCACGTGCACGCATTTCACACACGGCCCACATGTTGGGGACGAGTAGTCTAGGGGTAGGCAGCCCGTCTCGCAATCGATGGATGGTGGGTTCGAGTCTCGCCTGTCGCTATTCTCTTCTCTCGCGGCCAATTGGCGTGAGAGACTGGCGACGCTACATGACTCAACGGTCGACGTGTCGTAAAACCCAATAACCTAACCGTCAACGTGTTCAAATCCTGACTGCCGGCTGCCGGCTGCACGCTGCTTTCCCTGCCCCTCTCTGGGCCGCTAGGTGTCCTGCTGCACGGCGCCCGTCCTCGGTGCGGCCAAACGGCCACGACCACATGAGTACTGGGGCCAGAAGGCCGCCACCCACCCGGAACTCGTATTCGTATCGTTCACTGCCAGCATTATCACTGTCGTACCGCGGTGCGCAGCACTAATGCTTTGCAATGCTTTGCAATTCCTAAAGTGCACGGGAAACGCTCCACGCTACGAACAATGAATCCCAGGGCATTCAACGCAGACAGCGCTTTCTGCATCGCCGCATTCGCCGGGCAGGACCGCCTGCACTCAACAATGCCACCCAATAACGCTTAGTTTCCGACAGCGCATCGCCTGCCGGGATCACCGATCGCACATGCGGCCGGTACCAGAGCTGTCCAGTGGCCGCCGCCCGGTACCAGAGCTGTCCAGTGGCCGCCGCCCGGTACCAGGAGCTGTCCAGTGGCCGCCGCCCGGTACCAGAGCTGTCCAGTGGCCGCCGCCCGGTACCAGAGCTGTCCAGTGGCCGCCGCCCGGTACCAGAGCTGTCCAGTGGCCGCCCGGTACCAGAGCTGTCCAGTGGCCGCCGCCCGGTACCAGAGCTGTTCAGTGGCCGACGCCCGGTACCAGAGCTGTACAGTGGCCGCCGCCCGGTACCAGGCGCTGTCTGTCCCGTGGCCGCCGCCCGGTGCCAGAGCTGTCCAGTGGCCGCCGCCCGGTACCAGGCGCTGTCCAGTGGCCGCCGCCCGGTACCAGAGCTGTCCAGTGGCCGCCGCCCGGTACCAGAGCTGTTCAGTGCCCGCCCGGTATCAGAGCTGTCCAGTGGGTACCAGAGCTCTCCAGTGGCCGCCGCGGCCGGTGCCAGAGCTGTCCAGTCGCCGCCGCCCGGTACCAGAGCTGTCCAGTGGCCGCCGCCCGGTACCAGAGCTGTCCAGTGGCCGCCGCCCGGTACCAGAGCTGTCCAGTGGCCGCCGCCCGGTACCAGAGCTGTCCAGTGGCCGCCGCCCGGTACCAGAGCTGTCCAGTGGCCGGCCGGTACCAGAGCTGTCCAGGGGCCGCCGCTGGACCCGGCGAGTGCGCAGTCGATGCCACTTCCTGGATGAGCGTGAAGGCAGCTTCCTACTTCCGGGTGCGTCACTATGTGGTCACGACGATGCGAAGAGCGTTCGCAGTGCTGTAGAACCCGGCACTGTCTGACGTATGTTGACATACGTCGCCCGCCCAGGCGCTTGCCCGTGATGATGTATTTTGTATTGATATACCTAATAGTCAGCAGTAATTTACTCCAAATAAAACAAGTGTTGACAAGTATAATAAGTGTTGTGTTGTGTTGTGTCGCGTTGTGTTGTGTCGCGTTGTGTTATAAGTGTTGTGTATAAGTGTTGTACATAAGTGTTGATATGATGGAACACTCGAAATATAAAAGATCGGAGTGAGCTGAGCGGTCAGCCATTCGGCAGCCTCTGGCATAGGCAGTAGATATCAATCGTTGACAAGTTGACTTTTTCCGTAAAGCAATCGGATGTAGGGTAGGCAGCATAGCGCAGAGCAATCCTCTGGAGTGCAAGATAAATTTGGAGCCCAGTCTGAGCTGTCACCGTTCACTACGTCCCAACGCCGTCCACGATCGAGGTGCGATGCAAACCAATCTAAAACGTCAAATCAAAGTCGAGTTTCTGCAATAGCACCCCGATCAAATTCGCCAGCCGCCCCGCTGTCGGAGCGCAGAATCGGACAATTGCAAAGGAAATTGACAGAATCGGACAATTGCAAAGGCAGTCGAAACGGCGTGCCGACTTATTTTCACAGGACCCAGTCGGCCGTAGGTGTGCCGCTAGCCAGGATTGGCCAGTTTGTGTCGCCGACCAGCATTGGCCGGTGAACGCCGCGGCTAAAACCGGCCGGCCGAACACGCTTCTTGGCCATTTCGTGGTCAAAACTAGCCAAAGTGGTCGAAACCGGTCACAACACAGGTAAATTCTGGCGAAGTCCTCAGAGAAGACATACTGTTTACGTTTAACCCTGGTTGCTTAGCCCCTTTGGCCATTTTTAAGGCTTTCTGTCCTGCTGTTCTAAGGTGTGGAAATAAAGGGACCGACACCAAAGCCAGGAAAGAGACACAGAGTTGTTGAAACTATGAAAATCGATTAGACGAAGTTTACAAAATGGCTTGGCAACCCCATTCTCCATGCTTCATATCGGAACACTCCTTGAAACATCTCAAACGTGGAATACTGATGAAAATACTGAACTAGGCAACACCATCAGCATGACAAGGGCATTTACGCTGTGGTCGCGGTCAATGTGGGGCACACTTCACGCCTGTGCTGCCATATCTGGGAACCACGCAGACGAGTGGTGCACTTTGTCAATGAACAACCGCACCAACCACTTAACCTGGCCAGCATGAGTTCAGTTATCGTTACACCTACCCATACATACAACATAGGTGTGAAGCAATACCGCTCCACGATAACCATGGTCGGCGGCTAGGACTTTGACAGTTCGGTACCAGCCTATGCGCTGGTACGTAAATGGTTGGAGTTTATAAAACGCATGCCTTAATATTAAACAGAAACGGCACAGTTCTCACACTTCGCACGTTGGTTGCTTGGTTGGTCATTGGCTTTACAACACGTCGACCGTTGAGTCATGTAGCGTCGCCAATCTCTCACGCCGATTGGTCGCGGGCGAAGAGTAGCGACAGGTGAGACTCGAACTCACAACCTTTCGATTGTGAGACAAGCAACTTACCCCTAGGGGTAGCACGGCGTCCGCCCACGTGTCTCGACACACGTGCGACGTCTGTCGTACGTCAATACTACGTCTGTCGTACGTCACTACTACGTCTGTCGTACGTCACTACTACGTCTGTCGTACGTCACTACTACGTCTGCCGTGCAGACAGACAGACGCAACGTAAATGATTACCCAGAGGAACAGCAGATGTAGAAGACCCGAACTGCAAAACACCCGTACTAACCCAACTGACCACCCTGCACGGCATGCTTAGACTAACCCGCTACTAACAACTAAAACGCGGCGGCCGGCGTGATAGGCGGTGTGGACAAATACCTCCTTGTTCGCACGGTAAAGATCCCTCGGCGCGCTTCGATAAGAGTAGGCCGAAGCCGGCACCCTGGCAAAATCAACTTCTCTACACTCTTGAAACACCCCGCCGCCATCCAAACTACAAATTATTTTGTGGAGGAGTAAAGTAAAATTACAACCATTTAAACATCAAGGAGATGTCCCCAGCCCAGTCCCAGCCTTCAGCACCTACAAATATCGCACAAACTATAACATAAAATCCCCTTAACGTAAATGCCCACCTGCTGCACCTTGATCGCAAACACTCGCTTCTTTTAGACAGACATGTAACATACTCGCTCTAAAGGCGGCGCAAATGACCTTTATGGTCCGGCACGCCTGAAATTGTCCCCCTCCCCCCTGTGTCTCAACAGTGGCGCTCAGGACAGACCGCCCCTCCGTAGAGACGTACGCGGATAAGACTGGGGGATCGCCGGGCACGCCAGCAAAAGCAAACGTGCTGTGCGTGCTCTTGTGCTGATTTTCCGGGTTTCAGAACGCAGCTCGACTTTCGGGAAAGTTGGCTCGTTGGGTCGATCGGATTAAATCGCTTTCTCCACAAGCTGTAGCAACTGCACTACTATTTCCCCCTCAAGACATACACGCCGATCGTTTACAATTACACAGCAGATTACCTAGTCTGTATTACCTGTGCTGCCTTAATAAGCCAATCAGGTGAGAGTACTGCGGGAGAGCGAAACCCGAGCGAATCTACTGACGTGTATGTCATTAATTACGGCGTCATTAAGCGTGCTAGGCAAGCCACGGCCAGCAATACACCACGGGGTCCCTCCGGTGGAGGCACAGAGTCGGGCACCACGCCACGACAGGGAACTCGTGCACGCTATATGATCGACATGGTTGATGCGCCCTAAAGCCCCCCCCCCACCCGCTGAACACGTGGACCTACCGCAACTGAGCTCTCTTGGCAGCCCGTGAAGACATGGAACTTGCTGCGCAAACCTTTCGCAGTGCAGGAATTTCAGAAAACAACCCCTATTGGGCCATTGGGAACTACGCATTGCAGTTTGGGATCAATTGATTAATTATTTGGGCTTAAGGGCGCGCCGACTGTGAGGTCATTTGGCGCCCATGCAATCTGGGATCAATGACATGTGCTCAACAGAAGAGTTCCATCGCAGAAATAGGGCCCGAAATTCCGACTACGTGGACTGAAACACAATCTGATTCAACCGAAACTGGCTGCAATCTTTCAGAACCTTTAAACCTAAACGCACCTGACCAAATTGCACCTTGTACAGCACCCCTCATGACGCCTTATACTCACACAACATACGTATGTGAGCGCCAGCGTCCAACCGACTTGCACTTCTATCTCCTGACAGTCGACACCCGAGGAAACTGCCTTTTAGTTTTCGGTCACCGCTTGATATTCTCAATTCTACGAAAAATCAATTTCGGCACATTGCACTCGGTTCCTTTTACCTGGAGCACTGGACGCAATGTTCTGGCTCAGTAGATGACCCCGATGCAGACGCGCTTTCAGACAGATCGCCTCTCACCCGAGAGACGGACCGCTGCTCTCTCTCTTCTATCTCTATCTTTCTTTCTTCTCTTTCTTTCTGTCTCTTCTCTGTCTCTTTCTTTCTTCTCTTCTTTTTCTGTCTCTCTCTCCTCTTCTCTCTCTTCTCTTCTCTTCTTTCTTTCTTTCTTTCTTTCTTTCTTTCTTTTTCTCTTTTCTTCTCTCTTCTCTTTTCTTTTCTCTATTCTATTTTTCTTTTATTTATCTTATCTTTCTTTTCTTCTCTTCTCTTCTTTCTCTATCTCTATCTCTTCTCTTCTCTTCTCTATCTCTCTCTCTCTCTCTCTCTCTCTCTCTCTCTCTATCTCTCTCTCTCTCTCTCTCTCTCTCTCTCTCTCTCTCTCTCTCCCTCTCTCTCTCTCTCCCCCTCTCTCACCCGGTTCGTCTGCGGTAGATGTCGCGGCTGACGCGCGACTCGAGGTACTCTCCGATGCGGTCCAGCTTCTCCGGCGACAGCTGCACGTAGTTGGTCAGCTTGGCCATGTTCGACTTCACCAGGCCGTCCTGTAGGGCACGGGCACACGTCAGCCGTCGGGAAACGTGAGCGCGTCGGGAAACGTGGACCGCGGGGCGCACCTGCCGCTAGCTGTCATCTGTCAGCTGTTAGCTGTCAGCTGTCAGCTGTCATCTGTCAGCCTCTAGCTGGCATCTGTCAGCTGCTAGCTGTCACCTGTCAGCTGGCGGATGTCATCTGTCAGCTGCCAGCTGTCATCTGTCAGCTGCAGGCTGTCACCTGTCAGCTGTCATATGTCAGCTGTTAGCTGTTAGCTGTAATTTGTCAGCTGCTAGCTGTAACATGTCAGCTGTCATCTGTCAGCTGTTAACTGTCATCTGTTAGCTGTCATCTGTTAGCAGTCATCTGTCAGCTGTTAGCTGTCATCTGTCAGCTGTCATCTGTCAGCTGTTAGCTGTCATCTGTCGGCTGTTAGCTGTCATTTGTCAGCTGCTAGCTGTCACCTGTCAGCTGTCATCTGTCACCTGCCAGGTGTCATCTGTCAGCTGCTAGCTGGCATCTGTCAGCTTCTAGCTGTCACCTGTCAGCTGCTAGCTGTCATTTGTCAGCTGCCAGCTGTCACCTGCCAGCTGCCAGCTGTCATCACCTACCGGGCACGGGCACACGCCAGCCGTCGGGCCGTCATCGCGTCTGCATAAACATGGACCTGGGGGCGCACCAGCTGCCAGCTGCCACCTGACCACGTCTGAAAACGCCACCGGTCCAGACATCTGCTGACCGCTGAGTTAGATAAAAACGAGAACTAAGCGCAGCGGTGGTGGCTATTGGTCTCACGACACATCGACCGTTGAGTCACCTCTCTCACGCAGTAGCGTCGCCACTCTCTCGCGTTGGTCATTGGGGTTTTAGGGCGCATCAACTGCAGTGGTTATACAGCGCCCGTGCCGTTCTCTCGCGCCGATTGGCCGCGGGTGAAGAGTAGCGGCAGGTGAGACTTGAACCCACATGTACAGTAAAACACAGTAAAACATTGAGAGCGTGCCAGGTAGTTGTGGGCGGGCGGTTATGTACGTGGTCAGGGCGGCCCACCATAGTTAGCAGATGTAAAACAATTGCGGTTAAATTGGCCGGCTTGTAGAGTTCTGAAAATTTCGTGTTCTGGTGTGGGGGTCCTTTCTCAATTAACATGCGTTCATCCTGTTTGGTGAAGACAGCGATGTGTTGGTTTTTCTGACGAGCATACATACATTACTTACAGCGGAAATAGCTGTGATCAGGTCAAGTTACACCAAATAAGATCACACGTTCAAATGCTATTGGGTGCAATCCCCGATGCAAATATTTACCATTATCCAACCGGGAAGCATTGCGTACTGCCGATTAGACCCCTCCTTCAATTGTTAACTAAGCAGCGCAGCGAGCATTGGGTGAAAAGGCACCATATTCGTGGAAAGGCATCATAACACCACATCCGTTTCGTTTCCAGCCAACTGCAAGTGATGCCGTCTGTAAATAATCCAGCCTGAATTGCTTTGCGTCTGCTACGCCCGTCATAGCCAGACCAATTAACGCAACGCCACTAAGCTGGTCGCAATAGAGAGAGCGACTCAGGCGAGAGGGGGAGGGGTAGTGATGAACATAGTGGTGGTTATTGGTTTTACGACACGTCGACCGTTGAGTCAGTAGCGTCGCCAATATCTCACGCCGATTGGTCACGAGCGAAGAATAGCGACAAGTGAGGCTCGAACCCACGATCTTTCGATTGTGAGACGTGTAACTTACCCCTAGCCTACTCGTCCTCTGATGAACATAGTGAAGAAGCGGCAAAATGGCATAAGCAGGTCATAATCATGAAGGACATCGTGCATGCAGGTCAGGCGGCGTGCCTGCTGTTTCCCCGATATACAATACCAGTATGAGGCTTCAATAGGAGCGCTGGGTACTGCACAGGGATACCCAGTTGCACCTGCCGCGGTGTAAGCTAGTTATGCTGACGTGAAGTAATGTGACAGGCGAGCTGCACTGCATCATTTTCCCCACCTCCGGGCGGCGAAATTGCATGGAATTCCGGAGCCGTCAGTCAAAGTTTATTGCGAGTGCCATACATCATGCTTATTGAGATGAGTCATGTGGCAGCAGACCCTGCCGCAGCATGCTGCACACTGTAGCAGACCCTGCTGCATCATGCTGCACACTGTAGCAGATCATGCCGCAGCATCCTGCACACTGTAGCAGATCATGCCGCAGCATGCTGCACACTGCAGCAGACCCTGCCGCAGCATGCTGCACACTGCAGCAGACCCTGCCACAGCATGCTGCCCACTGTAGCAGACCCTGCTGCATCATGCTGCACACTGTAGCAGATCATGACGCAGCATGCTGCACACTGTAGCAGACCCTGCTGCAGCATGCTGCACACTGTAGCAGACCCTGCTGCAGCATGCTGCACACTGTAGCAGACACTGCCGCAGCATGCTGCACACTGTAGCAGACCCTGCTGCAGCATGCTGCACACTGTAGCAGACCCTGCCGCAGCATGCTGCACACTGTAGCAGACCCTGCTGCAGCATGCTGCACACTGTAGCAGATCATGCCGCAGCATGCTGCACACTGTAGCACACTGCCGCAGCATGGTGCGCACATTGCAGCAGACCCTGCTACAGCAGACACTGCCGCAGCATGATGCGCGCTGTACCAGACCCTGCTGCAGCATGCTGCACACTGTAGCAGATCATGCCGCAGCATGCTGCACACTGTAGCAGACCCTGCCGCAGCATGCTGCACATTGTAGCAGACCCTGCTGCATCATGTTGCACACTGTAGCAGATCATGCCGCAGCATGCTGCACACTGTAGCAGACCCTGCTGCAGCATGCTGCACACTGTAGCAGATCATGCCGCAGCATGCTGCACACTGTAGCAGACCCTGCTGCAGCATGCTGCACACTGTAGCAGATCCTGCCGCAGCATGATGCACACTGTAGCAGAGCCTGCTGCAGCATGCTGCACACTGTAGCAGACCCTGCCGCAGCATGCTGCACACTGTAGCAGACCCTGCTGCACATGCTGCACACTGTAGCAGATCATGCGCAGCAGTGCACACTGTAGCAGACCCTGCTGCAGCATGCTGCACACTGTAGCAGATCCTGCCGCAGCATGATGCACACTGTAGCAGAGCCTGCTGCAGCATGCTGCACACTGTAGCAGACACTGCCGCAGCATGATGCACACTGTAGCAGAGCCTGCTGCAGCATGCTGCACACTGTAGCAGACCCTGCTGCAGCATGCTGCACACTGTAGCAGACACTGCCGCAGTATGATGCACACTGTAGCAGAGCCTGCTGCAGCATGCTGCACACTGTAGCAGACCTGCCGCAGTATGTTGCACACTGTAGCAGAGCCTGCTGCAGCATGCTGCACACTGTAGCAGACCCTGCCGGGGCAGACTACAGTCAGGAGCCGATCCAGCCATTCTCATCTGAGGGGGCGGGGAAGCATTTACATTTCCTCGGAGGGGTGTCTTCGGCGGCATAATTTGTTGAGGGGGATGCACTCGAGTATACTGAACGGGTATATTTTCTTTCAAAAAGGGAGTTCTGGGCTAAAAAACCATGCCGAGCGGAGGCTCGATCGAGCGGGGGGCTAATCGAGCTGGTGCACGCGAGCCTTTCCCGGTTGGAGGGGCGCAACCTTTTCATGGGACACATTCCCCCAGTAGCCCCCCCCGCCAAATCTGTCCCCGACTACAGCAGATCCCATCGAGCAGATTACACAAGTGGAACAGGCTGTACACTGCGGTGGACCCTGCTGAAGCATAGTACACTATGGGGTGTATCAGAACTTCTAAGGATTCAGAGCACCGAATAGTTCAAAACTTCTAAAATCATCTAAAGTTCAATTCCTCTAATGGCTCAAAGCCATTAATCTACGGAAACTTCCTTCCGTTGGAAGTGGAAAACTTCTAACGTATCAAACCAACAATTCGAAACCTCTAAAACGGTCAAATCTCCGAACGTTCAAATCAACTAACTGTTCATTAAACCAACGGTTCAAAATTACTACCGTATCAATATACTTAGAGTTCAAAGTGTAAAAACACTCAAAGCATCTAATGGTCAAAACCTCTAAAACGTCAAAACCTAGAAGCTTCAAAAACCATAACATTCAGAATTCCAAAGCGTTCAAAACATCTAAACACTGAAAAGAAAGACGAGTTCAAATCATCTAAATCAAGAAGTACGGTAAAATCGGTGACTGAGCGTGAAGCGCTGGTGCCGTCGTCGGGCAGGTGAACGAAATTTGGGTTGAATTGCGTCTGTGGGAGGGAAGGGTGTGATGTACGTCTGCGAAAACTTGGGAAGGAAATGTTTGCTTTGATTTTGATTCACTTTGAATCTCTTGTTGACAACACCAATAATTCTGAAAAGCTTCCACCAATTATTGTATTGTTATTGGCATTCATTTTCTCAAATTAATGTTGGGCATTAAGAGTTGACATCATTTGCATTAAAGTTCCCAATTTAATGCACATGTCAACAGTGGAAAAATTTACCATTATGAGATGGCCCGTGTAATAGGTACATGGCTATCATAAAGACATAAAGACATAAAAACATAAAATATTAGCGCAACTATGATCCACAAGGGCCCTTCTTGGTTGCACTCTGTACACTCAACCAGTTGCCCACCAAATCTGTCAATCAGACCTCCCTGTAATACTGAAAAGCAAGCCCTCTATTCTTATAAGATTGTCTATGCTGTTTTTAAAGATGTTCAATGTGCTGTTACTGCCAATGGTTTCTGGCAGCTGGTTCCAGTGTTCTACTACCCTGTTGGTGAAGAAAGTCTGTCTTAATCTTGTTCTGCTGTGGTTAACTTTAATTTTGAATTTATGACCTCCAATTGCACCATTTCTGTTAAATTCAAACACTTCCCCAAGATATCCCCTCTCCAGACCATAGACAAATTCAAAGACCTCGATGAGATCTCCTCTCAGCCTTCTATATCTAAGTGAAAACATATTCAATTTCCTTAATCTTTCCTCATATGCCAGGTTGCTTATATCATTAACCATTTTTGTAGCCCTCTTTTGTACTCTCTCTCTCTCTCTCTCTCTCTCTCTAAAAGCCAACAATCTTTTTCATCGCTAAGAGACCAAGCTTGGATGCAGTATTCCAAACGTGGCCTGACAAATGCACAGTAAAGCTTCCTGATGACTTCGTCACTTCTGTATGATACATTCCTATTGATTGCCCCAAGCATTCTCAGTGCCTTCTTCCTGGCTTCCTTGGTCTGTTCTGAGGCCTCCAATTTTGTGTTTAGTATAACACCTAAAACCTTCTCCTGTTCAGTCACTGATAGCACTTTGCCACCCATGAAGTATGAAGCCTTCATATGCTGCTTACCTACATGCATGATTTTGCACTTATCAAAATTAAATTTCATTTGCCAAGTATGGAGCTCATCAGGCATGTCCAGGCCATGCTATGAAAGGCATGTCAAGGGCAGGGATGACATTTCCATCGGTCATTCCCCAGTGAACATCGCAATAGCGGACCGACGTCGTCCCGCTGTCTGGACGCCAGTGCACTGGCGTCCAGTGGCGCGCTGTCGGATAAAAGAGTTGAATGTCCGCTAAGCCGACATGCAACCGACACCAGGCCAACAAGGAACGGCTATCAGGCTGCTGTCGGGACGCCAGGGGCCTGCTGTCGGCTGGGGAGTTGGATGTCCAACAACGGCCCGACGTCAGCCGGCTGCTATTGCTATGACGAATTGAACCAGACATATGCTGGTATTCTAGATCAGTATGCCGATGTCGGGCCGACGGCGGCAAGATGTCGGCATGCCGTTCACGAGGTGTCGATCTCGCTCGGACATATGCGGACAGCGAGCCAACATCGGCACGCTGTCGGCTCGCAAATTGGGTGGAGACGCAAATAATCAGAACATTCTGCACATTCTGAACATCAGAACATTCCGAGTTTCTGAAGGTTGCCTGTTTCTGAGTCTCTGAAGAATGTCATGTTCGCCGGTGGGAACATGACATTCGTTAGTTACACTTTCGCACAATCCAGTCCGATCGTATCCACTCAACAACACTATTAGCGAATTTGCAATGTCTTCCTTGGTCCGCACATCACTTTGAATGTGCGTCACCGTCTTAGAAGAAATCGCTCAGGACGGGGCTGGACAAATGTTTTTTTTTCATGACGCGCGTTACCCCCGGGATCCACGAAATATGGCTGGTGAATTCATGAAAAATAGACAAAGAACGACACGTGGCGTCAAAGCCCATGCAATTCGTTGACGGAACATGACGAACAACGCAGCCAAAACATCGGTCACGTGACACCTATCGGAACAATATCGCACTTCTGCAAGACAAAAAGTTCTTGATTAGTGGCTTTGAACACGTCAGAGGTTTTGCTCGCTAGAGGTTCTGAACTCGTCTGCTATTAGACGGGTTCTCCCGAGGTTACTAGGGTTTTAGGGCGCATCAACTGCAGTGGTTATACAGCTTCGTGGTTATGATACCTTCGAGGTTTTGAACACCTAGATCTTTTGATCGCTTGTGCTTTTGAGTCTTTAGATGCTTTGATCTTCTAGAAAATTTGAACGGTTCGAGGGTTTGGACATCATAAGTTCTGAATTTATCATATACGGAAGCAAATCTCCGAATTTAGAGGTTTTGAACGCTTAGTCCTTTTGATGCCTAGGTGTTTAGAACCGTTAGAGGCTATGCGCATTGGAGATTCTGATATAGACCATACACTACAACAGGCCATGCTGAGGTGCACACCACAACGCACCCTGCAGATGCGGCAAATCCGTGACCAACAATGGCCCGACGATAACAGCTTTGGGTTTTTCAACCGGCTGGGTTTTTCCAGGCCTCACTGCTACCGACATCGCTGATGGTGGACGAGACTACCGCGCAGTGGCGGAGCCATACCGACCGACTGCGTGGACGTGCCGCCAGTGGCACCAACACCGCTCGACAGCACAAGGCAGCCCCCGTCAGAGTTAGACCGGCGAAGCGCGTCGACGCACCCTCAGCGGCACCAACAGCACCCGACACCACCTGGCGGCACCAGGGAGTGTCGCGTGTGACGCGCGTGACGCGCACGACGCGCCGCCGGCCGAGCGCGCCGAGAGCCGGCTCTGGACGCGCCTCTGCCGGGGATCCCGAGGTGACTCAGGACCGGTCGCGGCCGCCTGGACGGCCGGCCGCCCCGTACGCGGCTGACGACGGCGCGCCAGTCCACCAGTCGCGGCCGGCGCGACCTGCAGCGGGCGACAGCAGCGAACAGTGCGTTGCCGCGAGTCGAGCGAAGCCGTCGCGATGCAGGTGTTCGGCTGGCTGGCCGTGCTGTGCGCGGTGTCGCTGGCGGCTGCTCAGCTGCCGCCGCCGCCGTGGGTGGCCGCGCGACAGAGCGACGCCGAGCGGCAGCGGGCTCGGCAGCAGGCGGCGGCGGCGGCGGAGCGGCCCCGGCCGGCCGCCCCGCCGCCGACTTCATCCGCGTCTCCCGCCGCGACGCCGCCGCCGCAGACGGCCGCGCAGCTGGTCGACAGCAACCCGGCGGCGCACGTGCTCAACGAGCGCGTGCTGCAGGCGCTGCCGGCGAGCCGGAACGAGGTGGTGTGCGTCGTGTGTCTGCTGCAGGTGATGGCCGCCGCCCACCGGCTGGGCAACAGTGTGGTGCGCCGGCAGGTCGAGGACGCCCTGCAGTCGCCACAGGTCAGTGTCACTCCTACACTCGTCTACCTGATTAGGACAACACACTGAAGTAGTGGTAATTGTCCGCTCTTTCCTTTATACCCTCCACCTAGAGAGAACACACTCGGGTGATGGTAGGTGTCTGCTCATCCCTTAATCGCAAGGCAAAATCACGCTCCCGCCTTCGATGTTCACGTGCCCAGTGTATCAATCTAGCAGATATGAGGACAGGCAAAACAGACTGGACTATCAATGAGATAGAAAACCTGACCTAGTGCACAAAACCCGGTACATTACACACAACCCGGCATGTGTTTTCTGGTTTTGCTCGGGCTTGTCCACTCTTCCACTGCATTTCAAATGAGCGTGCCACGCCGCCAACACCGCGACCCGACCCGGCTCCCTGCCGCAGATGGAGCGGCTCGGAGACGCGCTGCAGGCCGCCGTGGAGGCCGAGCCGACGCTGGCCGGCGAGCTGGTCGGCTACTACAAGGCCGGCGTGTTCGGCAGCTGCGACAGCGGCACGCCGCCCCGCCGGGGCGTGACGGCCGCCGCCAGGCGGCGACGCCGCGACCGGTGCGCGCGCATCGACGCGTTCGTGCGCGGCCGCGGCAGCGCCGTCGACTTCGCCGACCCGGCCACCACGTCGCTGATCAACAGCCAGGTGGCGCGCGCCACGCGCGGCGAGATCACCAACCTGTTCGACCGGCTGGCCGCCGACACCCAGCTGGTGTTCGCCTCGACGCTGGTGTTCGGCGACCAGTGGGAGTCGCGCTTCGTCTCGCAGCGCGGCACCTTCCACACCGTCGACGGCCCGGTGCGCGCGCGCATGATGTTCCGCCGCGAGTACTTCCCCATCCTCGACGGCGCCGACGACGGCATCGTCGGCGTCTCGCTGCCCTACCTCAACCGGGCCATCCGCATGTTCCTCTTCACCACCACCAGCTATTCAGCCCACATCCTCGACGACCTGCAGCACGGCCACTACCTGCAGCTGGCCAGCGCCCGGTCCGTCTACACCAACGCCACGCTGCCGCGCTTCGACGTCAGCTCCAAGAAGCGCTCCTACGTCGACCTGCTGCAGCAGCTGGACATGGGCGCGATGCTGCAGGGCGGCCTCGGCGCCGACGACCAGCTCAAGGTGGACCGGCTCGTGCACAAGGCGGTGATGGCCACCGACGAGCACGGCACGCGCGCCGCCGGCGCCGCCGGCTTCGCGCTCGTGCCGCTCAGCGCCAAGCCGAGGCCGTTCCTGGCGCTGTTCGACCGGCCGTTCGTCGCCTCGCTCTACCACATGGAGCTGGGCGTGCCGCTGTTCACCGCCTTCGTGGCCGACCCACGCGTACGCTAGAGGGTCCGGCCGGCGCCGTCCGGTCGTCGCAGCGCGTGCACCGCCGCCCGCCCGGCAATCCCAGCCGGGGACATCCCACCGCGGGCAATCCAAGCCGGAGACATCCCACCGCGGGCAATCCCAGCCTGGGCAATCCCACCGCTGGCAATCCCACCGCGGGCAATCCCGGCCGGCGCACTCCCAGTCCGGCAACCTATCGTTCGCGTGCTCTCAGCCGGACACCCCATCAATCCTAGCGGAGGCGCTGCAGCGGCTCCAGCCGGGCGCCGGTACACGGGCATTCCCGCCACCGGCGGCCACTGACGCGGCACGCACCGCTCGCAACAGCCGAGCTTGCTGGCTGAGATGCGACGTGCCGACCAGAGAAGGTTCTGGCGGCGAAGCGGAGGCTGGCGACCCGCCTTGTCGGCTGGTGACCTGCATTATCGCCTGGTGATCCGTGCTGTGCCGTCGGCTGGTATGCTGTGGGCTGGCGACCCACGCCCACACCTGGTGCCCGGTGTTGTTGACTGGTGATCTGTGTTGTTCACTGGTGATCTGTGTTGTCGGCTGGTGATCTGTGCCATCGCCTGGCGACCTGCCCCAGCTGCTCAGCGCGGCAGACTCGGCATACCTTCTGACACTGGACATGGGATCAGAAGACGTCCGCTGCGGCCAAACCGGCGCACGGCCAACGCCTCATTCAGGGCACAGCCAACCGCCAACGGGACGGCGCCTCATGTACTGGAGCTCTCGCGGACACAACGTCCAACACATGGTCCAACTGCATGTGTTCACTTTCAAGGATGCACCAGCAAATCCATGTGAGCGGAGAAAAAGGAGCAGCCAGCCTGCGCCCACCATATCACCATCAACACCACCGCAATGACAGCATCGCCGGAGCTTTTAATAGTATGTGGTTATTTTAGAGCAACCGTAACTTTTGTTTGTCGTTACTTTCTGGCTCGTCTCTAGTTAGGTGTTCGCTATTGGTTCTTTTTTCGACGCGGCAACTGCTGTCGTCATAGTAACTGAGTCTATTGTCGCCAATACTTTGGAGTTATTACTGCTAGGTTGTCAAAGATTCGGAGGGAGATTCCCGACAGCATCGTGTCAGCTAGTAAAACTCCTTTCGTCTGAATAAAAAGGAAATGAAATGCTTCAGTATGCCCAATATCCTACATACCATATAAATGACAATTTTCGCTGAAGACACCATTCGAAATAATATGCCTCATAATCATCCTACGTTGCATATCAATGACAACCTTCATTGAAGACGCCATTGAAAATTCGCTTAACGGGGGTGTAAGTAACAATAGACGCATTTTTTCATCGTTTTCCCTAGTTTTGTCGGATGACGTATGACGTGACGTGTTTTGAGTGTGTGTGTGTGGTTGCCGACGTGACCTGTGTAACGTGTCTGTCTGAACTACACAACTACCGACCGAACCGAGCATTTCAAGAGCGAGAGTATGCACACGAGGTTCAGACTATATGGCAGCCCATCTATCGCGTTTCCGTGAAGTCTCGATTCGACGATGAGCATATCTCAGTATTAACATTCCCATCCATGTTCATCAACCGGAAAGCCGTCGATCCTTGCGATGCGGATACGCGGAGCGAGACCAAGAAAACCCGCCACTGCAGTGACAAAGGTGACAGCGTGAGGCACGAGCAAGAAGTTGCGGTATCTCCTCCCGAAGTCGACTTCAGTGATCCTGCAGCCCGCCGTGATACGGCAGCGGAGGGCTGCAGTCTGCAGTGATCGCGGTACATCCGCCTGGCCAGATGAGAGAGAGATCTGCAGTCTGCAGTAATCGCGGTACATCCG
>JAOTOL010001434.1:0-7500 GCA_034440575.1 Imbricaverruca yamaguchii
ATCATCCAAGGATTATCCTCACGGACAAATCAGGAGATAGTGTGAAGGTGATTCAGCCCCAGATGATGACACCTGGGGCTGATGTGTGTGACAGTGAATGAGGATGGAGTGATGTACACTCGTAGAAATAGTCTAGACTAAAGAGGAAAGCATGAAATAGTTTAGCCAGCAAACCGTAAAAGCTGACCAGACACCACTTTGTGACTAATAAACAAGGTCAATACTTCACCTACACAAAGGCTAAAGCCAAGGAGTGCGAAGTGCGATTTTGCTGAAAATTATTCATTTGTGGTGCAAGTCACATGAATGGTCCTCCAGGCTTCCCACTGGGATTCGTCACATATGCGGTGCTCCCGTTTGTGGTGTACTGACGTATGGACGAGGTACCGCGCCATCAGAGCTGCTGCTGTATCCCTGACGGTACACAGCACAACGCCGCAATGTTGCATACATTCCTGCAAAGGCTTATTCTAGAAATGCGGACTGATATACCTGACCTAAAAAATCATTCCACGACAAATCGACAAGTGAATGGGCAAAATTTCACCCCATATTTTATATGTTGACGAAAATATTTGTGTGGAGTTATCTGATGCACCGAATTCAGTTGTGCCATTTTCAGAATGATCAGGTTAACGGTCAGAGTTATAGCCTCGAGCATTTTTGAGAACCTAACAAGGGTGCCTTTCCGCAATACCTAACAAGGGTGTCTCGTGAGGTCTTTAACTCAATGAAGATTGATCTGGATTGTGCAAAAGTATACATCGGTAAATCGCAATGACCCACTGCATCTTTTTCGCTATTTAGAAATTTTCATACACGGGAAAATATAAATTGTGATATCGTGATCTATTGTCACGTTACGTATTTTACCTTTCGAGACAGTCACAATGCTGTATGAAAAAAGTGCAAAAATGAAGTTCGATATCTTACCTTTCGAAGTAAAAATGGGTTTGCTCCTAAAACTCTACATATTCTTTCAAAATTTGGCATGCATGGCTGTATTTGCGCCAGTTTATCGTGGCCTGTATGAATATGTATTTAAAAACGGTATATTCCTGAGTTGCAAGGCTTTTAATGTTCAAGGCACATGATGGGATGATGTTAGTCGTCTGATCTTGAATGTTGTGTTGCATAAGAATTGTAGCTCGTGAGATGAAGGGTTAAATAGAAATGTCAGAAATGTCTCCAAATTGCGGTGGTAGATGATTTATGAGTTATACCTTACCATCAATTCCAATGAGAGAAAAGGGTCCACAATATAGCAGTCACATTCCGATAACCGATAAACCATTTGCATAACCGTTTATTGCCTCGCGAAAACAAAAATCTGCGAATGTAGCGAAATATCTAGATGAGCACAAACAAGGGGTGGCACCATGGTTGCGGGCCCGGTGGCACCGTCTTTCCCTGTCTCAAATACCGCAACCTCCTCGATCGCGCTGTATGTAGCACACTGGAAACATTAATTGCATGGTGCACAACTGTGAAGACTGCCCTGGTGAAGACGGGATGATTCACTTTCTAAGGATACTCCTCGCGGACAAATCAGAAGAAAGTGAAGGTGATTTAGCCTCAGATGATGACATGGATAGTGGGATTAGGTACAAACAGTACATGAGCACGCATCGCTTCACACGCGCAGAAATAGTCCAGACCAAAGGAAGCATGCGATGTTTGAGCCCGGGAAACCGTGAAGCTGACCATTTGTGGTGCAGGATGAAGCTCAAGGTTTCCATTGGGTTTCGTCCCAGTGTACCTTGCACCGGTGTGTAGTGTACTGGCGTAAGGACGAGGTATCGTGCCATGAGAGTTATTATTGTATCTCTGACGACACAAAGCACAACACCGACATTGTGCATACGGCCCTGCAACGGCTTAGCCAAGAAATTCAGATCGCAACGTCTGACCTAAAAGAAACATTTGTTTCACAGACAGCAATAAGCGAATAAGCATGACTTCGTTTGTGTGTGTCACCGTCAGGCAAATATTGGGGTATCCTGTGAGTGAGTGCTTTTTGTCACATATTATGGCAAGGACGCTTGCAACGGCATCGGGGCATAGCCAGCGTGCCGCGGCTCAAGAGAGCCTCAAGCGCCCGCTTGACAACCAGACGGCGGAGGACATGTTCGATTATGTTTGCGCAAGCTAGCCAGCTGCATCACGTTCATATTTGTATCAAATGAGGAGGCAATGGACGTCACGGCCCACCTCACCCAGTGCTTCCCGAAAGCCATCACGGTGAAAGGAGCACAGGGGTATTACAGGTTCGCACCAGTGACTCGCAGCGCCATAGTAGTTCATGAACTGCTTTCCGATGCGGGGTGTGTGTTAATGGTAGTTGGGTGAAGTGAAACGTGTTAGTGTGTGCGCTGATGCAGATTGTGAATAGTATTGCAGTGACAGATTAACAGCCTGAGCTGGGATTCTGACGATGCATGGGATGATCTGCAGATCTGTAGATCATTACATTGCATTGTATTAAAATGCTGTACTGCGACACATTATTGTAAAACAATGCATTGTGTAATTCTGTCACTTTATGTTATTGCACCGATGCAGACGGTTCATGATCCAATGCAATTCATTTCAAGCTCAGCATGTGTCAATGGATGCCAATTTGTCAATTTGTTCTCAAGCAGTTCAAGGTGAGTGAAAGAGGTTTACATTAGTAAAGGAGGTTTTTCTTTTCGTTTCCAGATTGTTGGTTTTAAAAAGCCAGAGGATCGATATTACAGTGGTCGGCGGTGGTAAAAGCCCTTCAGTGTTGTCGGAGAAATACAATCGTACGTTTTTGAGGTGCTGACATTGAGACAGAAATATATTGCATCAGGTGAAAACATGTCTGTTACTTTTCTCCTCACGAGTGACGATCTAGGATTTCACAAATCACCCTTCGTCGCTTTTGAATTTCCAAAATAGCATTGTGACTGTCTCGAAGGTCATGCTAGGTCCCGTTATCCTAACACGCGCCATGGAGGTTGGGTGGGGGGGGCGTAAAAAACTTTCGTAGCTCCCGACAGCAAAAATCGGCGCTATTGCGCTTCCCGTATATTGGCAAAAGGGAAGTGTTCTTGGCAACACTAGCGACTTGTTTGATGTATATTGTTATGCTATGTAGTTTCAAAGTCATGCTAGGTCACCAAGGTCAAGTTCATGACAGGCTAATGTAACCAAACTTGGTCAACTGGAATGTTGTAATAAATGCAAATGACTCATGCGATTTATGTCACTGCATGTTATTCCCTATACGTCCTGAAAGCTACTGTTTGTCAATTCACGCAAAACAGGAAAATTCTGACATATTTGACCTCATTTTACCTTGAAGATATCGACCTAATGTCATGAAATTTGCACACAGCAGAGTTATCTACCGTGCCCATCCACCCTGTGAATTTCGTTGCTTCAGCTTTGATAGGAGCCGAGATCTTAGGGTGGGCTGAATCCGCCCATTCCAGTACGCGCCATTTTCAGAGGCTCTCCAGGGCGCGTGTTAAGTCACAAACTCACGATAAAAAACCATGAACAAACATTTATCAATTGTACACAAGATGCAGTGGGTCATGACGAGTTCAGCGATATAAAGCTTCGTGCAATTTGTGTTACTCTTCATGGAGTTCCATCTCTCTAAAGACTTACGTGGCCTCTCAGAAATGTCGTATGTTATAACTCCCTGACAGCTTCTTCCGGACTTTCGTAAAATTGCACAGCTAATTATAGAGAAAAACTAACCATAAATAAGTATTATCGTGGATATATAGTGTAATTTGGCCCCTTCCCTTGTCGATTTGTCGTGGAATTGGCCACCTACTACAAATCAGAGACATTCCTGCCATTTGTTTAACCTTTCGAGTTAGAACACTTGTGCAGCACAACACCCAAGATCAGATAACTAATGTTTTCATGCCATCATGAGCCACGAACATGAAAAGTCTTGTATTTGAGCAATATACTGTTCTAAACGAATGTGAAAACCAGTCACGATAAACTAGCCCAAAAGAACCATGCATACCTGGTTTTGAACGGATATGTATATTTTGTATGGGAAAACCTTTGTTTTTGCTTCGAAAGGTAAGATCGACCTTCAATTCTGCACTTTCAAGTCAGACAGTGGCGGCCAACGGCGGCGGTGTGTCAACTATGAACCTTGATCGGAGGGAAGGAGGGAAGCAATAGACCTGGCCTCGGCGGTCCGGCCGGAGTACTGCCTGCTAAGCAACTACCGGTCGGCGCCGGGACCGATGATTTCCGGTTGCGGTACCTGCCGTTACATGAGCGGGGGAGGGTAGGGGTTAAATTTATGTGCCAAGGTGTCTCCAATGGGAAACTTTTCTACAGTACCTACTGTACCGATTTAAAAAAAAATGGGTATAAAATCTACTTACACATCGATTGTGGGCCCTTTGAGTCATTTCCATCCGATATAATTAATAGGTAGAAAGCCACGAAATGAGTAATTGAAATTCGAGACCTGCCCGATGTACAATCTGCAAAAGTAAGTTACAGAATTGCGCCAAACGCACTGACCAATGTCTTTTCACCGTGTTAGTTCAGTTGAGGCGGTTAAGCAAAAAATTGACGTACGAAATATGAAATAGACTTATCACCGAAGTCAGTGAACTGTCAACCGTGAACCAACCTTTCAGTTATCCTACAAATTTTGTCACCCATCTCTAATTAATTCATATGTAAATTTTCTCTCAACTGCCTGAACTAATCTAATACGATGCAAAGACAGCAAAGTGTGTTTGGCGCAATTCTGTAACTTACTTTCGTAGATCGTCAATCGGACAAATCTCCAATATGGATGTCTCATTTCGAGGCTTTCTACCTTTTCTTCTGATGTTTCGGATAGAAATGACTCAAAGGACCCAAAATCGATGTAGAAGTTTATTTTAGAACAATTTTCATGAACATCGATGCAGTAGTTCCTGAGATCGGCTATCGGGTATTTTCTATTGTTGTGTTTACAGCGTTTCAACGCCATTTAGGGACAATTTAAAGACATTTAAGGAAAATATTAATTACGGTTTTGGCTCAAAACCCCTACATTAATTTTTTTTTTCACATCTGGCACTGCACCTTTAATCGACATCGACCCCGAAATTACTGAGATCGTCTATCGGGCAAAAAAGTTGGCACCCTTCCCTGCTATACAAGGAAATAAACGTTTTCGTTGCTGCGATGTCGAAAAAAGGTCTTCATGTACGACATCAAAGTATTAAGAAATCAACGTTCTTGTTGATATTGTCCAAAATACGTACATCGATAATATTAGTACCAGCATACTCTGACATTTACCAAGAAGCACTTGTTCGTAAACTTGAAAGGTTTTAGTGCTGAGCGACTCAAATCCAGTCGCCGCATTCAGCTAGTCAGCTAATGCTGTAGCTCTAAGCCTTCAAGGCGTGTAATGCTGAGATCCTGTGATAGTATGATTGCGCTGACACTACAGCGCATTTTCTGCCAGAGGATAATCGTCCCTGTCAAAAGTCTGGATAGTGATGGTCGAACTCACTATCGTTGGTATTGGTGTGACCCTTCAACTCAGTCGAAGACTCAATGCACCTACAAAACGGCGAGCCATTCTTTCAAACGCACGAACACCACGTCGCAGCGCAGACAAGGAAATTACTGGTAGAAAACACCCACAACAAACGTCTTATTGCCTTAGAGGCAACATACATCAAACACCTGGATGCAGCCTTCAACAAACAAATCAACGCGCGCGAAACACTCAAACTCTACGAGGGGCAGCCCCCCCCCACAGTGACATGTCTTGCAGTGTACTACTGCAAATATAAATTTCCAGTACTTCCATTGCCCACTCACATAACGCACGCGAATTGTTACCCACCACATAAATATCAAGTGTATATATTTCATCAATGTGACTTTCCGAACATGTCTTGAAAATGTCTTTGGCTAAGACGAAACGTCGATAAAATACAGAGATGACATATGTCTTAATTGCACTCTTGACCATCATTCACCACGTCGATATACTACACAAACACAACGAAGAGACATAAAGACATAAAACATAAAGACATAAAAGATTAGTGCAACTATGAGCCACAAGGGCCCTTCTTGGTTGCACTCTGTACACTGAACCAGTTGCCCACCAAATCTGTCATAAAGACATAAAGACATAAAAGATTAGTGCAACTATGAGCCACATGGGCCCTTCTTGGTTGCACTCTGTACACTGAACCAGTTGCCCACCAAATCTGTCAATCAGCCCTCCCTGTAATACTGAAAAGCAAGCCCTCTATTCTTGTAATGATTGTCTATGCTGTTTTTAAAGATGTTCAATGTGCTGCTACTGACAATGTTTTCTGGCAGCTGGTTCCAGTGTTCTACTACCCTGTTGGTGAGGAAAGTTTGCCTTAACCTTGTTCTGCTGTGGTTAACTTTAATTTTGAATTTATGACCTCTAATTGCATCATTTCTGTTCAATTCAAACATTTCCCCAAGATATCCCCTCTCCAGACCATGGACAAATTTAAAGACCTCGATGAGATCTCCTCTCAGCCTTCTATATCTAAATGAAAACGTATTCAATTTCTTCAATCTTTCCTCATATGCCAGGTTGCTTATGCCATTAACCATTTTGTAGCCCTCTTTTGTACTCTCTCTAAAAGCCAACAATCTTTTTCATAGCTAGGAGACCAAGCTTGGATGCAGTATTCCAAATGTGGCCTGACGTATGCACAGTAAAGTTTCCTGATCACTTCCTCACTTCTGTATGATACATTCCTATTTATTGCCCCGGGCATTCTCAGTGCCTTCTTCCTGGCTTCCTTGGTCTGTTCTGATGTCCCCAGTTTTGTGTTTAGAATAACACCTAAATCCTTCTCCTGTTGAGTCACTGATAGCACTCGGCCACCCATCAAGTATGGGGCCTTCATATGCTGCTTACCTACATGCATGATATTGCACTTATCAAAATTAAATTAAATTTGCCATTCTTCGGACCACTTCACAAGTTCGTCTAAGTCGTTTTGCAGCGAGATGTGCTCATCGTGACCTGTTATTGCCCTAAAGACCTTCAAATCATCCGCAAATTTCAAAGCTTTACTGCTTAAGCCACTTTCAATGTTATTTACAAATATAATGAACAGTAGTGGCCCCAGTACTGTCCCCTGGGGGACTCCACTAGGAACATTTTGCCATGATGACTTTGTACCATTTAGCATCACTCTTTGCTGTCTATCTGAAAGCCACAACTCTATCCATTTTAAGATGCTACCTCCAATACCATGGGACTGAAGCTGTATCATTAACCGTTTATGGGGTACCTTGTCAAAGGCCTTACTAAAGTCAAGATATGCTACATCAACCTGATTTCCCTGATCAAATTGTTCTGTGGCGAAGTTAAAAAGTCCAAGAGGTTTGTGAGACACGATCGTCCTTTTCTAAACCCATGTTGAGTATCTTGAATCAATCTGCTACCTTCCAGATAACTCACTATTCTATCCTTGATAATTGATTCGAGTA